>CM038726.1:21632340-22007340 GCA_021613375.1 Megaleporinus macrocephalus
TGCGGTCAGAACAGAGCGGATGGGGCTGCAGGGGCAGTGCGGCCAGGAATGTTTGACAAATCGATGACAGACATCGTCAATAGTCATAACAGAGACTCTGAGAGACTCGATTGTCTCCCACTTCAGCACAGCAAACCTGAAGCCAGTGAGACCAGTGACCACTTGCAGAAAAACAAAAGATTCAGTGTTTATTGAATTATTAAAGTTTATTAAATTATAAGTTAAATACTGAGACAGTACATTTACATAAGCTCAATGCATCAAACTGTGCGCCCTAGTTATACAGTACAGCTGTAAACTGTCCAAAGGTGAAAAATAAACATAAGGACTATTTTTGCACTTTCCATTTATAAATCTGCCTGAAATCATTTTATCCAAGCTGCCTTAAGTTTTTTTGCAAGCTGTCAAAGGATTACAAATAATAATTGTAATATTCGGGTGCTATGAAAAAACCTAATAGGTAATAATGAGTATAATGAGTGATAATACAAGTATAAAAAATATAAAATAACAAAGTCATACATTGTGGTTTTCATTTTGTGATAACTGTCAATGCAAACACTACTAGATACTATTTGATTGACATCAATTACTTGATTAAAAAAACAATAAGTCATGTTCTTTAAGCTCAAACATTCTCCATATGGGGAACTCCTTAGCACTTAAGTCATTTTGAGTTTACCCTCTGAAAATAAGGAAACCTCATGAGGAACCCTACAGCAGCAGTCTCCCACAAGCGTTTGTAATTACAAATTGTATGGACAGCTCAAAAGGCAAATGTGATGGCTTTCTGATATATATTATATTTACGAAAGTAAACTTTTTCTTTAAGTCGGTCAAGGCTGAAAAGCTTGGCAGACAGCTAACAGGACTTCTAAGTTAGACTGGAGGATTCGCTTGGTAACTGCAACATGCAAAGTAAAAAATACTTTACTCAAACGTCTGTTAAAAGCTTAAAATCTTTCCAATATAGGTCCTGACATAACATTGGAATTCTTGGCCGCTGTTATGTATATCGTCACTGTAAGGCAAAAATCGTGTATGTTGATTTTTGTGGTTATACTTTTATGCATATGTTGGACGTTTAGTTATCCTTTGCATTTGTGCATGCCCAAAAAATACTTGGATAAAAAACATGTAACATTTAATTCCATTACATGTTAATGTTTTTTATTTGTCCTATAAAGTTTTATTTGTCCTATAAAGTTTTATTTGTCCTATAAAGCAATACAAGGAGTTCTGTTCTGCACAGTATGTTTCGTTAAGCTCATTTATATTCTTTGGCCTTTGAACAATACCACTTAATTTACTGTAAGATAGTGACAGTCCTAACATGTGATGTACATTTTTTTATATGTATATTCAGAAATAGAAAAAAATGAGATACACCATGATTTCTAATCAGTTCTTGATTTTCCTCTTTTACCACAGCAAAGACAAGTTGCAGGATTTAATACTTGATTTTAGACCATCACACCTATGTGAATGAATAAGCACATTATTGATAATATTTCGAGAGATATGGTCACTGCAGAACTTGTCTATCATTCACTGTCCCTTTCTCTGGCCCAGGCTGCTGCTCCATCACCCAGTGGCATATATCATGATTCCTCCATAATAGCTCTTCTGTACGCTGTACAGGGAAATGTGTCACCATTATCGATCTCAGCCATCCACCCCCTCACCCCCCACCCATCCACTCGCTCACCGCTCTCCCCCTTTCTCATCCACCTCCGGAGCAAAATCATTAGCCTGATCTCAGATTCATGCCATGCTAAATACAGTTTATTTTTGCCTCCTGAATATTGGTTTATGAGAAGCGACAGGGTTAGCGTGACAGCTAATGATTTGGAGATTGCTGTGTGTGGGGGTCTGTTGCACACATTGATCCGGCTATGGAGCGTGCATTATGGGAAGCAGTAGAGGCGTTAATAGAAAGGCTAAATATGGAAGGAAAAGTAGTAAATAGATGCCCTATAACTCTTATTCTAGAATACTCACTGGAGACATAACACTGTAGCATTAAACAGTAAATGATCAACACAAAACCGAAGGTGTGAAAACATCTTGGACGACAAAATTGTTTTTTTTTTTAGTTTAGTACTGCAGAACCACAATATTTACATTTCTGCATTTTCTAGAATACTCATTATTCTGGACTGTTATTACAATCTCACTGTAAGTCTGGGTTTTAAAAATTAACACCAACAAACATCCTTTCCAGCATTTCTGTTTCTCTAGAATATTCATGTGCTCAGTTAATAACAGAAACCCGCTGTTAGCAGGATTAGTAGTACTGTGTAGGCGTTCTTAGGTTGATTTTTTTCTTGTTTTTCTCTTGTAATAAAGCTTTTATGCTGTATTTCAAAGTTAGGACCTATGAATATTTCTATATTTTTTTAAATGTAATTTTTTATCAAAACAACCATTCTTGCACTTTGTTTCTAGATTTATTTTTGGCCTACTTTTAGGAATTGTAGCACTAAAACTAGAATGTGAGACTATACCCGACATATATCTTTCCTTGGGCATTTATTTTCTAAAATATACTGGAGCTTTAAATAATACTGTGCTTTGAAGATTAGTACTAACAAACATATATTCTCATGCTTTTGTTCTTCTAGAATATTTCAAATATCTGCACAGTTCTAATTAGAAACAATTTGTTTGTCATGTTTTTATTACGTACCACTTAATATGCTTCTTTATGTTTGTTTTCTAGAATATTTATCCCAGACACTGCAATAAAACGCTCTTATAGGATGTACTGCAAAGTTAGTTTCTATTAACCTATCTTTACAATTAAAAACAAATTCCATTTTCATCCAGCCATCCGAACAGTCATCATTGCACTTCTTTTTTTCAGAAAATATTCATACATTTTCTAGAATTCTTCTAGTATAATATGCACTAATTTTACATATTATTTTAAACTTTTAATAAAAACCTATTTAAAAATTTTGAATACTCATGCTGGAGTACAAGTCCGCTGTGAGCTAGATTGCCAATATTAGTACCATCTCAGACACTGCAATAAAAAAATCTGTGACACTGTTTTGGTAAATCTGAATATAAATGCTTGCACGTATGTTCTAGAACATTAATCTACCAAAACAATACTATAAAACAACAAGGATTAGTATTACTGAACAGCCATTCCTAATACCCTGTGTTTCATACAGTTGTAATAGAACATATTAGCTAAACTTTCAAGATTAGTAGAAATTATAATGTAAATACAGTGTGAGACTGGATAATGAAGACTACCACCAACAAGTACTTTTTTTTCTAAAGTACTCATCAAATAAACAAATCTGTAAGTAATTAGTACTTCTGTTATCTTGAGTATTCTAGATCTTCAAAGTCTAGATAGAAATGTTTAAAAACTAAACATTTTTTCTGTAATATTTGTTTCAGAAATTGGAATAAAAATGTTCTGTTTGTTTTTTTGATGTAAGCACCTCTGAATGTCAATATTTATAGTTTACTGCCACTTCCTTTAATGTATTTCTATTTATTTTTTAAAAATTAATCTAGTAAAACCCATTGAATCACAGAGTATTGAGATGCTGTGTTTTGTTTTTTTGAAGATTGCTCCCAACAAGTTCTTCACCTGGCTGTGTGTTTGTCCAGAATATTCATCTCCACTATTGTAATAACTGTCAAACTAAATTTTATAAAGGTTTGTGCCACTGAGTATCCAGCTTTGCACTTTCTGACAATTTCTATCTTTCACCCCGACTTTAAAAGGGGTTACAGTGACCATGACGAGAGAGAGTGAGTGAGTGAGAGAGAGAGAGAGAGTGAGAGAGAGAGAGAGAGAGAGAGAGAGAGAGAGAGATTAATGTAAAGAGAGGATCTCGAAGGTGCTCGCATCCAATTACCATGCGCCCTGCCATCAGAGCCCCTGCTGCACAAAGTGGCAGAGGTGTGGGGGATTAATGGCTGTAGCTGCTGCCCGTTCCCCTGGCCCAATTTCTACCCGCGTCGGCCTCTAGTGTGACCACAGCCACTGCTGCGCGAGTGGCCGGTGTGAAATGGGTAAAGCCACTAATGGTCCAGGAGGTCAGATCGGAAGAGAGGAGGTCACCTGCCGGGTTTAATTCAGCGCTCCATCCTTTTCGACTCGACGTCTGTATGGAACAGTATTACAATGTTATTATTTGTTTTTTTGGAGGCACAGTGCTTTTAATGCTGCCTCTTTTTAAAGCGGTGTGTGAATTAGCGCTAAGCTTTAACTCGGTAAATGAGCTAATTGGATTTGCTCTGCCACATTTGTTTATCTGGGATTTTTCATTAAGCTAAACATGAGCCAAGGCTAATAGCAATTTCACTACAAGCGAAAGTATGAGGTGACTTGTATAGTTTTAATCAGATAACATTAATGTTATTTGCTAAACAAGCCGCTGTTGTGTGGCAGTGATAAATGATAAATTTCATACGTTCATATAAGATAATTAGATATCAATATTAGACCCTTTAGCCCCAGCAGGCAACATGAAGAAGGATTTTTCTAATCCCTTGATTGATTGTTCCTCAAGCCGGCAATCTGTTTATTTATATTCTAGTGTTTGGTTCTTTGCAAATGACTTGTATTTTGCATTTGTCTAAAAGGTCACAATGTTAGGACAGATAGGGGTTCTTTTTTCAGGTTTTTAGAGATAAACAATTATAAGACTGTAACATGTTAATCCATATTATAACAAAAAGATTATGCGTTGATTTTCCAGACTGGGATTAAAATCATTTTTAATTATTTCTGTATTATTAAATGGTTAAGATTTGACCATAGCCAAAACATTCATTTTACCATTCTCAACATTAGATATACCGTACATCATATTATATAGCATTACATATGAAAACCATTTATAATTATATATGTAGTGTATATATATAGTTTTAGATACAGTTTCAAAATGTCAAACATAAAAAACCCAAATGTTGTATATATATATATATATATATATATATATATATATATATATATATATATATATATATATATATATTCCTATCTTGACCACATGTTCCTGTGAAACACTGGGAGGAAGAAGTGCAAAAAACTTTTTGGGGTATGTTTCTTTTTAGGAGGGTCTGTTCTGCCATGTCACCAGCAGTGTTCACCCTGATTAAGCTCATAAGCTTTGCCTCTCTTGCGTCCTCAAGCAATAGTTAAGGGAAAATAGGGAGCATACACCGATTTTGCCTTGCCAAAAATGTAGTTGATCAACTAAGAAAAGTCTGAAGTTTGCTTCTTTATATTTACACTGACTGTATGAGCCTAATGTAGCTAACAACTGGATGCCTAAATCAAGACACATAACCAGCATAGTGGTATCTGTGGCATCTGTAAAGGGCAAAAAGTAGCTACTACTGTTTTTAGCTATGCAACTTTCACACAGTAATCGAATGAAAGTTAAACAGGAAGGGGCAGGAAAAGTTAAAGCAGCACTAAATAATATATTTCTGTTAAAACTGAAAACCGCTGTGAGTCTTTCTGATAAACCCAGAAGTAATTATTTATAAATATTTATATATTGTTTATAAATATTTATATATTAATAAATTATTTATGACACCCTGGACTACACCTCAACTGGGAACTTCTGGTCTATAGCCAGCAAAGGTGAGCTTTTCTGTAAGATTTGTGAGTGAAAACATATTTCATTGAAATTTGGGCATAATTGATGGCATTTATAGTTGATTCAGTGCAACAGTGACACAACATGACCAGCAAAGCAGGGCGTATGGTTTTTAGTTGTTACAAGAGAAGTACATTGCAGGAGTGTGTAATACACTGTACATGGTTTGGAAATGGAAGGAGCTGTTGGCGGTTTATATTAAGAATATCATGTACTGTGTAGCTGGTAAAGTACAGTTTAAGGGCTGCATGTGTGACAGTTGCAAAGCCTGGACATTAGACTTAAATGTATTTTGATGATGTTCTAGGTCTTAAGGTTAAAGCACACTCAAACTCTGCTAACCAAACATGTAGTCTTGGTTGCCAGATTACATTGACTGTCATTTTAACCCTTTCCTGGAGCCACATATGCTTAAATGTGCCTGCTACCTCTACTAACAGAGCTCAGAGGCATATGGAGTGTCTCTGTAGAGCTTACTTTAACCATCGGCTCTCTGCCTGTTCCTTGTTTTATGAGCCAGAGGCCTGTTATTTTTTAAGTCCAGTCCAGTGTTCTTGAGTACAGATTTCTTCTTTCAATGTATTCAGCCTTGTGCATGTTGCAGCTAGCATGCTATATGACATGATTTTTGAAGTACAAAACTTCCATTCACTTTTTTGAAATGCTTTATTGTACACCTATGGTTACTAACCCTGTTCAGGACGATCCCCTACTACCACTTGCTTTGGGGTTTTTGTCTGCTCAGGAAGGACTAATTAATTAGCTAATTAGTTTGTCTGAAACTGGAGCCTCTTTGTCCTCCTTCCTTAAACAGACCCTGTAAAAAGGGGCCCTGCAAGTGGTATGGTGAGTTAATGGAGAATAACTACAAGAGTAAATCTGGTTAGTGGCCTCCCCCATGGAAGCACTGTTCATAGCCTTCAGTCCTTAATGGCCTGAGACAGTGGGGGTATAGGCCGGCCCCATCAGGAGGCATCCCTCTAAGTCTCTGCAGCTCATTATCACCCCTCAATCAGTCAGTCAGCTAAGTGTGAGAGGCCCTGTGGCACGGTGGAAGAAAAGACATAGGAGGCTTCCTATGGCGTTGAGTAAGCCTAGTTGAAGTAAACTGATGCTGGACAAATTAAATTGACCCCAAATTAACTCATTAACTCGATTTGGGTTAAAATACCTACATTCAGAGCATGTTTGGACTTCAAACGACCTTTCTTCTGTATGTGTGTGAAAGGCCAGACTGTTGGAATTGATCAGGCATGTTTTTTTATTGTTTTAACTTATAAACATCTGAAAAAAACAAAAGGTTTATCAGCTTTCAGCTGCTGGCCAGCTAGGTTAACATTGTGTCCTGCACTGGTAGCTACTGCAGCATGAGATGCTGACATTTTCCTCTTTTATGTGCCATATATACCAACATTACAGCAGAAACAATAGGACAAATTCATGTCATATCACAACAGGATTTGTACGAATCCTGAGATATATCTTATTTTTCTAAGTATAAATAGGAAAAACTCCAAAATAGTAACTTTACAGGAGAGTTCAATGTAAGTTAATGTAAAAAGATTTTATTCAACATGATTTTGGAGCATTTTTATTGGTCCATTCATCATGAAACAGAAACAGAATATAAAAAGTACCTGTACCATCATCTTTGGTGATATATATGCATTTAAACACAAAGTTTTCTAACTTTTTGGAAAGGGTTGTGCTTATATTGGCTGTACTTGCTTTTGAAAGCTAGAAAACAGAAAACACGTAATTAAAATGTATTAAATTCACAATTGACATTACACTTTTAAACACATCAAGATTTTATTGTTATTATGAATGTTTTGTCTGTTATACTTAAATGTGTTGTAAATTTTGCCGTAAATGATGGATGCAAGCTATCTGCCCAGAGGTCTAATCAACTGTTGTGTTTACAAACATTCTGATTTGGTCTATATTGCCTCAAGCTATATTGATAAGGCGACGCTACTTACTGACAGTGATGGAGAGACATGTGCGCTTCTAGCCTGAGCTGTTTGCGGTCTCAGGGGCAGAACTATTTGCGTTAAAAACATAGTATTATTTGCTTTTGACACTCTCCAAAGTCTTCTCACTGTTCTACTCGTTCCTTCATTTGAAAAAAATTGACATACATGCATGTAAAATAATCCATCATGTCAGTCGGGTGATTGTTGTTCTTCCCACAATCAAAGTTAAAACAGAAAAATGTTAACATGCATTGACTTTCCTCCTGTGATGAAGGTTGAACACAGCAAGATTTTACTGGGGCCACAACCAAAGCTGGTGAACTTCCTAATAAGCCTATCAATCATCTATCAAAAATCTAAACAAAATAATTAAAAAACTGACTGGTCTGAGCTTGTTTATGCTGGCCAATTTTACCAACGTTCTATGTGTCCAACCTCAGAACTGTAGCTACAAAAGAATGCACTTCATTGCTTGGATACAAGTGGAACAAATGTGTATTGGGCTTGAAATGCAACCTGAATCATTTCTGTAATTCTAATGGTGATGAGACGGGCTATTCAGAAGAGATTAGGCTTGGCTTGATAGGAATCCAAATCTTTTTTAGATTGCATTCATATACTCCTTGATTAGTGATTAATTGCCTATTAGCTATAGCTAATGATTCACAGAATGCCAGAGGGCTGTTATTGTACTCCCATTGTGTGCAATTTTCTACAAAACACAGGCAGTTTATGTATACTCTTAGCGGTATAATCGACGTGAAATCTGTGATTGGCTCCTTTGACCAGTGCTGGCACACATCTCTGGCTGCCAGTACAGGGTTAGCAGCAGCTAGCTGTGTAATTCCCATTTCTGGCAGGCAGTGAGGAGAAATCCCCATATCCAATGCTGGCATGTCTCCCTCCATTCACCTGCAATAGGCCTGAACATGTTTACAGGTATTTTACCCTTTATTGCTCACTACATGCACAGGATTTGGGGTGATGTAGCCTAGTCTGACATAATGTTTATACTGTAAATATCTGACTCAGCCACAGTTAGCAGGACTAGTTTAGGCTCAAATGTACATGTAGCAGCCCTTTTCCTCACAACTGATGTAGAGCATGGTAACATTGTACTGGTGCCCTTGCTTAGCTAGATGGCAACATTAAAACAACTGATGCTGGTGAGCTTTAAGCTAGCATAACCCATAGTCCAAATTTAATAATGAATATTTGAATTTAATATGTCTCAAATGTTAGATACTTTTACTTATTTATATTAATAGATACATTTAGTTACAAGGCTAGTTAAAACTGCTATTGGTAGATAACTCAGAATCTGTGAGGGACAATGTTAGCACATGCACACAGATGTGGTCCAGTTATATTGTATAGTTACAAAGGCTGGCCTAATATGTCAAGTATAAAGTACACATACTTTGTTACCTTACTTAAATAGAAATTTTGCTTATTTATACTTTACTGGAGTAAAGTATTATTTTTTAGATGACTTTTTACTTCTAATTACATTTACACTCCATTATCTGTACTTTCTACTCTTGACATTTTAAAAATAGTCTCGTTACTCCTATTTCATTTACAGCTTGTTTTCATTCATGTACATTTACATTCCAGTAAAGATTATTGATAACATGACTTTAAGGTTTGACTTTTTGCACCATTACAATACTTATAGACAACTAGTCATCATATCTTCTGCTCCATGAAACACATGTTAATGTTCAGTAGTACACAGATATGCTTCTTTAATATATTTACATTGTACTAAACTACATTCATTTTCAATGCGACTGAAACAGGAAGCCTAGCGCATCCCAAATTTATCAACATTAACAGTTTAATATAACATTATAGTCATTATGGCTTTTAGAAGAATTATGTTTTTGGGGAGGTGGGCTAGTGCACTATAGACCCCTGTGTGGCGGCCTAAGCTTTTGTCCTTAATGGCATTTTTTCCCTTACATTACTTTTACTTTTATACTTTAAGTAGTTTTGAAAGCAGTACTTTTACACTTTTACTGGAGTAAAAAGTTTGAGTTCATACTTCAACTTCTACAGAAGTATTTTAACTCCTAGTATCTATACTTTTACATGAGTAATAAATGTGAATACTTTTGACACCTTTGATCTTGGAGCATCATTGCTGGCACTGTGTGAAAGTGGGAGCTAAATAGCCCCAACCATTTTCAGTAGATGGATGGATGGATGGATAGATAGATAGATAACAGAATAATATCTGTTATGCATCCCTATATTGAAGTTTTCTAGTTAGTTTATGTATACGTATATATCTGTTGCTGGTTCTAGGTTCAATGCCACTCTTGAAACCTAATGAATGCTAATGAAATGCTTGGGGAATTGGTACAACCTTACCTTAGCAATGACTCAGAGAATGAACTTGATTTACTCACATAATTTAGTTATTAAAATGTACTGGCTGGCATTTGCGTCAAGCTGAAACAATAACAGTAAGTCATTTATTTAATAGGGTCAAAAAATCCTCTGCCTCCATTTCCTCTGTCCCCAGGCAAACACCATTCTAATTTCTTTCCCAATGTGCATCTATAATAAAAAGCCTATTAATGTATTATTCCTTATTAGGGATCGGGAGCATACAGCACATGCTTTTTTTGACTTTCATTGTGTTGTACAGTTTTACACTGTGTGCTCTAAATTTTTGTCTTATTGTATGCTGAATTGTGTCTTATATAATGCAAACTTAACATGGCTTTTGATGTATACCTTATTTGGCACAGGAAACATGGACAAAATATATCATGTTCAATATGATAAAGAAAATATAAAAATGACATTTAAAATATGTTATTAATATCCCTCACAGGTAACAGACATTACCATTTTTTGCTAATTGTAATGTACAATTCCTGGTTTCTTGCCTAATAGACTGGAAAAATATAACATATAGACATGATGACAGAAAATAAAAAATATAGTGCTATAAATATTGCACAGGCATTTTATGTCCTGAATTCTAAAATGTTATATATACCTGTTTAAAATATATGACCCACTTATATATTACCAATCCCTAATGACTGAGTTCATTTGTTTCTGCCAACACATTGTTAACAGCTGCACAAAATCAAGCACACAACCATGCAGTCTCCATTAATCTTTGCAGTAGAATGGGTAGTCTGATGAACTCATTGTCTATGGCACTGTCATAGGATGTCAGTCAGTTTATAAAACTTCTGCCCTGGACGATTGGAAGGGCTATAATTGTGAAGTGGAAGCACCTAAATACAACCACTCCAGTCACAAAGCGGCAAATCACACAAACTGACAGAGCCACATCAACACAAGAGCTGTGTCGGGCGCAATTCCTTATTACTGCTCATGGCTTAAGATGGGATGCCATCTTAAGCTGATGTTGGTGTGATGGTCAGGTGTCCACATACTTTTGTCTAAATAGTATATAATATTCTATCAACAAATTTCTTATTTGTGTTGATGGTGTGTAGAATAGGGCATGCGTTATGTTTATTGCTATGAGGAAACAGCTAAAAGACATCAGAACACAGTGTGTATACAGTGATGTCCAAATCTGTTTCTTATATGACCTGTCTGTCAAGTGCTTTGTCTTCTGCCTCCGACCTCACCGTGTCCTTCATACTCCGTTTCAGGAGGAGTGCTGTCACAGGCATGGGATCATGTGACTTGGGCAGAAAATATGGCTGTCCTCTGCGGCAAAGGCCACTCGCGGAGCAGGAGAGTTATGAGCGCTTTCACAGAATGGAGAGATGAAGGTGGAGGTCAGGGATATTGATGGAGGCCAGCTTGGGTTCCTCTTACCTCTGAGGCAGGGAGCAGGATGACAGGGGTTTTCCGTCAAACTCTTTGGCGTGCAGGTTAATGTATTAATTGTCTGGTAAACACAGGCCTGGGAGAGAGGTGTGGCTTTGTCAGCTTTTTACAGATGCCTCCTTGCTGGCTTTATTTTAGTAGGATGACATAACCATCAGGTAAAAGCAGAACAAAAAACAAGTGAACGCTGGAGGCCGAAAGGCCTTGCGAATATAAGACTGTCCTGATATGAAATATGATTTCACTTAAATATAAGTATTTTACTTCAATTCAGTTAACTGAAATCTTATATCATATCAGAACCTTAAAGGAAAAGTTAAGTGTGGAATGTTCAAAAAGAAGGTCCACCGCAATTTTTAATCAGCTTCACTTGCGCTATTGGAGCAGTTTTACAACTACAGGCTGTAGTTCATCTGTTTCTCTGCATAATTCATCCCCTAAAAGCTAAACACAGCACCTCTGTGTCAACTCCACTCGTACCAGTGTAACACACACAAACACATCCCCGTCACATCAGTGTTGTAGCAATAAGAATCATCCACCACCTAAATAACACCGACTCTGTGGTGGTCCTTTGGGGGTCCCGACCATTAAAGAACAGGGTAAAAGGGGGATATGCAAAGAAACAGATGGGTTAGTGCACTTATATGGTAAGGGGTGCTGATTTAAAAAATGGACAGTGAAAACAAGCAGAAACATGGAGGAGTTTTAATGTTATGGCTAAACTGGGTATGATGACAATATATCTTTTAAGACCCTCACAATAATCAGTAAAGAGAAAGGGTCTGAAGCACAACTGATGTGATGCATGTAATTACACAGGTTTCACCATAGAGGTCTACAAACTTTTGATTTATATATATATATATATATATACAGATTTGAAATGTAACAACTGAGATGCAGTTGAAGTGTAGACTTTCAGGTTTAATTCAAGGGGTTGAACAAAAATATCATGTGAAATGTTTAGGAATTGCAACCATTTTCTACAGATCCTCCTCATTTCAGGGACTTAAAAGTAATTGGACACATTAACATTACCATGAATAAAATTTTTAATACTTTGTTGAGAATCCTTTGCAGGCAATGACTGCCTTTCCTCCTTTGCCAGGCCTTTACTGCAGCTGTCTTCAGTCATTGCTTGTTTGAGGTTTTTTCTGCCTTAAGTTTTGTCTTAAGCAAGTGAAATGCATGCTCAATCAGGTTGAGATGTGGTGATTGACTCGGCTATTGCAGAATATTCCACTTCTTTTCCATATATATAATTTATTTATTTTTTTTTTTTTTTGAGCGCTAAGCAACTTCCTGAAAATTATAGAGATATCTACTGAAGTTACCATCCTAAGCAGTTAGTCCTGTTTCCTAATGTTACTTTCTATCTCAAGAGGTGATAGTCACTGTAGGGTCATGTTGAATCAGTCCAACATGAGAGGATGAAGAAGTGCCACTGCACTGACATCACATTCTAAACCCTTGTCAATCATGTTGAAGGTTCTGCTGGTTAGATCACTTAAGAACAGGTAGCCAATGAAGGTAAAAAGTAAAGAAAGAAAGTGAAAAGTAAGTAAGAACATAAAATCAACAATGGCTGAAGCTTTGGGCAAGCAACCTATGCCGCCCGATGTCGGCAGGAAACCACATTCGGCAACATGCAAACAAAATGCATAAATTAAGTAAAGCAAGTGTTAACATCCGTGTTTCTTTCCACCACTGGAGACACACTTGGGGAGTAAAGGGATGAAGAAGACTTGTTCTTGTTTCTTATGAATGGACACCAAAATTCTGCTGATATGTTGCCTCTTTATTGTTTGGAGTATGAATTCATCAGTTTGTGTCAATTTACAAATGGCTGCTTCGAAGAGCTCATCAAGCCAAAGTGTTCCGTTTTACTCTCTGCAACACCTCGAAGTGGGGAGTGCAAATAAAAGTAGTCACTGGGAGTTAAACCTAAGATCTCCTGTTTACTAGACCAGCATAATGACTAATAACCAACTCCTCCACAAACATCTGTCTAACTGTAAAGACACAGTAGATGCTGCAATCCATCAGGATGACAATGCAATAAAAACAGAGGCAAAGCAAGAGAACAAGGAAACAGAACCTAAACCCATTGTGCCAGAGAGCATACAGGACCAATGAAAAAACGATCCTTTGAGAGAAATGGACGTACACCGTAGATGCTATAATCAACCTAATGCAAAACAGGTCAGCTAAATGAGGTACTGAAAGGCATTTGAAGGCATTTCAATTTAAAGTCATTTGAAATAAGGATCTCCTGTGTATGACATAGGCAGGTGCTTTACAGGTATAAAGGGTGTCAAAAGTAAGTCTGGGAAGGTCACAGCAGACGAAACATCTACGAAATATACATTTTGGCTGATTGGATTTTCTCTCTAAGATACATTGTCTGTGCTATCCACTTAAAAAAGCTTGTACATGGTTTGCGTCTAGTGCTTTTGCCTCTCTTTCCTGCATTTTATACATTTTAAAACCCTGAAATGAAGCACCAGACTACAGAGAACAGGAGGAGCAGAAAACTGGTTGTTTGAATTGTATGTTCGCCTCGTAAGTGATCTGTGTTATTCAGTCATTATCTCCAACCACTGACTTGATGTAAGCAATAATGTGCCGTAAAATTAATGTTTCAATTTCTGGGCTTGTATTGACAGGCACAGCTAATCGATCTGCTACTGGAGAATATGTAACTCAATTGGATTTTACCGTGGGGCATAGCAGTGCGAAGGTTTCCAGCATTCAATTATTCTGTCCCATCATGCTCCTTGTTTCTGCTTATGAATAGCCTGCTTTATTGTATACATGAGGAAAGTCTCGGTCACACACGGTGTTCTCGGTGTTTGGACAAATGACTGGTTGGCTCTGATATCAGATTCTCAGGTTCTCTTAGCAGATAAAGTGTCATCACATAGAGTTTTTAAGTGGTCTAAAATTCACAGTGTTACTGGTTGGGACTGTTTTACATATAATTCCTCTGCTAACGTGTTTCTCACAAGATTCACAAAGAAGTGACTTATTATAAACATGATAAACAGCTGCTGAGAAAAAGACAGACAAAAAGAAAGAAAAAAACATGTAACCACCTTTTAAGAGTGAGCTTTGGAGGTGTGGAAAAATACCCCAGTGGAAATTTGAAATATTGAAAACAAGTGTTATACATTTTTAAGTAGTAATAAAGGCAAACATAAAAAGATTAAAAAGAAATCACAGTCTTCTACTGTTAAAGAAGCAGTTGGTGATTCTAGAAAAAGATTGTAGATACAATCTTAACTCTTTGATGCACGAGCTAAGCAAACCTCTTCTAATGCACAACATGGCTCAAACTTGACCCGTATTCATTTCTTATGTTATTTTATGTATTGCTGAGTATCTCTATTAATATATCTATTCAAATTAGTTTATTGCAATATTTAATGTTCCAAGTCTTCATTAAAAGTCTTGTTTTTGGCAATCTTTATCTTAATTCCTATTTATTTACTTCATGAACAAAAAAAATTGGTATGTTCCTGATGGCAAATGTTCACAGTTCCTATCAAATGTTGTACGTTAGAATGATACAAAAATTACTTTTTATTTTAAAAAGTAAAGCTGAAATGAGGGTTTGTGATGACAAAAACAAGAAAATTGAGGAATTCATGGAAGCCTGTATTCATGTATTGCCAAAATAAGAATAAAATCTCAGTCGGGTCACTTTAAACCCAGGTTCTGCATCAAAGGGTTAAAAGGTGCAGCAGCTACATTAAGATGCCACAGTATAACTGCAGCACCAGTTAAGGTGGAATGGGTAGGTAGAAATCGGTGGGTAGAAAGCCAACTTATCACCTCTTAGAGTTTCTGTCACCACCGAGATGCTACACTGAAGTTGATATGGCTCTGTGTATTACTGTCTTTCTTTCTTTAGATGTTCTTATATTTGGCTGTTTTACGGCCATCTGTCCTTCTTGAGTTCAACACCTAGCCCCTTCCCCTCCCCCTGGCCTGTGAACAAGCATAAATGCTCCCTTACTGCACCCCTGAATATGTTCTCTTGTTTTCTTAATAAAGCTGAAAAATATGTGTTTTTTAACATTTTTACTAGAATTTACATAAACGAGGGGTAACATTTGTGTAGTACTATGCAGGTAAAATAGTATAAAGTTGAAGCACTGCTTACAGCGAGTGGCTCCCCCTTCCCCCTCCCTTTTGGGTTACATTATCTATAAGCTCCTCCCATTCTTTGGGCCTGTCCATTGTGTCCAAGCACCATTGACCTCCTGCCTCCCTCTTCACTGTTAAGCACCAAAGAGTCATAAACATATTTGAGGCTTTAGCTGATTATTAATACCTATATAACTCATCCAAAGCTTAGCGTTCGTCAATGGTCCATAAGTACGTCAGATGTCGAACAACATTTCAGGTTATGAGCTTTGTGGGCTGGTACTAGAAAAGCTTCCTTGTTTATGTTGATTTAAATGGTTGAGCGGCTGTTCACACATATTGTTTGGTAGAGAGGTCCATCAGTAGATCTAAGCGAGCCCCTGCCCCTGTCAGTGGCCATTCCATACAGTAATTGATCTAAGAGTCTCTCAAAGCTCTACTCACTTTTTGAGTGCCATCAGCTCATGTGTAATTGCCATAATTGTGGTAACTTTGTATCAGTCTGAGTGGCATCAGCATGTCAATGAGATGTCTCTCTATTGAAGAGCTCTTCCTGTTAATTAGCAGAATTGATTTCACTAGGCCGAGAGAGTGATGTTGATACTCCTTAATCTACTAATTAATCACAGGTGTAGGGGCAAATTGAGAGCACTACAGTTTGGACTTCATCAAAGCAGTTGATAACTATATGGCATTGCAAAGCAACTGATAATGAAGAATGACTGCTAGGATTGGAGGGACAAACCCATTTGTTTATAGAAATAACTCTCAATGCACAATTTCACATAGTGGCTGCAAAACATTCACCCACATGTTACTGTGAAAATCAAATGTACACACATAGTGTGGCATGTTTAACATTCGAAGTTTGCTTCTTTAGTGTACTAAAGCTTCAAGGCCTCTTTTCTTTCTACAGACCTTCTCGTTCTCTCTGTTCCTCTGCAGCTAGACTACTTACAGTTCCTCCATCTAACCTCAACGGTTTTGGTAATCGAGCATTCTCCAGACTTGCTCCAGACTCGAATTCCCTCCTCATGTTTAAATCTAATCTTAAAACCTTAAAAATCTTAAAATCTCTTCTCGCTGGCATACAGTCTTCCTCAAGTTTGACTGTTCCTTCACTATTTTCTGTTCATGTCTATTTGTAGTAGTGTTCCTCTGTTGTTTTGTATAATCATTGTTTTGACTGTAAGTCTTTGGGTTTTATATTAGAATAAAGTATTATATATATATATATATATATATATCATGATCTGGGCTGTTTTTTTCAGGGTTTTGGCTTGGCCTATCAATTCCAGTGTTGATGCTTCAACGGTTACTATTAATTATTATGCAAAGACATTTTAGAGAATTATATACTTTCAGTTTTGATTTCATATGGTTGTCATGTTTTTCACATTCATTAATGTTTTCACACTACAAACCTAGCTTGCATTACACAAAAACATCCCAGTGGTGTCATCCGCTGATCTATAGACTAATAAGTGCAGTCAAGCTGGCAGGTGTGTAGCTTACCTTACTTTACACTCTTACTTCACAGTGCACAAAATGAACAAAAGGTGTTATTTAGTGACTGGTGTACAGTAGAAGGTAATTCTGTTGCTCTTCATGTAGCAGACTAGGATTCAGTTTCTCCAGGCTGCCAGCTTTGGGGATTTTTTTTCTGTGATGCAGAGTGACACAGAGTTTGAGCCAGTTACACCTCCACACATCTACCTTTTCAGCATAAATCATGCTACTACCATTGCAGACAGAGATCAGTTACAAAACATCTTCCACAGAGAAACAACAAATGGAGTTTTAGAAGATAAGCTTTAACTGTGCGTCATGAATGCAACGTGAAAATTGTTCGAGTTTCCTAACTAGAATTCAACTTCTAAAAACTTACTAGTCGGAGGTTAGAAATGTCCTAATTCCAAGCATGGATCATAGCATTTTTTAATACATAGTTAAGCTGCTTGTCTTGTCACTCACACATACAATGTTTAAAACAAGTGCAGCCAATCAGCTATACAAACCACCTGCCATCATCCAATCAGCAACCTTCTCACTGTATGTTTGGACACTTGGAAAAAATTTGGTGGGAGAGCCGACTGAAGGAGTGGGGTCTCACAGTCAATCCGGGGCTTGGCAGTGTTGATTGCCGCGTTGATGGCAGCATTGATTAGGCTCACCATGCTACAACATTGACTCATAAGCCGTGAAAATGTGCCCCCTGACATAATGAATCACTCTTCGCTGTCTGGTAGTCTGATAGATATATCAGAGTTTGGCAGATGCTAGATTGCTCTGTAATTGAATGCATAATGCCAACAGTAAAGTTTGGTGGAGGGGGGATAATGGTCTGGGGCTGTTTTTTAGGGGTTCGGCTTGGCTCTTCAATTCCAATGTTAATGCTTCAGTGGGTGATATTAATGATTATACAAAGATGTTTCAGAGAATTATATAGTTTCAAACTGTGAGAAGGCTTTTTCTCATTCCAGTATAACTGTGGCCCAGTTTAGTGTGATCAGTTTAGTATGAAGGTACTCCAGTGGCCTTTACATAGTGCTAACTTCAACCACATGGATCACCATCGGAATGAATTAGAATGTTGATTGTGAGGCATCCAACATCAGCCTGACTTTAAAAAAGCTTTTATGACTAAATAGTGATAAATTCCACTGACACATAAGGAAAGCCTTCCCAGAAGAGGGCAATTCCATATTCCCATACTCCATGTGCCCATGGTCAGATATTCATGTAGTGTATGTTGCATAGCTTATAACGGTGGTGGGAGCTACAGTAAAATTTGCATTTAGTTTGTACACTACTAATTGATAGTGTTCTTTCATTACTCGTTAGCTTGTAGCCCAAGTGCAGAACTAAAGAAGGAATCTTCAGAGACATCTTGGCTGATCAACGGCATTTGGGCTGCGGAGAAAATTATAAAATTGTTTTCTTTTTTCACCAAACTGTTCCCATAAACCAATGTAGATTTCTCAAAAGCAACACAAAACAATCCTTTAGGAGAAGAAGCGTGTATGGCAAAAGCAGGGAACAATAAACAACCATAGAAACACACACAGACAATGAAAGTGCACTAACAAGTCTGCAAACTGCTCCAATTTGGCCACCACTGGAAAACAGCAGAATAGAGAGGCGATTACAGTAGATTGCCACAGGCTTCCTCTCGGCCCACGTGACCGCGAGCCCCCCTTCAGCCCGAGGAGTGTGTTTACCCAGCCTCGAGGTGTTACGCTGTCCCATCATCGCCAATTACGCCACTTATCGATTCTGCCACGTTCACCGCAGCAGCGGCAGTGTGAGACTCGTTTAAGTCGTTGAACGGTGGAAATGTTTGAATTGCCCTCAGCTGAATGGCACTGCCTGCGTGGCCCTCATACCCATAATGTGTCCCCTTTAAAAAGCGAAGATAACGCACAACACAACAGCAATTTCCGTGCGTGATGACAACAAAAAAAGGATACAGAGTGCGAACAAAGTCAAGCGAGGGGGAAAATCAGCACAGATAGTGGGATTTAAGTGGGTCATTTTGGAGCTGTTCTGGAAAAAGAAAGTTGTTTTAGTGCAAGGTCTGTCCTCCTTATTTTTTTTGCTGAGTGGCCCACCGTGTAAAAACTAGGTCTGAATTTTGCCAGCACCAGTGGACATATTATAGAGTAATTGTGCATTGCTGGTGCACTATGTGTACAAACACCTCCTTCTACTTAACCGTTACCGCCAAAGGAGAATTTCAGATTTTTCAGGGTTTAAAGGTTTGAGATCAATTGAATAAATGAAGTCATTCAGAGCAGTTTGGTATGAAATGCTAAGACAGAATTTTTCACAGTGGTGGTGACTGACTGGAAGTCACCTCACAGAAATGTATTACATTTAGTGGCTACACATACACATACATCATTTTGTCTGAATCATTGTTTTTTCCACAGTTTAAAGATAAGATTTCAGCCTGAAGCAGAATTTTATTAAGGCTATTCACTGCATGCAATGCACCTAATAACATGTGACAAGATATCTGTAGGGTAACTGGTCATTTTGAACAGCAAATAAAATGGCTAGTGGCTAAAACGGCATAGTGTTTTTAATAGCACATTGAAAACAGTGAAAAACATTTGCCAGTGGACAGTGTGCTATGGAGAATTTCTGCTTTCACGGTAGGCCTTCTGCTGTTTCTGACGAGATAGCCTTCATTGATCTCACGCATTGATGAGCCTTAAGTGCCCAAGGCCTGGTTTTAGGTAGACCACTATCATTAGGTACTCACTACTGATCACCACACAAGCCTTTCTATACCTGAGATGCTCTGACCCAGTCATCTGGTCATATCAACCTTAATTTACCCTCTAATATCCCCCAGAGCTTGTTATGAGTTAATCAGTAATATTTATTTCATCTGTGAGTGGTCACAATGTTTTGGCCCATATACTGTAAGGCTGACTCATTAGTAATACTAGTCTAACTAGCACACAGAATCACTGTCTATGTGTATATCTGAAACTCACACTAACATACATTAACTGTCCAACTATTTCTTTGTAATGCACGTGCCAACTTGTGTATCTGCCTATGGAGGCAGTGGTGCTTACCCATTTGTGCTGATAAACATGTACACTGGTATATAAAACCATCAAGTCATGAGGTGACTTGAGCCCATATAGGGGCAATATACTATCACTGGTGACTATCAGAGCCAGAGCTTTAGTTTGGGCCATAAATGTCCAAACTTGGTCAAAACAAGGTGAGAACTACATTAGCTAATTTCTGCTATCAAGATTACACAATCAACATAGACAAATTCAATAAAACTATCAACACAATGTCAAGAAATAACAGTATATAAAATACATCTTTGTACTGTGTTACAGAGATATCTACTGAAGTTAGCTTGGGCCATAAATGTCCAAACTTGGTCAAAACATGGTGAGAACCGCTCTACATTAGCTAATTTCTGCTATCGAGATTACACAATCAACATGGAAAAATTCAATAAAACTATCAACACAATATCAAGAAATAACAGTATATAAAATACATCTTTGTACTGTGTTGCAGAGATATCTACTGAAGTTAGCTTGCTAACCAGCTAACCCTGTCTCATAATAGCATTTTGTTACTGGAGAGGCGACAGTGAGTCAACAGTGTAGCGTGACGCCTGCTTTTAGTTGTCATATAAGCAGACGAGGAAGAAGCATGTTCGCTCTCGGCAATAAAACACAATCGAAAAAAGCTATTAACAAAAATAGCAGCAAAACAAGAGTTAGCATTGGTGGAGCTTTCCACTGCTGGTGTTGCTCTTGCCCAGTAAAGGGATGAAGCTTGTTGCTGCGGAGAATGAATTTGACAGATCTTACAAACTGCTCCTTTAAAGTTGTGTTCTTAATGTTTCAGTCAGTGTGAGGAGAGGTGTGGGTGTTTTATGTCCACTGAATTTGAGATTCAGTATTAATTCATAACATTTTTATCTCATTATTATTTTGGGTTGTTCACATATACTGGTATACTATCACTGGTGACTATCAGAGCTAGAGCTTTAGTTTGGGCCATACATATCCAAAATTGGTCAAAACAAGTTGAAAACTTCTCTACGTTAGCTAATTTCTGCTTTCGTCTTTATGGGATTATAGTAATATGTTAGCACAAAGCTGGCGTCAATTTTTATGCTAGCATTTTTTTCATGTACCAGGACATTTGATGCTTGCAAAGGACATTCCATTCATTTATTTGACATTGTATTGTATTGACATATTGACACTGTATCAACATATATTTTTTCTTGTATTTAGAGCTGTGGCTGTTTTCAATTATTTCTAATATATTACAGAAACCTGGTGAGACTCTCAGTCAGTGATGCTCTAGGACTTCTGATGGATGGATGTTTCTCTCACAAAACTAGTCCCACCAATTGGAAATCAAAACATGATTGATTCCTCTGTCAGGTGCTAATTATGACTTGTTAGGCCTTCAAATCGGCTCCTAAAGTGCTAACCACTGAGAAAACTTGCCTGGGTGTAATTCCTACATACCACAACAAAAAAAATCCTAATTGAATCAGTTTCGGTTGGGCATTTCAAGAATTAAGCCCTTTTGTTTCCAACCAATACCTGATAATGCAATAAGAGTACTAGTACCAGCTTCAATTTATTTTTATAATTTCCTGAAAATTAGAGACATGCATTGTCATAAGTGGGCCTTGAGGGTTCTCCACTGCAGTGGCGGTAATAACAGAGAAACAAACAAGCACCACTGCTCTGATGTGCATCACACACACAATTTAACTAAGCTTTGATAATGTCTAATGTGTGTTTAAAACCTAGTAGGTGGTCATTTCACACATGATGTCTGGATAAAGTCATGGATCCATTACCGTTTGGGACAGACAGTATACAGTATTATATAAAGGATATAGTTTATCTAATGTGAGGTGCAACAGCAGTGTTACCCTGCAGAGGTACAGCGATGGACATGAGCTGCCATATTGCCCTTTCTTTGTCCTTTTCTTTGCTTTTGCTGCATAATAGATGACCTTGTGAGGTAACATTGTTCTCCATGCATGTTGATATCAGCAGCCCATCCTAGAGGAGCAGCGTCAGACATGCACCTGATAAAACGTTGACACCCTGAGACTCGGACAATAGCTTTTATATGCATCGTCCCACTTGGCATTTAAAGAGCACGAGCTCTTTGTTGTTGACATGTGCATTGTGGCATTAGGGTAGAAAGCAGTAAACTGGCGGTGGGGCGGGGGGAGGATTGATACACAGTGGCAGAATGGGGTACAAACAGGTTTGTGCTCAGTCAAAGCCACTACCTTGTTATTATATAGTACTTTAAGGGGGTGTTAAAGGAATTTTTTTATGCATTATTTTTTTTTACTTAAAGTATCCTACAATTCTCCTTTGTTTGTTTTGTGCCATTCTGTATCAGATTTTCCATTTTTTATTTGTGCGAATATTTTTAGTGCCCTTTTCTGATTTGGCAAAAAAAATGTAAACAATTTTCACATACAGGCTTGTACAGAATGGTATGAACAATGTTTACATACTAAATAAAACACTCTTATAATAAAAGTATGGACAACTTGGTATTCCATGAATTAGACCCTTTAATCTGCTGCTCTGTGATCAAAAATTGACCACTGAAGCTATGAGGATGGCTAACACAGATCTCTTGAAGGGTATGTTTAGAATGCAGGTGAATCAGACTTGTTTCTCATATCAGAGCTTTTGAGAGGACAGACTTTACTGTCTAATCCGAATACTATCAGATCTGATTTGTATGTCCAGCCTATCTGCCTGGGTTGCTGTAATAATGATGTAGTCGAGTTAAGTCAAGTTTTTTTGTATAGCACTTTTTACAACAATGATATCAAAAAGCAGCTTTAGAGATGTTTGAAAACTGTAAGCAAGCCAGAGGCGACAGTGGCAAGGAAAAACTCCCTCAAAACTGGAGGAAGAAACCTTGGAAGGAACCAAGACTCACAAGGGGAGAACTGTCCTTCTCTGGTCAAACAGTATTTACAATTTATTAAGCTTAATTCAAAAATAAAATCAAGAGAATGTCTGTTTGAAGTCTGGATGATACAAGCTTTAGAAACTGCAAAGGTAGAGGCAGTCTCTGACTGAGACAGTCTCTGACTCACCGATTGAGTCTTTGTGGAGTCAGTTGGAGTAAGCTGAAGCAGTCCCATCATATCTTAATGCTGGTACATCTGGATGTCACAGTGATGCAGTCGAGGGTGTAACAGATATGTAGGTGTCAGTAACTATGTGGACACGCTGGTGATGCAGATTTTTAAAGGCAGATGCAGGAGAGATGGCGGTGCATCATTTCACCATCCAACCAATCATTTTGTTGAGTTGCGGGAAGAGTTTTGGTTTTGGTGCTTTTTGAATCCTTACACTTCTGTAACTCTGGGTTTAACATTGTTATCTTTTGTTGCCTTACAAAACACACTTTGAAATCTGATTCGAGTGGAAAGATCGGCATGAAGTCACATTTCAAACCACCACCAAATGTAAAGACTATCAGTCATTAATCTGGATACAAGCCAGAAATCTGGACTGGCACTAGGCTTAACTGTACACCAATGAATTTACAGGGTAGGAGTGTCCATTGAGCGTACACTACTTCTGTACTGTACAGTTGTTCTTTTAAACCTACAGTTCAGTTTTAGAAGTTTAGTTTTCTATTTTTCACCATCCAAATACTCACCAACACATGGTCTGGACTCCCCTTTGGACACTCCTTTGTTCTGTGACCACCAGGAGCTTCCTTGATTTATTTTCAAGTTTGCATGTTGTCTATGTGATTTTCTCAGTAGGTATTTCTTGACAGCTACTAATTGTTTCAGCCCCATAGCATTGAAAGCAAAAAAACTGAAAGCTTTACATGCTGTTTATCTGATGGGGACAGTTTTGGTGGTCTACCAGGTCCTGCAGGGTTGTCCCAGAGTCCTGTTTTCTCTATATCTTTTAATCATTTCTCTATATCTTTAAATCTACTTTTACTGAAATTAAAATACATGAGAGGATGGTCACTGATTTTGCTCAGCACTATATACGCCTTCATTGTTTCCATTTTAATGCTACTTATAACCCCAGCACACATTATATTACTTGACATTTCTTGAATAATTGATTGGAAATCTGGCAACACTATAGACATGAAGGAACTTTGTGGTCAGCTCAGGTACAGTCAGAATGTTTCATGGTGTAGCATTTTTGCTTGGCCTTCCACATTTCCAGCTTTGCTCACTCTCACAGCCGGAGCTCGTGGGCTGGCGAGCTTTTCCATTAACACTCTGGCCACAGGCTCTAACGAGGCAACACCAGGCATTAATTCCTGTTCTGCTCTGATGAGGCTGCCCTAATAGAACTCTAGAGGAGCCTGTTAGGGCCTGAAGCCGGCTTCCACAAGCTGAGAAAGCAGCGCCATTTTCTTTCCAATCAGAGATGTATTTTGAACTTAGACTGTTCTTTGCAGAGCAGCAATGTTCTATGCTGGAAACATGAGCTAACATAAGTAGTGGTTTGAGTAAACAACACATTTACACAATCTTACTGTAACACCCAATTGACTCGATCAGATTTGACATGCTTTTTGTCAGAAGTTTGCATCCTCCGCTACAAAGCTAATGTAGCTAATGTAAGTAACAGTAGCTTACATACACAGATTGGTGCTTTGCAGTCACATGATTCCAATGACATGTGAAAACCAAACGGAGGACAAGAAGTCAGTGAAAAGCAGAATGGATGAGACGGAGGCAAGCCAGCACCGTGCTACTGTGCAAACAGGAAATCACAACATGTGAAGAGGAACGATTTTTCAGCTAAATTGAAAGAGGCAGTAGGAAGCAATTACTTTCTATTCCAGACGTCCTACCAACTGAAATGATACAAAAGTATTGAGGCCTACAGTTTTTTTTAGCTGTTGAGAAAACCATCAAGGTGCTTTGTCTTTTGAATTAACCAGCAACAAACATTCAACTCCTCTAAAGATTAATGTTCTTTACCTATTATACTCTTTACTTATTATAGTTTGACTGCTCTAAAAGGTCCAAAGATTTGGACCATCACAAAATAAGAGAAGTCATAGCTCTATGAGTGTAGTTTGTCCATCCTTTGCTTTTATTATAGCTTCCATTCTTTTTTTCTGGGATATGTTTTCCTTGTTCAATTTTTTGTAATATACAGTGTATATATGTAATTAAAATACTAATAATTTGTACCAGTAATACTAATAAATAATGAATGCCTGTACTTTCAGACTGACCACATATTTTCAGTATTCACCGATACCAAGTCCAAACCCAAAGCTAATTACCTACATATAATGAAGTAGTTAGTGTTAATGAGCTATGTAAATTATATACTTTAAAAATGAAATCACATCAGAAATGCTGTAGTCACACTGCACACAAAAACTGTTTTATGCAAAGCAACACACTGTGCACTGAGCACTGAACAAATGCCCTAAGAAATAGAGCTCCAGCAACACAGCTAATGCTACATTGACATGTTTTTGGTAGGCCAACGAGAGCAAACTGGATTTTAGGAAAATCTGCCATTGCAGATGGCAGCAAAGAGTGGAACAAAAAACCATACACAGTAGGAAAGTACAGTAGCCATGCTTCATCTATGTAGCTCAGTTAGAGAAAAAGACTTTGTTTTGTTTAATTTGGACCTGAATACTGGTGGAATGGTGGAGTTTTGCTATGTTTTTAGCATCTAGCTAGGTGAGGCTGTGTTTTCTCCTCTGCTGTTTTTCAAACTCTGGGTTATGGATCAGTCCAGGAGATTCTCAAGTAGATGGCTTACACAACAATACTTTATAGTTCTATCCAGTTAAACAGAGTAAAGTTGCATATATGGATTTTGGAAGAAAATGTCCATTTTTCTAGCTTTGTATCTCCACCCATGATGGGGAAGCAATTGTGACTGTGTTCATGTGTGTTTATAAATGGGCTAAAATCTCACAGTGTATTCCTGACTAAAAGATATCTCCCAACAGGGAATGTTTGAAGTAACTGAAGGCTTTGTGGCCAACCTCTATGGAGTTCTCTGTGTGAGCAGGTCTTCTTTCTTTGTTTGCTTGGGTTGTTTGATCATTACTGCAGCAGCATACATGCAGCTTTTGTCATATGGCATCAACTGCTATCGGTATGTATGTTGTGTTTTCATGAGTACAAACATGAACCAACAGTGTCGACCCAATCTCCGACGCCAGTTTCAGTATTGATGCATTCCCAGCTATAATTTTGACCAGGCAACTACAAAAACAAAAGGTTGGTCTCAGATTTTGGTCTCAGAAATTTCATTGAAATTTGAATTGCAGAACAGAGAGACAGTGTTGAATCAGGTATGGCAGGACGGGGAAAAATCACAAGTCTAGTCTATGCAACAGGATATGATCAACATAATACCGCTTGTGATCTTTGCTCACCCTGCTTCTCTTTCACTGGAGGGATTACGCCTCATCCCCTGGGTCCAAAGTCATATTCTGTGCTTTTTGTGTCTTAATGAATAAAAGAAAAAGCTCTCGTGGCATTTACGTCTCTTTTAGCTCGTCCTCATGATCTCATTTGCATGTGGCTCAGGAAGGTTGGCCTAACAATGGCGCGAGCAGCTCTGGGAAGAGCCCATTGCCATGGCAACAGCAGCCCCAGCCAAAACCACCACCCCCCGTGAGGGTGTCGGAAGGGACCCCCTGGGTCCTCCCCCCCAACCCCGGCCTCTGAATCGGGATTAACCTGCTACACCAGGCCACAATGCTAACAATGCTAACACATGTTCCTCCTATCCGCTCATGGCCCATTCAAGCCTGCTTTTACTCCCCTTTCTAATAAGGATTAGCCGTAATGAGCCGTAAGGAGTTAAGCTCGAATGAAGACCTCCTTAAGCAGGCACCCGTTACATTCTGGGCCTGCCGTGTTTTTGGCCTCCCCCGCGTGTTTGAACACAAGGTGTAATCCTCTTCAGAATCAAAGGTGGGCTGGCCGTATGAATACAAATCCAGCGCTAGCATTGTGGCACTAGCGTTGTGGAGGGCACTCTCAGCCATCTGTCGGCCTGCTTTTTCACCTGCTTCCATCTCACACTCTCTCTTTCTTCAGCGCTCCTTCTTCAGCCCCCCTAACACTCAGTCTGTGCTCTTTCTTGTCCCCTGTGAAAAAGTGCAGTCTAGTCTGGTTTGTTGGCAGCAAAGGTTTTCTGTACCGCTATAGCATATTTCCAGGGTCACATCTTGATATTTTTGAAAATAGCAGCTGACCTTTATCGTGTGAGGATAAAAATGATATACTGCGTGAACCTGAAAAACAAAGAGTAAAGTTACTCATTACATTTATTTAGTGATGCACTGAGAAGAACATTTAGAATGTGTCGCTCCTCAGTACAACATCAATATACAATATACAATATCCATAGTATATACAGACAAGTAACAATATATAATACACACGGTATACACATTTAAAGGGCTGTTAGATATTGTGAGGGAAGCAGTGCAGAGAGGAGTTTCCTAAAGTCCACATCTCCATCAATTGTTCAACTACCCTCCGATATGCAGGCTCGTCTTCATCTTGGATAAGTCCAATAACAGCAGTGTCGTCTGCAAACTTCAGGGGTTTAACAGATGTCTCCTTATCTTTCAGGAGCACCAGTGCTGACTGTCCATATACCAGAAGTAACTTCTGCCAGACGCACCTGCTGTTTACTGCTGGTGATCCACTGACAGATGGCGGGGGATCACAGTGAGCTGGAGAGTTTGGAAGAGAGGATTTCTGGGATGATGGTGTTGTACCCAAGTCCACAAGCTTGATTCTAGAATATGTCCCAGGGCAGCCAAGGTGTTG
Organism: Megaleporinus macrocephalus; assembly: GCA_021613375.1. NCBI lineage: Eukaryota > Metazoa > Chordata > Actinopteri > Characiformes > Anostomidae > Megaleporinus > Megaleporinus macrocephalus. The sequence continues at coordinate 21,660,297 of CM038726.1, forward strand.
AAGGATGTGGTGCAGTCCTACGGTGACTGCATCATCCACTGACCTGTTTCCCCGGTAGGCAAACTACAGGGGCTCCAGCAGGTGTCCTGTGATGTTCTTCGGGTGGGCCAACACCAGTCGGTCAAAGACTGCATGACCTCAGACATCACAGCCTCCAGCCTGTAGTCATTCAGTCCTGTGATAGAGGGTTTCTTGGGGACTGGGATGATAGTGAATGTTTGAAGCAGGAGGAGACCTAACACATCTCCAGTGATTTGTTGAATATCTTTGTGAAGACTGAAGCCAGCTAGTCAGCACAGGCTTTAAGACAGGAGGTGGAAATGCTCTCCAGCTGTGAAGCTTTCCTGGTCTTTTGAAGCGTTGGCTCACATCTACTTCACATATCTCAAGTGGAGCCAGAATGCCGGGGGGGAGGGTGGTTTCCAGAGGTACGATGAAGGCTGATTGAGTAATTGAGGGGTGTAAATTTGTCTTTCTCAAACCTGAAATCGAAACCTCCTTATATTGACTTTACATATTAACATGCACAGAATCAAAAAGAAGGACCAGCTCGATGTTTACATCTTAAACGCAAAATAAACACTGTACTGATGAAGGCATTATGCTCATAGTAAATAATTCACTCGCATCCTCAGAAGACATGTCCTTTACCAAGTCATCTTTAAATACTAAAACACATGCAATCATCAGATTCATCTACTCTAAACAGATAGGGGTCAGAAGCAAACCCAACATTACAAAATGTAATGCAGTTACACATTTCCACCAGAGAGGTCTCCAAATCGCCATCTCCTATATAGTGCAGCTTTAATACATGTACAAAAACGAAAGACAAATCATGATTTTATCTAATTGATCAATTAAATAAAACAAAACTGACAATAACAGTTTCTAAAGGTAGCTTTTACACTGGATACACTATATGCTAATGAAATCAGCAAGAAAGAACAGTTGGTCATCCAAAATAATGAATTCCATTATGTTTAGGTTCTCTGCACTTTGGTACTGACTTCTGTGATATTTCTTGTCATTTTGAATGTCAGTAAGTTTGAACATTAACCACATCCACTAAACCTGCACTTTAGCCTAATTTATTTAGACTACATAGCCCCAGTCTATAGTACTTTAGCTCACCTATTCAGACTACCTCTGTTTAGCCTTGGCCTTTTCCCAAGAAAGGAGTGTTTCAGTCCAGACTGCTTTTGAATGAGGCACAATACAGAGCAACCATATGTTGTACTTAAAGACAAATGTTTGAAAATAGTCATGTGAAAATGTGTCACAGCTGTTTTTGGTACATAAATCTACACCAATGTTATGTGGGCAGTACAAGAAAAATATAGGATATAAAATGTATGGAATGCAATTATGTAATTGTAGCTATATTTAATTAATTTATGCAAACATTTACAAAAACATGCTGGCAATTTTAAATCATAATCAAATATCAATTCTTCAATAAACAGAGATCTGCTCTCCATTGAACGTTCTAGCAGAATGTCTAATTAGTAAAAAATTACACCATGCTACCACCATGACTTCTAAGAGCTTTGTCTGCCATACTGACTTCTAAGAGAATGCGGTATTGACTATTGTGTTTTTTATTCAATCTGATTAGATTTTTTTCATTATTCTAGGTCCATTTTTTTTAAAATTCCCCGCTCAGACCAGAAGGCCCTACACCACAGAAACGCCAATCTACTTCTGTCACATTGATGTGCTCTGGCAGTGGATATCCCAAGTGGCCGCCTTCAAACTGACCTCTATCGCTCTCTCCTTTTAATATCACTGCTCGTCGCGGCCCCCATCTCCCTCCTCTCCAATTACCCGGTACTTCAGAAGTCGTTTAGGCTGGAGTCTGAGATGATTGGAACACTTGTGGCGCCATTACCCCTCTCTTCTCTTCGCTTCTGCCCTCATCTTATGACCCTGATAGGAAAATGAGACAGAGTCAGATTCAGGTGGTGTGTCATGCTTATAGGTATGCAGTACAACACTGATTGTTGTCTATACATAAAATGCTGTATATATATATATATATATATATATATATATATATATATATATATATATATATATATATATATATATATATATATAGGCAGGCAGTTATAGCCTATATAGTTGTAAATATATATATATATAGCCAATATGGTCTTTCTTAGATATTTTTAAGCCATTACCCAGTCACAGAGGTATTAACTGAGTGAAACCGTTTCAACTGGGTTTGGTCATGTGTCCCAACATCCTGATACCTAATATTTAAAACCGAAGTAAAGAAGTTGATTAACACTACATACTAAAAGGTTTGACAAACTAAAAAGTTAGCAACATATTAGCAGGTTTGTTCACTTCGCTAGCATAGGTATAGTCCAGCACAGGCCAGCATGATGGGTCACCAACAAAATCAACACATCATCAGTGTTAGAAAAACAAATATCTCCAAAAAAGAAACTTTACAGGAAAAAACAAAAACTACCTTTACTTTGAATGCAAAAGTCAACCAAAATGTGATTTATATCATGAAATATTTACACAATGTAAACAGCAGCTGCTGCATTTAAATGATGAAAAGAATGAAAGAGTTTTTAATTAGACAGCGATGATATGCTGTGTTTTGGATGCTGGTATGCTGGTCAGCAGCAATGTTGCGCTTTAGATGCTGGTATACTGGTCAACCAACATGACCAAGTCACCAGCTAAACCAGTGTAGACCAGCGAGGAACTTATGCTCGTCTGGGCTGTTTTCTTCAACAGGGCAGTCATTTGTACAGTCTATAATTCTGTGACATGACAACCTGAGACCCAGTACTTTAAAGCCACAAAATGATAACTCAAATTGTACAAAGACCTTATACTCCTTTTGGACGTGTCTAGTTTGGACGGGTTTATTCCAGCTCCTGCTCCTCTTTGGCTCCACCCCTCCTTCAGCTAGTTTATGGACACATATAGTCCTACGTGAGCTCTACATTGTGTTTATGTTGGATTTTTTTGTGTGTGTTTGATCCTAAATACATATCGAGCTTTGAGTTCCCCTCCTGGACAGCTGTACACATGTATTTGTTAATCCAGCTGAATCAGTTGAAACCCAACTGCATGCACATGCTTAACACATGGACAGTTACGCTCATGATTTTAGCTGTTTCTATGTGTAAGCAGGGGAAATTGAGAGTTTAATCTGTAGCATCCATATGCCCACGTGATGCTCTTGCACAAAAAGAGGCAAAGACGATAGAGAAAGAAACATGTCAACTTACAAATAATAAGTAATAATATGGGAGGTTCAAACTTTTAAGGCTTATTTGACTCGAGATTAAAAAAGACTGACCAAACTTTTTGGTGTGAAATGAATTTATTTCTGTTCATGCTAGCCTGAAACAGGACTGAGATCCGATGACTTCTGGCATGACTTCTGGGATGACACAGACAAGGTTATACTCTACATTGCAATTGGCAGGGATGTACACTCTGCTGTCAGATTTTCATTGCTTTTGTAGCTTCTTTTTATTCTCCTTATAGCTAGATGAAGACCCTACATTGGTGTGTGATATGGTGTTGCATAGCATTATACAGTTTTATTGCCCACTCTTTTAAAGTTATTTAGCGCTATAGCAGGGGTTCCAGGCTCGGAGTGGTAATGACAGAGATGCTGTTCTGCCTATTTAAAATAAGTGAAGCATCAACAATGATTCTAAAGCATGTTGTATAAGGTAAAGTCATTACATAATGTTGCTTTAAATAATAAAATAAATAAATAAATAAAATACACCAGCAGCATATATGCCAAGGGACCATATATATAAATATAGAAAATGAGTTACACACATATATGTTTATGTGCATTGATATATGCTTAAAATATATGTTCCATATTAAAATAAGTTGTCATATATATCCACATGTGACTAATAAAAGTAAGATATAAGAGAAGTCCATGTATGCTAATATAAATTCCATGTACAGTTCTATGCAAATGTCAGCTAAACACTTTATTTAAATATTGAAATAGTATTAATACAGTAAGTAGTGCTTTTACATATGTCAGTATGTTTATTTAACCCTTTCCAAGCTTTTCCTTGTGGCAACCCAGCATTATTAGCAGTTATCATCTAGTACCTGCTTTGACTGCTTAGTACTTCATTAAGCTAAATCAAGATTGCTGCTGAAGGAATTGTCTGTCTGGGGCATCCAGATGAAATCTGGAACTAAACTTGGTTCTTCAAACTGGCGCACAAGATATTATCTACTTCTTTCAAAATTAGATATCCATGTTACTTCGTAATGTATTTATGTTTATTTATATCTTTTGGAATGACATCTAGTGTTCATACTGGTGACAATACACTTCATTCTAAGTTAAAGGCTTTTAAACAATCAGCTTAAGACTTTTGCACAGCAGTGTATTTGAAATCCATATATTTACATGGACCCTCTGGGTTTGTTAGTTCCTAGTGACTGTGGAAGAATCCATCTTACTCAGTTATCCTCAACCAGTTGCCAGCTCAGGGTGTAATCTGCCTCTTTTTGGTTCTGTGGCTTTTAGATTACTATTCTCGTTTGTGATCAATGTTACAAAATTGCCATCACTATAAGAGGGGGGGGGGGGGGCTCTTCTTGTGCCTGCTCATCTTTCTGGAAAGCGGCCGTGACGAGCCACCCTTTTCTAGCCATGTAATAATAAGAGAGTCTCGGCGTGCTTTAGAAATGCGCCTGCCTTTCTCGCCGTGGTCTCAGCCTCTATCTGCACAAGCGAAAAAGAAATCAATACTAGTGCGGCCTTCAATTGGCCACTGCGAGATGTGTGCCGTGTGGTCTTCGTTCGCTGTCATTCTGGAGCAAACGTGAAAATCCCCAGCAATCAGATAGCTTCCTCCAGCTGTGGGAGACTGATAGAACTTATCTGGGTTGGAGACTGGGTGCTAATTTTTGTTTGTGCTTCAGCAGGTGTCAGGAAAAATAGCTTGGGGTTTTAGCCCAACCTGTAGCGCTAGTAAGCTAAACAAGCTTTGCCGTGCCACTTTGTTTTATCATTTTCAGTGGTAACAATGCGTATATGACATGACAGTTATAAGCCAAATTCTCTTAAGTCAAAAATATGTCAACTCATTTACAACAGAAGCTCAAAATACCAAAATGCTCACTGATGCTAATGCTGACTAACTGCAAGCACCAGTGTTAAGCCAGTCCCAGTGGTTAAAATAGGTTTCTGTAACCTTGTGTCACAATACATTTACACTCAATATTTTATATTAAGGAATGAGATGAGGCAGCGCTATATGAATAAACAGCACATGCTAACATGCTAACTATAATGTTAAGTACTTCTTTACTTGGTGTGTTTAGTGAACAAAAAATGGTTGGGTGGGAAAAAAAAAACATTTCACCTAACCCAGATAAAGTCAATCAATTGAAAAGATGTTTGCCTTTTTTAGTTTAGTGCTGAAGCTAAGAGGCTAACATCGCTAATAAACAGTAGAAGTCTATAGTCACCCAAATCTTTTCTGTAAATACATCCCATAAAACATCTCTCAATTGCTCAAACTGCTTTAATGTCTTTAGTAAAGTTGTATAGACTTGTTGATGTGGTTAATAGTTTTGGTTTACCATGGCTTACTGTAAACTAAATGCCATGGTGTTCTATATAATATATAGTGTTGTTTCTATTTATAAACACAAATATTTGAACATTTGAAAATGTTAAATAATAATAATAATAATAATAATAATAATAATAATAATAATAATGGATACAAATGATACAGGTATTGTTCATTGACGTCCATACTCAACACAAAAACACGGATACACAACAACAGAACCAGAATACCACATAGGGGACAACAAAGGGAAAGGTATAAGAGCACAAGGGAAAGTGGGAACACCTAGCACCTGGAGGAGAAATATACTGGAGGAGCAGGTGGGCGGAGATAAGGAGGAGCAAACAACTGAAACAAAAATGAGCACATGGTACAGTGACACAAGAGTAAACAAAGACAGGGACAGACATGAAGAGACACAGGGCAAGGTGTGACGGGGTTAAGTATTTACAGTATTTGTGGATGTTTTTATAAAAAATATCTAAAAAATCTGGAAGCCACATTTGTCTTGTATATTTATATACATCTGTTCAGCCAAGCCGTTCCATCACCCACTTCCAGTGGTTAAAAGAACTTTACAGTTTAGTCTCTAATCATGTAACATGATACGCTAACACATTTAAAATACGAAGTAAAACAACTGAATAAAGTCTGTTGCTCAACATAAATCTACAAGGTCAAGGCACGGCCGTCTCAGAAACGCAAAGCCTAAAGTAAGACTGTCACTGTTCTCTAGAGCCTCTGACTTCATTCCCTCTTCAATTTTTATCAGCCTAGCACTCTGCTCTGCACTACAGAGGCAACACACTCTGACACGAATTAGCCCCAGATTGACCGATACACACTTGTCCTTTGGGATTCAGGGGGACCGTATTCCTCCCCTTTGTCCGTCCTTTCCTCGAGTGGCAATCTCATTCTTTCTAACCTTGTAGCTCCACCGTGTCAGCATTCTCTCTATCGCATGCCAGACCTCCTTAGAATTGTGGCCAGGCTTGCCACGCAGTGACTCGAACCTGGAACCCAGAATAGTCAGATACAAAATAATAAAAGTCGAAGCAAATAACAATGTTATAGACAGCAGTGTGTTTTATTATTATTATAGATTATTTTGGAGGCTCATACAAACTCTTTTGTGTGCCATATTAAAAATGAAATGATCATGAATACGATATCCTGAATGAAGTTATATTAAACATAATTGTAAAATTATAGTATAATATTGTATTATAATATTTTAAAAGTACATAATTTTATAATGTACACAGATATAAAATTAATTAACTAAATTATTATCTGTAATACAATTTAAATAAAATTGGTAATAAAGGATTAGGAATGAAGTTATAAACTGAGAATAAGTTCATGTCTTTTTTGAAGTTATAATAAAATAACATTCAGAATTTAATTTAATAGAATGAATGTATAATACATTTTAATGAAACTGAAATGTATATTTAATTGATACAATATTAATATCCAGATTAAAATAAATATCAAGAATTAAGTTATTTTTGAAAATAAAACTTAATACAATTGCTATAAAAAAATAAAAAGCTGTAAAGTTGTAATATAAATTATAAATATACTTAAACAACATTCAGAATTAAATTATAATAAAATGTATATTCAGAATTAAATGATAATAAAAAGAATAACTAATATAAAATTAATATCCAGACTAACTTCCAAATTAAAAATATAATAAAATGAATACATAAAATGAAATTACAGGTATAATAATTCCTCATATATCAAAAGTGCAAACTTCAGAACAGACAACAGGAATTGACTATAAATATACAATTATAATAAATTATCTTCTTGTAGTTTCTAAATTAACCATTTAAGCTAAACATGTAACAATGTTTGATATCTAGTTTACTGAATCTGATTCTACAATTTTTATTTTTAGAATTTTTTCATGCCCTCCCCCACAGTTTGGAGGTACACAAGGAGATATTATTTTATAATGATGTTAATTAGTTCAGGCTTTTGGGCACATTTGACATTTAAGCAATTCTGTAGTGCTGTGCAAACGTTTTATACACGTGGGGACAAGACAGCAAAACATTTTATTTTAGTAAGCAGTGGTTTTATTTATGTCAATGTGTTTATTTAACCCTTTCCAAGCTTTTCCATGTGGTAACCCAGTATTATTTCCAGTTCTCATTTAATACCTGCTTTGACTGCTTAGTACTTCATTAAGTTAAATCAAGATTGCTGCTGAAGGAACTGGATAAATTCATACAATGTTCAGGAGAAATCTGGAACTTTGTTCTTCAAACTGGCTTATATTATCTACTTCCTTCAAAATAAGTTATTTATGCTACTGTATTGTATTTATGTTTATTTACATCTGTTCTAATTATATCTGGTGTTCTTGTTGGTGAAAATACACATATTGGTAAGATAAATGCTTTTAAACAATTGTCATAGGTTCCTAAGACTTTTACACAGTAGTGTATATTGTGTATTGTGTATGTATTATGTACAATGATCAGCCATAACATTAGAACCAAGTCCCTGGATCTACTCTCACTGTCCAGTTCATCAGCACCATTTAGGAGCAGTTTTAGGAGTTCCCTGTTCTTTGATGGTCAGGACCCTCACACGACCACCCGGAGCAGGTATTTGAGTTGTGGTAGAAAATACAAGTTTAGTGGGAGATCAGACTGAACTGCGGGAGAAAATATGAGTTTGGTGGGAGATTGGACTGAATAGAAAATACAAGTTTAATGGGAGATTGGACTGAATTGCGGGAGAAAATACGAGTTTGATGGGAGATCGGACTGAATTGCGGTCGAAAATACAAGATTAGTGGGAGATCGGACTGAATTGTGGTAGAAAATACGAGTTTGATGGGAGATTGGACTGAATTGCGGTCGAAAATATAAGATTAGTGGGAGATCGGACTGAATTGTGGTAGAAAATATGAGTTTGGTTGGAGACTGGACTGAATTGAGTGAGTCTCCCAGCCAGCACTGGTTCCATTTCAGTCAATAACATTTAATTGCCTGTTAGGGTTTCACTGTGTAGGGTTTCACTGAGCTTTAGCATTTTATTTTATAACAAAAGAGAATTGAAAGCTAATAATAGAGTCAAATACACTGCAGTTCCTGTGCTGAGAGATTCTGGATGTACTGAAACTAATATATATATATATGGTGACATGAGCTCACTGTATATCTTGTTTTGACAGATGGAGGCCATTTTTTGAAGGCCCTGCACTGTCTCCATCCTGACCTGATCTGGATGAGCTGGAAGCAACCTCTTCCTCATGGCTGTTATTGAGCTGGTCATTATTAGCTACATCACAAAAGGCATAGGCTTTGTCTTCACCTGAGTTGGCAGTTTCATTTGAGGCTTCCAGTGTGGCCCCAAAGATCCTCAGAACAATATCACTTTTCTGGTCCTGATCATATCTTGGTGAAGTTTTGAGTTTTGGGAGAGAGTAGAGGACTGGATCTGAACTGAACTAGGCTGTCTAATACAGAAGCCTGCAGATTGGCACCACACGGTTCCTTAACTTCAATATCTGTGAAGTTTCTACAAGACACAGAGCAACAGGCTTCTGGCAACAGGCTGTATGAGCAAAGTATATAAGGGTCTATGCCTTGGCAATAAAACATTACCCTAATGTACTTCACACATCCATTGTTCATATATACGGGACAAAGATGCTCTAAATGGGGGATGCCACAGGAGGCCTGGAGACTGACCTTCAGAATGCACAGGAGCTTCTCTAGCACCTTGTTGAAACTGTGCCTGCTCTTTATCATGAATGCTAGCATTTGGTAGCATACTCGTCACCGTCACTGGCTGACAAAGAGGAGCGAGTTTCTTAGGATATCCAGTTCTTGCAGTACTGCCAACATCCCAAATGGACTCATAGAAACATATAGAGTTAAAACGTTTGGCTGGTAGTGTACTAAAACGTTTGGCAGCCATGAGGAAGGGGTTCTAAAACGTTTGGCTGGTAGTGTACTAAAACGTTTGACTGGTAGTGATCTAAAACGTTTGACTGGTAGTGTACTAAAACGTTTGGCTGGTAGTGTACTAAAACATTTGACTCGTAGTAATAAAACGTTTGGCTGGTAGTGTACTAAAACGTTTGACTGGTAGTGTACTAAAACGTTTGGCTGGTAGTGTACTAAAACATTTGACTCGTAGTAATAAAACGTTTGGCTGGTAGTGTACTAAAACGTTTGACTGGTAGTGATCTAAAACGTTTGACTGGTAGTGTACTAAAACGTTTGACTGGTAGTGTACTAAAACGCTTGACTCGTAGTAATAAAACGTTTGGCTGGTAGTGTACTAAAACGTTTGACTGGTAGTGTATCTAAAACGTTTGGCTGGTAGTGTACCAAAACGTTTGGCTGGTAGTGTACTAAAACGCTTGACTCGTAGTAATAAAACGTTTGGCTGGTAGTGTACTAAAACGTTTGACTGGTAGTGTACTAAAACGTTTGGCTGGTAGTGTACTAAAACGCTTGACTCGTAGTAATAAAACGTTTGGCTGGTAGTGATCTAAAACGTTTGGCTGGTAGTGTATCTAAAACGTTTGTCTGGTAGTGTACTAAAACGTTTGACTGGTAGTGTACTAAAACGTTTGGCTGGTAGTGTACTAAAACGTTTGACTGGTAGTGTACTAAAACGTTTGGCTGGTAGAAATAAAACGTTTGGCTGGTAGTGTATCTAAAACATTTGACTGGTAGTAATAAAACGTTTGGCTGGTAGTGATCTAAAACGTTTGGCTGGTAGTGTACTAAAATGTTTGACTGGTAGTGTACTAAAACGTTTGGCTGGTAGTGTACTAAAACGTTTGACTGGTAGTGTACTAAAACGTTTGGCTGGTAGTGTACTAAAACGTTTGGCTGGTAGTAATAAAACGTTTGACTGGTAGTGCACTAAAACGTTTGGCTGGTAGTGTACTAAAACGTTTGGCTGATAGTAATAAAACGTTTGGCTGGTAGTGTACTAAAACGTTTGGCTGGTAGTAATAAAACGTTTGACTGGTAGTGTACTAAAACGTTTGGCTGGTAGTAATAAAACGTTTGACTGGTAGTGTACTAAAACGTTTGGCTGGTAGTAATAAAACGTTTGACTGGTAGTGTACTAAAACGTTTGGCTGGTAGTAATAAAACGTTTGACTGGTAGTGTACTAAAACGTTTGACTCGTAGTAATAAAACGTTTGGCTGGTAGTGTACTAAAACTTTTGGCTGGTAGTAATAAAACGTTTGACTGGTAGTGTACTAAAACGTTTGACTCGTAGTAATAAAACTTTTGGCTGGTAGTGTACTAAAACGTTTGGCTGGTAGTAATAAAACGTTTGACTGGTAGTGTACTAAAACGTTTGGCTGGTAGTGATCTAAAACGTTCGACTCGTAGTAATAAAACGTTTGGCTGGTAGTGTACTAAAACGTTTGACTGGTAGTGTACTAAAACGTTTGACTTGTAGTAATAAAACATCTGACTGGTAGTGTACCAAAACGTTTGACTCGTAGTAATAAAACGTTTGACTGGTAGTGATCTAAAACGTTTGGCTGGTAGTGTACTAAAATGTTTGTCTGGTAGTGTACTAAAACGTTTGACTGGTAGTGATCTAAAACGTTTGACTGGTAGTGTACTAAAACATTTGACTGGTAGTGTATCTAAAACGTTTGACTGGTAGTGTACTAAAACGTTTGACACGTAGTAATAAAATGTTTGACTGGTAGTGTACTAAAACGTTTGGCTGGTAGTAATAAAACGTTTGGCTAGTCGTAATAAAACGTTTGGCTGGTAGTGTACTAAAACGTTTGGCTGGTAGTGTTCTAAACCGTTTGGCTGGTAGTGTACTAAAACGTTTGGCTGGTAGTAATAAACCGTTTGGCTGGTAGTGTACTAAAACGTTTGGCTGGTAGTGTACTGAAACGTTTGACTGGTAGTGATCTAAAACGTTTGACTGGTAGTGTACTAAAACGTTTGTTTGGTAGTGTACTAAAACGTTTGACTGGTAGTGATCTTAAACGTTTGACTGGTAGTGTACTAAAACGTTTGGCTGGTAGTGTACTAAAACGTTTTGACGCCATAGTAATAAAATGTTTGACTGGTAGTGTTCTAAAACCGTTTGGCTGGTAGTGTACTAAACGTTTGGCTGGTAGTAAATAAACGTTTGGCTGGTAGTGTACTAAAACGTTTGGCTGGTAGTGTACTGAAACGTTTGACTGGTAGTGATCTAAAACGTTTGACTGGTAGTGTACTAAAACGTTTGTTTGGTAGTGTACTAAAACGTTTGACTGGTAGTGATCTTAAACGTTTGACTGGTAGTGTACTAAAACGTTTGGCTGGTAGTGTACTAAAACGTTTGACGCATAGTAATAAAATGTTTGACTGGTAGTGTACTAAAACGTTTGGCTGGTAGTAATAAAACGTTTGGCTGGTCGTAATAAAACGTTTGGCTGGTAGTGTACTAAAACGTTTGGCTGGTAGTGTTCTAAACCGTTTGGCTGGTAGTGTACTAAATGTTTGGCTGGTAGTAATAAACCGTTTGGCTGGTAGTGTACTAAAACGTTTGACTGGTAGTGATCTAAAACGTTTGGCTGGTAGTGATCTAAACCGTTTGGCTGGTAGTGTATCTAAAACGTTTGACTGGTAGTGATCTAAAACGTTTGGCTGGTAGTGATCTAAACCGTTTGGCTGGTAGTGTACTAAAACGTTTGGCTGGTAGTGTATCTAAAACGTTTGGCTGGTAGTGTACTAAAACGTTTGACTGGTAGTGATCTTAAACGTTTGACTGGTAGTGTACTAAAATGTTTGACTGGTAGTGATCTAAAACGTTTGGCTGGTAGTGTATCTAAAACGTTTGGCTGGTAGTGTACTAAAACGTTTGTCTGGTAGTGTACTAAAACGTTTGACTGGTAGTGATCTTAAACGTTTGACTGGTAGTGTACTAAAATGTTTGACTGGTAGTGATCTTAAACGTTTGACTGGTAGTGTACTAAAACGTTTGGCTGGTAGTGTATCTAAAACGTTTGGCTGGTAGTGTACTAAAACGTTTGTCTGGTAGTGTACTAAAACGTTTGACTGGTAGTGATCTTAAACGTTTGGCTGGTAGTGTACTAAAACGTTTGACTGGTAGTGATCTAAAACGTTTGGCTGGTAGTGATCTAAACCGTTTGGCTGGTAGTGTATCTAAAACGTTTGACTGGTAGTGTACTAAAACGTTTGGCTGGTAGTGTATCTAAAACGTTTGGCTGGTAGTGTACTAAAACGTTTGTCTGGTAGTGTACTAAAACGTTTGACTGGTAGTGATCTTAAACGTTTGACTGGTAGTGTACTAAAATGTTTGGCTGGTAGTGTACTAAAACGTTTGACGCGTAGTAATAAAATGTTTGACTGGTAGTGTATTAAAACGTTTGGCTGGTAGTAATAAAACTTTTGGCTGGTAGTGTACCAAAACGTTTGGCTGGTAGTAATAAAACGTTTGACTGGTAGTGTACTAAAACGTTTGGCTGGTAGTGATCTAAAACGTTTGACTCGTAGTAATAAAACGTTTGGCTGGTAGTGTACTAAAACGTTTGACTGGTAGTGATCTAAAACGTTTGGCTGGTAGTGTACCAAAACGTTTGACTCGTAGTAATAAAACGTCTGACTGGTAGTGTACCAAAACGTTTGACTCGTAGTAATAAAACGTTTGGCTGGTAGTGTTCTAAACCGTTTGGCTGGTAGTGTACTAAAACGTTTGGCTGGTAGTAATAAACCGTTTGGCTGGTAGTGTACTAAAACGTTTGACTGGTAGTGTACTAAAACGTTTGTCTGGTAGTGTACTAAAACGTTTGACTGGTAGTGATCTTAAACGTTTGACTGGTAGTGTACTAAAACGTTTGGCTGGTAGTGTACTAAAACGTTTGACGCGTAGTAATAAAATGTTTGACTGGTAGTGTACTAAAACGTTTGGCTGGTAGTAATAAAACGTTTGGCTGGTCGTAATAAAACGTTTGGCTGGTAGTGTACTAAAACGTTTGGCTGGTAGTGTTCTAAACCGTTTGGCTGGTAGTGTACTAAAATGTTTGGCTGGTAGTAATAAACCGTTTGGCTGGTAGTGTACTAAAACGTTTGACTGGTAGTGATCTAAAACGTTTGGCTGGTAGTGATCTAAACCGTTTGGCTGGTAGTGTATCTAAAACGTTTGACTGGTAGTGTACTAAAACGTTTGGCTGGTAGTGTATCTAAAACGTTTGGCTGGTAGTGTACTAAAACGTTTGTCTGGTAGTGTACTAAAACGTTTGACTGGTAGTGATCTTAAACGTTTGACTGGTAGTGTACTAAAATGTTTGGCTGGTAGTGTACTAAAACGTTTGACTGGTAGTGTACTAAAATGTTTGGCTGGTAGTGTACTAAAACGTTTGACACGTAGTAATAAAATGTTTGACTGGTAGTGTACTAAAACGTTTGGCTGGTAGTGTACTAAAACGTTTGGCTGGTAGTGATCTAAACCAGTTGGCTGGTAGTGTACTAAAACGTTTGGCTGGTAGTAATAAAACGTTTGGCTGGTAGTGTACTAAAACGTTTGACTCGAAGTAATAAAACCTTTGGCTGGTAGTGAACTAAAACGTTTGGCTGGTAGTGTATCTAAACCGTTTGGCTGGTAGTGTACTGAAACGTTTGGCTGGTAGTGTACTAAAACGTTTGGCTGGTAGTGATCTAAAACGTTTGGCTGGTAGTGAACTAAAACGTTTGGCTGGTAGTGATCTAAACCGTTTGGCTGGTAGTGTACTAAAACGTTTGGCTGGTAGTAATAAAACGTTTGGCTGGTTGTGATCTAAAACGTTTGGCTGGTAGTGAACTAAAACGTTTGGCTGGTAGTGATCTAAACCGTTTGACTGGTAGTGTACTAAACGTTTGGCTGGTAGTAATAAAACGTTTGGCTGGTAGTAATAAAACGTTTGGCTGGTAGTGTACTAAAACGTTTGGCTGGTCGTAATAAAACGTTTGGCTGGTCGTAATAAAACGTTTGGCTGGTAGTGTACTAAAACGTTTGACTCGTGGTAATAAAACGTTTGGCTGGTAGTGATCTAAAACGTTTGGCTGGTAGTAATAAAACGTTTGGCTGGTAGTGTACTAAAACGTTTGGCTGGTAGTGATCTAAAACGTTTGGCTGGTCGTAATAAAAATTTGGCTGGTAGTGTACTAAAACGTTTGACTCGTGGTAATAAAACGTTTGGCTGGTAGTGTACTAAAACGTTTGGCTGGTAGTAATAAAACGTTTGGCTGGTAGTGATCTAAAACGTTTGGCTGGTCATAATAAAACGTTTGGCTGGTAGTGTACTAAAACGTTTCACTCGTGGTAATAAAACGTTTGGCTGGTAGTGTACTAAAACGTTTGACTCGCGGTAATAAAACGTTTGGCTGGTAGTGATCTAAAACGTTTGACTCGTGGTAATAAAACGTTTGACTCGTGGTAATAAAACGTTTGGCTGGTCGTACTAAAACGTTTGGCTGGTAGTGATCTAAAACGTTTGGCTGGTAGTGATCTAAAACGTTTCACTCGTGGTAATAAAACGTTTGACTCGTGGTAATAAAACGTTTGACTGGTCGTAATAAAACGTTTGGCTGGTAGTGATCTAAAACGTTTGACTCGTGGTAATAAAACGTTTGGCTGGTAGTGATCTAAAACGTTTCACTCGTGGTAATAAAACGTTTGACTCGTGGTAATAAAACGTTTGACTGGTCGTAATAAAACGTTTGGCTGGTAGTGATCTAAAACGTTTGACTCGTGGTAATAAAACGTTTGACTCGTGGTAATAAAACGTTTGACTGGTCGTAATAAAACGTTTGGCTGGTAGTGATCTAAAACATTTCACTCGTGGTAATAAAACGTTTGACTGGTAGTGTACTAAAACGTTTGGCTGGTCGTAATAAAACGTTTGGCTGGTCGTAATAAAACGTTTGGCTGGTAGTGTACTAAAACGTTTGACTCGTGGTAATAAAACGTTTGGCTGGTAGTGATCTAAAACGTTTGGCTGGTAGTAATAAAACGTTTGGCTGGTAGTGTACTAAAACGTTTGGCTGGTAGTGATCTAAAACGTTTGGCTGGTCGTAATAAAAATTTGGCTGGTAGTGTACTAAAACGTTTGACTCGTGGTAATAAAACGTTTGGCTGGTAGTGTACTAAAACGTTTGGCTGGTAGTAATAAAACGTTTGGCTGGTAGTGATCTAAAACGTTTGGCTGGTCATAATAAAACGTTTGGCTGGTAGTGTACTAAAACGTTTCACTCGTGGTAATAAAACGTTTGGCTGGTAGTGTACTAAAACGTTTGACTCGCGGTAATAAAACGTTTGGCTGGTAGTGATCTAAAACGTTTGACTCGTGGTAATAAAACGTTTGACTCGTGGTAATAAAACGTTTGGCTGGTCGTACTAAAACGTTTGGCTGGTAGTGATCTAAAACGTTTGGCTGGTAGTGATCTAAAACGTTTCACTCGTGGTAATAAAACGTTTGACTCGTGGTAATAAAACGTTTGACTGGTCGTAATAAAACGTTTGGCTGGTAGTGATCTAAAACGTTTGACTCGTGGTAATAAAACGTTTGGCTGGTAGTGATCTAAAACGTTTCACTCGTGGTAATAAAACGTTTGACTCGTGGTAATAAAACGTTTGACTGGTCGTAATAAAACGTTTGGCTGGTAGTGATCTAAAACGTTTGACTCGTGGTAATAAAACGTTTGACTCGTGGTAATAAAACGTTTGACTGGTCGTAATAAAACGTTTGGCTGGTAGTGATCTAAAACATTTCACTCGTGGTAATAAAACGTTTGACTGGTAGTGTACTAAAACGTTTGGCTGGTACTGTATCTAAAACGTTTGGCTGGTAGTGTATCTAAAACGTTTGACTGGTAGTGTATCTAAAACGTTTGGCTGGTGGTGTATCTAAAACGTTTGGCTGGTAGTGATCTAAAACGTTTGGCTGGTAGTGTATCTAAAACGTTTGACTGGTAGTGTACTAAAACGTTTGGCTGGTAGTGTACTAAAACGTTTGACTCGTGGTAATAAAACGTTTGGCTGGTAGTGTACTAACACGTTTGACCGCTAGTGTACATCAATAATACTACGCTCCTGCTGTGGTCCAGAAGAAGCTGCCAAATGTAGCTCAGACTGCAGTCCTTGCTAAAATGACAGGCCAATAACCAAGTCATCTTCATGTTGATCCTCCAGAAAATTAAATGATGAGCGCTAATCACTTCATACGTAAGAGATGAGGCAGCGGAAAATGGTGCTGAGCTGTCTTCAGTGGAAAAAATAATAGATGATGAGGAAGTGAAGTTATTTAAGCCACTGTGGTGGTTGAGCAGTGCTTGACTGACCACTTGTTGAGGAGTATAAGCTACTGCTAGTTCTGTCAAATGCAGATACTGATGAGTCACTGGTGGAAATGAAAGAGCAATTAATGTGCCTTGATTCGTGTTGATCCACAAGCAAACTAAGTGCAATGTCAATATCAGACATTATTGGTTGGAAGACTGCAGGGCTGCTTGTTTGTTCCCACATTAAGCATTAATACTACACTGCTGCAGTGGTGGCGAAGAAGCTGGCAAATGTGTAGCTCTAAATGAAGCTTCAGAAAATTAAATTGGGAACCTGATAAGCACTCATCCATGCTACATAGAGTAAGAGGCAAGGCATGGGAATGTGCTGAGCTGACTTCAGTGGATGAAATGGTAAAGGATGTGGGGTCAGCTTAAGAATTGCTTACCTGAAACAATAAAGGATCCAGTATTATCATTGACACACAGTGCCTGGTCAACCGTAAGTGAGATATCTTTAATGTAAGTGCATAGAGAGCTGGTTTTAGAGACTGATGAGACACTCTCAATACTGTACACTGCCAAAAGAAAAGAAAACAAACTGTTAAAAGGAAATGTGATGATTTCACTAGAACCCTATGAGGATCATAGTGCTGTACTGGATCTCAGCTTTACAATAATGGTGCAACAAACAATCCCAAGTTAAAGCAACTTTCATTTCCTACAAGCAGTGGGAGAGAGACGTTTCTCCAAAAACAAGGACATATCTCAATAATACCAATCCTCAAAGAGCCTGGAGAAAGTCTTTCTTTCTGTGTTGTTCCTGTTCCAAGCTAAAAAAAAAAACATACACTGCTCTCTAGACATTGTTTCTACATTCTCACAGCATCAGAGCTCATCTCTCAGCCATGTACCTTTTTCATTAAGCACTGGGTCCAGACACATGAGTTGACAGCTCAGATTATTCTGCACATACAAACACCGTTTACACCAGCTAGTAAGTGTGTTAGTATGTGTTCAGACATAGCAGTGCTGCTGGAGTTTTTATACACTGTGTCAGTTCACTTTCAACTCTATAAGACATGCATACCTTGCTGGTCCAGTCAGAGATAATAGCTTATCTGTTGCTGCACAGTTTATGTTGTTTATCCTCTTGTCCTTCATTAGTGGTCACAGGATGTTGAACACAGGATACTGTTGGCTGGATGTTGCTGATTGGTGGACTATACTCAGTCCAGCAGTGACACGGAGGTGTTCAAACACTCCAGCAAAACTACTGTGTCTGATCCACACATACCTGCACAACACACACTAACACACCACCATCATGTCAGTGTCCCTGCATTGCTGAGAATGATCCACCTACCTAATAGTATCTACCCTGTGGTGGTCTTGGGCCTTGGGGCCTTGGCAGTTTACAGTTTCTAATTGTTGACCAACAAAGTGCTCCTGTATGGTAAGCTGATAAAACAGATAATGTTGGTTTGTTATGGTAGATCTGTGTTTGAACACCCTTATACTGAAATCTGGGACTTTTGGGACCTTCAAATGTTGTTAAAAACTACAAAAAATGTACACATATTTATGTACAAGTCTTTATAAATATATGCCTAACCCTGCATATGTGGTCCTATGTCAGATTTCCGTATGGGGGTGTTCAAACTTTAGCTTTACAGCTGTACCAAACTTGGATGACTTCACACCATTTTAATAACTTATAGTAGTTTCATAAATTCCATGAGCAAGTCTGCTAAAGATTTTGAGACTTCTGTGTGATGCGGTTTGTATGATGTTTTTATTTCTCACTAATGACTTTAACCTCATAGCTCAACTGTAGAACTGGACTTTAGATGCTGAACATGTACTGACTGATTGATTACATTTGCCTGTTTCTAAGCTAGGTGCACCTCTATTGATTTATTTCGATTCAATATTAAACATTAGGTATTTATTCCAGTTGAAAAATGTTAAGAAATATGAATATTGTAAAAATCTCAATATTCCACTTTTCTCCTCACCGAACCTAAGAAGTCCTCCAGCGCTGCTGTTAGACCTCATCCTCGTCTTTGGACACCCCGACGCCCCCCTCACCACAATCAGCCATAATATCCTATTAATGAACACTCTAAATTCAAAGTCAGCCACTCATTTTGTGGGCAGTTGCAGAGTTAAGGGAAGGAATTGGCCTGTCTTTATTAATACTCAGATGAATGAGAGAAGCCTGCGGGCCAAGGGCAGGCCACGACTTTTAACTACCCAGGATTTTATGTATGATTGTGGATCAAGACGTATCGTGGCTCATCCAGCCCCGAAACCCACTGGTTGCTTCTGTCACTTTTCTTAAGCGACGTAGTTTAGCAGGCAAGGTCATTTGCATCGGCTGTCACGCCGGGCTATCAGCGGCGTCCTCTCGCTCTCCTTGACTGCGGGCCGTTCTATTATGCCCTGTCAAATGTGGCCGAGATGGACGTTTTCTCATGGCCTTTTAATCAGAGGTGATAATGGACACGCTATAGATCGCACGCCTGCTGTTGATGGATGGCTGGTCTGAAGTTGGTTCTGATGTCTACATATGATGTGCTACAATGGGTGTGCTTCCATGTTTAAAGGTGACACTGTTTTATGCTAGATTACACTGATGTGGCCTTTATAGTGGTTGGTAATGTAGTGGGTTACACTTCTTCCCTCCATGCTGTAGACTGGGGTTTAATGCCCCACCCAGGTAACCACACTACACTATACCAATAGGAGTCCTTGGGCAATACTCCAAACATTACCTTTGTCTAACTGTGTACATGTTAACTGCAAAGTTGCTTTGGATATGAGCACTGGCCTAATGCTATAAATGTAAATATAAGAAACACCTAACCTTCTGCTTTCACTCACTGTGCACTTTATGAGCTCCACCTACTCTGTAGGTCTACTCCTTAGATCTTACTTTACAAAATTTCCAGCACGATTGTAGCCCACACAGTTGGTCTGTCACTGCCAGGCTATAAAGACAAACCAGACACTTGTGGAGTATAATCAACTCATTTATTTTTTTCTATTGGCAATGAAAATGCAATCCAAAACCATGACAACAGGCCATGGTCAAAAACAGCAGACAATACTACTGAAATAATATTATGTGGGCAGATAAAAAAGAAAAATATCTTTATGGCGTAAATAATAGATATTATGTTTAACAAAACCGAACACTGCATTCCTGGAAACTCTAATGCTGACTATGAAACATGGTGTTGGCAGTTTCATTGTTTGTGGATGTTTGGCTGCTATTGTACCAGGGCATCTATTCATTATTTGATTGAGTTATGAATTGTAGCTCTGGATTATATTAAGCAATTCTACAACTACGGCATCCATCCATTGAACTGAACCTCGAATGCTTCCAACAACAATGAAAAAACACTAGTTTGTCTACAAAGAATAATTAAGCATAGAATTTTTATGTGCATCCAGATTTTTTGATTGGTTGCCATAGTTTTGTGTCATGAAGGAAGTGTTGGAATATATAAGGCAATGACTGCTCTGCTGTTAGAAATAGCCTATAGTCTGATGTAATTGCAGATCATTAGTGTGTTTTAAAATTTTTTAAAGTTAAAGGTGTTCTGGGCTGCATCGACAATGTGACTCCTGGTCTGAAAACAAGTCCAACTCCTTTAATACCCTCTGAGCAGACATGAATGAATTTCATCGTCAAACAAATATCTTCTGCTGAAGCTTCCTTTACCAGCTTCTTAATAGAATCTTCTGTTCCACCTTCCATGCTACAGTTTGTATGGGCGTAGGCAGACTGCGTTAATTCTGAACAGACATTTAAAAATAGGTGTTTTTCACCCCCGACCAAAGTCACATACCTTCTATGTATGTAGACATGAAAGAACAATTTAAAAAGCTGAACAATTCAATCTACACTCAATCCAACAGGCATGTTGAGTCAGAACCTCAGGTGTGGTCTTCACGCAAGAAAACCCACCAGCATAGCACAGTTGAAGCAGCTCTGAAACACGGAATGGGCCAAGATTCCTCCAAGTCAATGTGCAGGGCTGCTTAGCAGTTATAGAAACTGTTTGGTTGAAGTCAATGGTGCTCAAGGGAGTCACACCAGTTTCTGAAAGCACACTGCATACACACATACACACACACACAGCAAACATACAAACAACATTTAGAAACACACATGCACACACTCCTTATCCTCATCCAGCACTCTCCCTGTCACTCTCCCAGGGGAGCAGTGTATGTGAAAAGAGGGAGAACAGCAGCTTTCTTATCTGCCTCACCTTCACACACACACACACTCATAAATACACACACACACACACACACAGACTGCATGCCAGTCGACAGTCCAGTGACACAATCTGTGTTTGGTGAATCGGCTCTTGCTCGCCACCTCACTCACACATGGGCCCACAATCTCTCTCTTTCTCTCTCTGTCAGGAAGGCCCCAGGGATCCCCCCAGGCCTACAGCTAATCAATTCAGTGCAAATAGTTTTATTGACATGACAAATGTTACATCTGCATTGCCAGGAAAAAGCCGGACAAACTGTGTATTCACGGCAGCGAGGCTGGAACATGGACCTGCTGTCCAAAGAATAACAAAGATGGAGAAAAAACAGAAAAGAGTGCAGTACATCTCAAAAGCATCATACTTGATATTCTACACGAGCATTAGAGAACTATAAAGTAGTTTCTGAAGGGTTAAACGAAGCCTGTAACATGAAACCTGTGAGCAACAATGAGTGAGAAACATACTGGCTGGATTATTTATTCTGGGTACATACTGTAATTAAATAATTGTCTGTAAAATCTATTTTAATCCAGTATGAATCTGCAGTGGGTATATTTTTACAATCTAATATTAATAATTCTGGGGTGGTTTTAATCCAGTATGAATCTGCAGTGGGTATATGTTTTTTACAATCTGATATGAATAATTCTGAAATGTTTTTAATCCAGTATGAATCTGCAGTGGCTATATTTTTTACAATCTGATATGAATAATTCTGGAGTGTTTTTAATCCAGTATGAATCTGTAGTGGGTATATGTTTTTTACAATCTGATATTAATACTTCTGGAGTGTTTTTAATCCAGTATGAATGTGCAGGAGGTATATTGTTCTTACAAGCTGATATTAATACTTCTGAAGTGTTTTAATCCAGTATGAATCTGCAGTCAGTATATTTTTCTTACAAGCTGATATTAATGATTCTGAAGTGATTTTAATCCAGTATGAATCTGCAGTGGGTATATTTTTCTTACAAGCTGATATGAATAATTCTGGAATGTTTTTAATCCAGTATGAATCTGTAGTGGGTAAATTTTTTACAATCTGATAATAATAATTCTGAAGTGTTTTTAATCCAGTTTGAATCTGCAGAGGGTATGTTTTTCTTACAAGCTGATAATAATAATTCTGGAGTGCTTTTAATCCAGTATGAATCTGTAGTGGGTATGTTTTTCTTACAAGCTGATATTAATAATTCTGGTGTGTTTTTAATCCAGTATGAATCTGTAGTGGCTATATTTTTTACAATCTGTTATTAATAATTCTGGAGTGTTTTTAATCCAGTATGAATTTGCAGTGTATATATTTTTTATAATCTGATATTAATGATTCTGGAGAGTTATTAATCCAGTATGAATCTGCAGTGGGTGTATTTTTTTACAATCTGATATTAATAATTCTGAAGTGTTTTTAATCCAGTATGAATCTGTAGTGGGTATATAGACGTGGCCGAAAACCAGATTTTTATTTTGGTCTATTCAGCACAGAATTATCACACAATGTGAGCAGCAGCTGCTGCGCTCAGTTTATGTAAAAAATGATATATGGAGATACATGTCTTTTCTAAGGACGATATACAAATATTCTTGTTTGGACTACTTAGACTACTTCTACTTAGAACAGTAAATATAAGCTTTTTGATGGCTACAGCAGTTATAGCAGGAATTTTGGAAAATATACTTCATTTATCCTGTGAAGAGAAACAGCTTAGACTCTTAGAATCCAGCCTTATAGTTGTTGTGCAAATACATTTTTAACAATTTAACTTTGTATCTGTATTTAAAGTGCTTTGTCTGCTCTGAAGAGAAGAGGGTTAATTCTGAGCATTTCTCTCGTTCTCCATCTGTCAGTCTTCCTCTTCTGTTTCCTCTCCACAGTGAGAGAGCAGGATCGTGAAGTAAGGGATTGGTTGATGAAGCGTTTGCCACTCAACTGAAGCGCTACTCCATGTTGTGTTGTTTTCACATTTTCAGTGTGTGTGTATGTGTACCGGGTTTATGCCACATCGTAGGGACGACAACCTGGTCATATTCTCACATGGGGACATTTTGACTTTGTGGCCACTACAAGCTGATCCCCATGATGTAAATCAATTCATTTTAAGCTTAGGATAGGGTTAAGATTATGTTTATGGCTAGAGTAAGGTTAGTTCAGGTTAGTTTAGGTTGGGTTTATGGTTAGGGTAAGGTTAGTTTAGGCTTATGGCTAGGGTAAGGTTAGGTCAGGTTAGTTTAGGTTGGGTTTATGGTTAGTTTAGGCTTATGGCTAGGGTAAGGTTAGGGTAGGTTAGTTTAGGTTAGGTTTATGGTTAGGGTAAGGTTAGGTTAGATATACGGTTAGGGTAAGGTTAGGTTGGATTAAAGTTAAGGGTAAAGTTAGGTTAGGGTTGGGTTAGTGGTAATTCTCGTAGAAGGCCCTCCTATTTACAGAATTAGACGTGTGTGTAAGTGCATATGAGGTGGAGGTGGTAAGTGGGCGGGTGGGTTGCTATAGACCTGCTTTGAAATTAAAACCTTTTAAGAAAAGTAATGACTTCTCAATTTGCAATAACAGACAATTTGAGTATGTTTTGAGGGCCTTATGTTTTATAAGATTTCACAGAGAGAGAGAGTATTAATAAAAGATGATATGAAAGTGTACAAGCACACTAGAAGACTGTGTACTGTTATTTACAGTACTATGTAAAAGTCAGAGAACATCACTTTTATAGACTTCTATCCAGTCCAAACAAAGTAGGTTAAAGGTAGGTACAGTAGGTACACGTTAGCTCATAGCAGCTTCGCTGGTCCGTCATGAGTCATTTGTCATGAGACATGTCTTACATACTTGCACTTATGTTTCTGATTGTCAGACTGGTCTGGGGTTCAGTAAGTTTCAGTTGTTCACACTGTTAGTAACAGCAGTTTTTTTTGTATATTTTTTTTTCGGCTTGGTTGAAGCAACAGGCTGTGAGACCCCACTGCTGTGTGATACAGCTGACCGACAGAGGCGCACCACAGGCAGTGCAAGTGCACACACAGGCTGCTATGCTAAAGGCTAAATCAAGCCTCAGGGCTATCATAACACCAAAGCAACATTGATTCCTTTTATATGTCTCTGTAATGTTCTTTCCTCACTAACAACCAGGGCTAACTTTAATTCTCGCTGTCAGTGATGTAATTTAAAGGATTACTGATAGAGGCCTAACTCACCCATGTAGGTAAGGGGCTTCCATTAGTGTGATATTAACTGGCTTATTTGTGAAATCAATACCTTGAGATTTATTCAAACGTGCCTATCAGTCACTACTGTTACCTTCTCATCAAATACTGGCATTACAGATTTAGAAAATGTGCACTGCTGATTGTCACTCCACACATGTTTAGTTCTGTCTACTGACCAAAATGTATTGATGGTATCGGTCATAGGTTCGGTCATGGCTATCACAGATACTGATATTGTGTTTAAGTGTTAGTATCAGTGCTGACATATTGGTGCAACATTATTTCTTTTTCTTTCATTTTAAGATATGTTTGGCAGTGTAGGCCCTTATAAGTACAGATAGAATTTGGGGTCAGTTTCTTTGCCTTTACACCCAGCTAGCAGGGGTTACACAACTTCAGACTTTTTAAAACTGACAGTTGAGCGGTGAAAGTTGAGTCAACTTCGACTGTTCCCTGACGATGTCATGAATGAAATCACAGGAGAAGGGAATGCTCCGTAACAAGCCACTTTCAATATCCAACTTTAAAAATATTTTCTAAAACCAAACTCTGCATGTCAGGAGTGCATGACATGCCATTGAGTGCCTTGCTAGCCTTCAGGAAACCAGAGATATGGCCCAACAGGCTTCTTACTGGTTTTCTTCTCTCAGGTTTTTAGTTAGGGTCATTATCACGTGATCAGCAACTAGTCAACATTTAGCTTATACTGTCATTGCCAAGCAGTAAAATCAACAAGACGAATAATCAATTAGTCTTTTCCACCCCTACCAGCTAGTATCTCATATTACAAGGCTTGTGCACGCTAGTGCTAGAGTGCTGAAGCAGGTGCTAGACTGTATTGGGCAGGTTTCTTAGCAATGTAATGCTGGAGCTATTTGCTTGGCTATGGCTAAGCTAAAACTAGCCTGTTGATAGGTGGGTACAGTACAGTTTTAGGCACTTAATTTTATTATATTTAAAAAGCTATTTTCCAGATGCAAAGCTTTAATTTGCTCAACAAAACACTACTTTTTAAAAATATTTAAATACTATTTATACAATAAGTAGTGGTTTTACATATGTCAGTGTATTTACTTTTCAAGCTTCTCCTTGTGGAAACAACCTGCTTTGACTGCTCAGTACTTTATTAAGCTAAATCAAGATTGCTGCTGAAGGAACTGAATACATTCATACAATGTCTGGCGCATCCAGAAGAAATCTGGGACTACACTTTCTTCTTCAAACTTGCCTTCAAAGATATTATCTACTTCTTTCTGTCGCAAAGGGTGATTGGAGAAGACGAGGAGTAGGCTGGACGGACGAAAAAATGAAATGAAAACAAAACCAAACCAAAACTAAACACAAAACAGGAATACAGACAAACCGAAAACACAGAGCAGAAAGGACATGAACATCACAATAAGTATTTATAATGAGACTAACAAGGGAATCACAGCTGATGGGACTGATTACAAGACCAGGGACAGATAAGACAGGCAGTGCAAGGGGTGGAGACATGGAGGAGCACTTGACAAAAACATAAACAGAAGTACATGAGAATGACAAGGGAAAGTAAACAAGCTAAGACAGAGGAGAACAGGGTAGTGCATCACACTTAAAAATACTACTTTGTATTGTATTTATGTTGATTTACATTTGTTCTACTGATATCTGGTGTTCTTACTGGTGAATACACACTTTTTGCTAAGATTAACAATGAGCTTACGTGCCTAAGACCTCTGCACAGTAGTGTAGACATCCTTTTTTAAACAGGTTGAATGTTCGTTGGTCCACTTCATTGGTTTCCTCTTTATGGTAGGTAAAGTCAGAGTCTAGTCTTTTGTCTAGTCTTTTTCTGAACCATATAGAGAAATCTAATTTCATCATTTAAACTTGTATATTCAAATTGACAACATTCTTTAATGCTATGATTCATCAGTCCATGCTCATATCTGTGAGATCATATCCTTGTCATATCTGTTACTTGTCTCTCCCCTCATCTCCCCTCCTCATCTTTCACTTTCCAAGCGCTCACTGATGGTCTGGAAAAATTCAATTAACAAATGACCATCCATATTTGATTAAGGCCTTAATAATCGCCAGCCGCAGCCAGATAACTTTCGATAACTGCCCTGTAAAAGATAATTCACTTTGGAAAGTAATTACACGGCTCTATTAGGGCTCCGGTGATAGACTTCTACCATTCATTTGTAAGCAATTTGTAGAATCTTTAACAGTAAGTTACTGCAGCTTATGAAACAAAGCCTCCTCTTCAGCAGATAAATGGTCATTTAATTAAGATGATATTAACTTCATGTTTCAGTTCATGAATACATTAATGTAAGTATCTGCATGGATCATTCTGTTTTGGGAATTCTCATGATTCCCATTAAGAAACGATATCTTTTTGATTCGGGAAGCTGCTGGAAGTCAATATACAGTCGTATCCAGACACCCCTGGTCAGATTGCGTGTTTGTTGTATAACACATCCTCTACCGACGCACTTCTCCTCATTTTAAAGCACAGTTAATGCTCTATACTTAACACGCTGGGAAAAATACACATAAAAAGTATGGAAAACTGCCATCAACAAATCACCAACAGATGTAACTTGATGGGGCATGTTCAAAATTTCATGTACAACTTCAGATGAGAAAAGCAGCCTGTGATTGGCTTAGTTTGCTTTGTTTGTTTGGTCAAGCTTCGTGCTAATCTCCATCGGCGATTCCTAGGCAGGTAGACACAACAGTACAAAATACACATTCAATACAACACAAACACAGAGACAAACACAACGAAACATACACAGTAACAATGCTTTGTTGTTACAACCTTAAAAAAATTACATCATGTAGTAACAATCAGTTGAACTAGTTTTACTCAATCTAAAAAAGTGAAGTCCTTATAGTGTCTTGCTTGCTTACTGTAATGTCTGGCGCATACCACACCACAACCTCTGTATTCAGGGCTCATAAACAATATATTATAGAATAAAATAAGTCAATCCCACAAACACACACACAGTGCTATGCATGTCACCAGCTTTCATATTCAACAGGATCTCTCCCACAGGCACCATGCATCAATCAATTCTGAATAAATAACAATATCACTAAGAATCACTGTAGCTTCAAAGTAGCCTAATGAAAAAGATTATATAAAATTACTATTACCTTAAAATATTGACCACAAATGTTGTGCTTACCTCCCACAATGTTGAAAGGTGATGTCCAGCTTTCTACCAGGACATCACAAAAGAAACGAAATCAGTCAAACTTCCGAACCCACAGTTACTCCTACACACAATTAATACTGTTTAACTGTAAAACATGTATTTTAGTTATTTATTTAGTGTTAAAACCAGTATGATACTTTAAATGTGGTTTAGAGTTAATGGCTGTTACACTGCCATTACATCAGTTTTACTGCAAAACAAGGCATCATTTTTTTGTCTAAAGCAACAAATAATCTTAATCTGCACTAACCATTTTAACTACGCTTGCAACAGGTTTTATTATTTCATATATTACTTTTTATTAGAACAGCCCATAACCTCTATTTTAGCTAATCATGTTAAGTGATAGAATTTTATCTTTAATGTACTGATTCACAGCATGGATACTAGAGTTTACCGTGCACGTGGCACATATGTTACTTTACAGTCTTAGTAGATAAGTGTTTTACGAGTTTTTTACGTGTCTTCTCATGTTGTGCAGACGTTACAAACAGCCCACGTCAAAGAAAACCTGCATTCCTATTAGAATGTTCTGTTTCACCTTATAAGCTGAAGATTAAGTTCAAAGTGCCTAAAAAGCACATCTTCAGTCTAAAGCCTGTGTTGCCGAGCATGGTGGAATGATCAATTGGAACATCTTCATGTATGTGATTTACTGAAGGTAGTAAAGTGTATTTAAGAAAGCTAGATAGCAGTTACTCACACGCACAGCCTTGGCCTGCGCAGCTTGTGCTCCTCTGAGACAGGCAGAGGAGAGGGATAATTAATAACATTGTTTTTATTAACAATTAAAAACAATATATGATCCATTTTAGGAGTGTGTGAAATACTATTACAAGATTCTCACAGGTATGGATCCTGTACATTTATTGTAATATTTAACCTTATAGGGTAATATATATTATAGGATATATAAATGTTTTGAGCAACCCCCCACCCCCAAAAATATTGAAAAATAAGTATTTTTCAAGGTTGCACAAATTATAATTTTTTTACAGTGTACTATGAAGTCCCACATGAATGAGAAAGTCTACCCTGCCATGAAAAATTCTACACTGGTAGCCGATTGGGGGAACTCAAAGTGAGAAAATCTTAGTCAGAGAAAATAAAAAGCAGGAGGAGGTTTTGGTCCTCTTTTCATGAGGCTGAAGTTGGCTTTGCATTTGCTTGTTTTTTGACTTTCCCCTCCATCTTAAGTGCTGCTGCAGTTACCTCAAGGGACCACTCACACCAGACTGTAACTGGAACGCCATTTAGGGTGGAACATAAATTTGAATAAGAAACTGTCAGACGGGGTAGCGAATCTCAGCTTCATTCTTTTCCCCCCAACAGTCTGCAAAAAACATTATTTTTACTTTTTATTAATTGTTCTGCTTTAAAAAATTGTTTATTGTGAACCAAATCATAGAGAAAATAGAAATGCACAGGACGTATAGACAAAAGTTTTGTAAGCTGAGTTTGTCAGGTCAGGCTCTATCCTGCTTTACACTTGCCTCTGGTAAAATGTCAGTTATGATGAATAGATTAAGTCAAAGAGTCCACATTCGACTTTTTGGTTATTTGCCTGAAGTTGACCTCTACATTTTTAAGAATCTGCATGTAGAGGGAGGACCTGGAAGCATTCGTCCTAGCCAGTTACATGCACTCTGGGTGGCTGGACAGATTTCAGGGTTAACCAGTGCCACATGTGACCCCCGTCTGGCTTCACCTCTACATATGAAGCTAACACATGTGAAGACTAGCACATGCTTTTCCTGAGACATGTAAAACGCGACTGAAATTTTTTCAAACTGCAGCCAGCACAACATCATTGACAGCTCATTTTAAGCTAAATGATTCCACTGAGTGTTGGGGCCATAAGAAGGGCCATCCTACCCACCCTGAGACACCCAAAAGCGCTATCTTGGACTCCCAGCCACAGATGGCTTTGGCATCATTAGGGTTTGAAATCAGAAGCTCAAACAGTCAAGAAAAAGCAGCACAGTGGGAAACACTATAGGAATAATGACCATGCAGAGGTGAGGCTTGCTGTACTCAGAGCTTAACGGTGCAATTAACGCAGCAATTATGTAACTACACTTTAATAAGGAGGCCTGAGTAGCGGAAATTGAATGCATGGCAAACCAACAAAATCTCCAGACCTGCTTTCTAGAACGTTTTCCCTGGGGAATGACAGCACATGGAGGGGAAGTGTGTCCCTGGCAGGCCTACTGGAGGCTGCAGACTGGGGGAGGATAGTGGGCTGCTGTCCTCTGGCCCTCCCCTGCCGAGTGATGCATTGAGCAGCCTGAATGAGAGGCCATAGAGGCCTGGGGGCTCTGGAGGTCCCCTGGGCTGATGTGGATTGGCAGGGTTTTGTATTGGACAGGTTTTTTACCAATGTATGTCTGTCTCCCAGAGCTGGAGAGGCTAAAGCTTCTGAATAAAGCCCAGGCTGGATGGCTGAGGTCCAGGTAGAGGATCAGCTGTTCCATTAACACTTCCCTTCACACCTCGTCCTGGGGGCTAGCTGTACCACTACCCTCCCTGCAGCACCCACCGTATACTCTGCTTCAAATAACAGGTGATTTCAGCAGCAAATGAATGGTAACCTTCTTTGTCCATCCATTTTTAATCATAGTTCTTATGTGATGGTGCTTTTAACCCCTAGAGATTAAGTGTTGCCATTACTTTGCAATATAATTACAATGTAATTTGTAATAACATAATGAATTACACTGTAATTACATTTAGATTTGATGTTCATTAAGCAGGCTATTGAAAGGGGTAAGTCAAATCATTTTCATTTAATTTATAACCTGATTCAATGTCAAAAAAACAAATGTCTAATGTGTAAAGTGGTTTTTGTGTGCAACCTATACAACCGTAACTCAAGTCAGCTTGACATCATGATAAAATATGTCATTGTTTCCTACAACAAACATGTGCTGTGGGTTCAAAACGTACAATCTGGACTTTATACAGAATTGCATTGCTTTTATTCTGTAAGCTAAGAGTGCATAAATAACAACAAGCTTTAGTTGCTTTATGACCAGCAACCAATGGCGACGGTTGGTGGGGTTCAAGACTTGCCTGAAACGAGAACAATCACTATATGGCGGTAATTGCATTATGGGTAGTGAACTGACTGGTTCATTCTGTTCTTTATCAGCAGTTCATTGAAGCTTGATATGAAATCTTCATCTGTTGGCTAGTCTTGGCCAACAATCTACCTTCTTTCAGTAAGTCAGTGACTTCCTGTTTTGACAGGCCGAGAGCGATCCGCGAAAAGCCTCGAACACTCATGCAAAGGCCTTCTGGAAGATTAAGAGCCGATAATGGCAGTGGTGTTGACATTCCCTCTCTAACTGTGACCAATTAATGACGGGCGGCTAAAAGAGCATTTCATTAGGTTCTTCGCCCTTGGCCATGGCGCCTTGGCTGCAAGCGTTTGACGGAAAACAGATTAGGACATTAACTCCTGAGAGGCTGAAGGAGCGGCGCAGGCAAGCCCTGGGGGCTCAGGGCCGGCTTCAAAGAGCCCGGTGCTCCATCATCCACCGCCTGGCCGGGCACATTCATCACGGGCCTGCTTTAAAGGAATAGTGAGGTGAAAAATCAAATTTACACAATTCTCCTTTTACTCCACTTAGACATGTTTTGTGTCCAAATTTGCTTCTTCGGTTTTTGCATTGGGGCTAAAAGGCTAATGTAGCCAAAACTCCAATTAGCATTGTGTACACTTGGTTGTCCTTAACTGCAATGGATTTGTTAAGCATTCTTAGTTGGTATTGCATATATGGCTTCTGACACTATATGACAGAAATCAATAGAAACTACAGTGAAATCCCATCTTCCTTGTCTGTGTTATGCTTATTTTGCTTTGATGTGCATGTGATGTTTGTTTATCCAATGGCCTACTATAGATGACACTATGGTTTACTTTGCCTTAACATAATGCTTATTCTAACCCTGACCTTAAACCTAAATCTAACTCAAGACCTAATCGTAATTCTTAAAGCTGTTAATGAACAACTGACTTTTTCACTGGGCAGTTTGGGTCTCAAGACTGCATTCAACTAGCCTGTTGGAATGCATGATTCAGGTAGCCAATCAGAAAGCCAAGCAGTCAACCAGAATGCATTAGATGGATTAAGCAGCCCAATAAGCACAGTATAAATTCAGAATGCCAAAGTAGCCAATCAGAGCACAGTATTCAACCAGACATTGAAATTCAGGATTGAACCAGCCAATTAGAGTGCAGGATTTAGTTATTTCAGATGTAGGTTTAATGGTATTAATGTTGAGCTCATTCCAAAGAAATATCATATACTTTCTAGATGTTATACCGAACATTTAATTAATGTCCCCTCTTTTCATCCACTAATAAAGAATGGACTTTAAACTACGTTATACATGTTTCCAACCAACTTTTCTCGCATATCTCTGATAATCTGGTTTATATGTGCCTGGCGTGGAAGGCCAACCTACAACACGCTGACTGCATCCCATTCTCATTCCCTTTGCTCTTGACCCTTATGATGGTTCTTGGCTCAGTGAGCATGCCTGGCAGAGGTGAACAGAGGGAGGGGTCTTCCCCGCTCCATTTCCCCATCGTCCTTTCACAGAGAGAAAGAGAGTGAGAGTGAGAAGACGGCTATGCACTGATATCACACGTCATACTGACTGGAGGATGACATAAAAACAGTGTCCAGCGTGCCAGATAAGGCCGGTGATGAATGGCCAGCGGTGGCTCGCACGGCCAGAAAGATTGCTCAGATGTATGAGAAACGAGAGAACAAAAAAAGGAGGCTGAGTTCTGGGGATAGATAGCTGACATGGAAGTGATGGAAATGACAAAAGCCAGTGAAGTGAGAGAAAATGCATTCTTTGTGCGAACGTGTGTATATACAAACATTTGAGTCTGAAAGTCACAGTTTAAGCCAAATGTAGTTGATCATGTTTAATGTCCAACCCTAGCTTTTTTAGTTCTGCACTGAAACGACAGAGCTAATATAGTCTCAACAAGTAAAGGACTTTTATATGTTTATGTCCAACCTGTCTTGGCTAATTGACTACATTTAGGGAATGGGAAAATAAGACAAGCCCAATACCAAAAAACTTTGGAATAGTATGCAAATATACATACATTTAAATAGAACTAGTGATTTGTTTTACAGGCATTTAAATAAAAACAGCACAAAAAAAAATATTTTGGAACTTAAAAGCTTATTGATCATTGTAAATATATATGCTTATTCCAAATTAAATGCATGCAACACATTTCAAAAAAGTTGTAACAGGAACAATGTAAGACTACTTTGGAAAACTCAATAGTTCATTAGTGCATTACAGTTTGTTAGTGTATCTACAAATGAAACACTCTACTATGCAAAATGGAATCCATATTTCAACAACAGCCAGAAACTCCACCCCCTTCTTAGACAGCTAAAGTAAATCTAAGATAGAAATTATTGCCAATGGCCAAGAAACTCTCACATCTGTAAAAGTACCATTAATGCTGCTAAAAGTTCTTTGAGTTAAAATGTTTGAAAAAAAAGTAACAGCAGTATCAGTTACATAATTGAGTCTTGTTATGGAATATGTGTTTCCTCCTTTAGAGGAGTAGAGGAGTCTGCTTTACAGTTTGTGTAAGATGTTTTGAATGTATTATTAACAGCTTTGTTGTTTAGGAGAAGGACGGTATCGGATTGGTACTAGCAGATATTCACCTTTATGGTATCTGTACCTGTATTGAACAGGCCAACGTGTCACCCATTGATAATGTGCAGCGTTTTATCAAGCTCTATACACAACAACAGAGACTGTTGAGTAGCTAAAACACTGAAGATTTTGGATATGCGTGCATGTACAGAACTGTGCAAATGATATTTAAAAGGCTGTTCTTCTACAAAACACTTTATTGTGTAAATATTCAAATAGTGATAATACAGTAAGTGGTGGTTTTACATATGCCACTGTGTTTATTTAACCCTTTTCAAGCTTTTTCTTGTTGCAACCCAGTTTTATTTGCAGTTCTCATCCAATACCTGCTTTGACGGCTCAGTACTTCATTAACCTAAACTGTGATTGCTGCTGAAGGAATTTAATAAATCCTTACAATGTCTGGAGCGTCCAGGAGAAATTTAAACTAAACTTTGTTCTTCAAACTGGCGCTCAAGATATTATCAACTTCTTTAACAATAAGATATTCATGTTACTTTGTATTGTGTTTATGCTTATTTACATCTGTTCTAATGATATGTGGTGTTTCTACTGGTAAATATACACTTGTTGCTAAGATAAAGGCTTTTAAACATTAAGCTTAGCTGCCCAAGACGTTTGTGCAGTACTGCATATGACAAACAAGACCAGACTATTATCTACAGAGAGCATACTTCTGCACATTTCAATGCAAATTACTGTTTATGTTATCTGAATTGTGTGTGTTCTGCTAGATGTACACTCAAGCAATATGGCTGCCGCTTTACATCAGTTGTTTGCTTGCTTTGTATTGTTTGTATGTGTATGTGTGGATGTTTCCCTGCTGGCTGAGAAGTTTGCCATTACATCCACTGAGATAGCGAACTGAGAGTATTTCCACCTGTGTCTCAGGGGCTTCTTGAGTTGGCTGTTTAAGGGTTGCTACATTGCAGCTGTGGTGCAGCCTAGACCAGCTGCTTGAGGAACAGTGTAGCACAGCTATGAATCGAGGGCCATCTCAGCTACGTGGCTGCCTGTGCCGGTCGTATGGGTGATGCTTAATGTTCAGCTGCATGCATGACTGATGCTGCGCCGTTGCTACAAGGCTTTTGGGTCAGCTACCTAAGAAATGCAACATGGCTGCCTGAGCTGGCCACTTGGATGATGCTGCCTGGGCTGGTGGTGTTTGGCAGCATGCATGTGCCACGCTATACCACAGCTATGAAGCCTTTCGGGCCGACTTCCTAATGCTACATCACAGCTACGTAGCTGCCTGGTCTGCCCGCTTGGGTGATGCTGCATTGCACCTATGAGGCTGCCTGGGTTAATTGTTTTCAGCTTCACAGGCAAAGACATTTCTAGCTTTTGAGGCTTCCTGAGCTTGCTGCCTTTGTGGCACACCATTATTGTGGAGCGTAAGAACTTCCCACAAAACTGTTCCAGCTACAGGGGTTGGACAATGAAACTGAAACACCTGTTATTTTAGTGTGGGTGGTTTCATGGCTAAATTGGACCAGTCTGGTGGCCAATCTTTATTAATTGTACATTGCACCAGTAAGAGCAGAGTGTGAAGTTCAGTTAGCAGGTAAAAGCACAGTTTTGCTCAAAATATTGCAATAACACAACATTATGGGGCATACCAGAGTTCAAAAGAGGTCAAACTGTTGGTGCACGTCTTGCTGGCGCATCTGTGATCAAGACTGCAAGTCTTTGTGATGTATCAAGAGCCACGATATCCAGGGTAATGTCAGCGTACCAAGAAGAACAACCACATCCAACAGGATTACCTGTGGACGCAAGAGGAAGCTGTCTGAAAGGGATGTTCGGGTGCTAACCTGGATCGTATCCAAAAAACATAAAACCACGTCTGCCCAAATCACAGCAGAATTAAATGTCCACCTCAGCTCTCCTGTTTCCACCAGAACTGTCCATCCAGAGCTCCACAGAGTCAGTATACACGGCTGGGCTGCTATAGCCAAACCTTTGGTCACTCGTGCCAATGCCAAACGTCGGTTTCAATGGTGCAAGGAGTGCAAATCTTGGGCTGTGGACAATGTGAAACATGTATTGTTCTCTGATGAGTCCACCTTTACTGTTTTCCCCACAACCGGGAGAGTTACGGTGTGGAGAAGCCCCAAAGAAGCGTACCACCCAGACTGTTGCATGCCCAGAGTGAAGCATGGGGGTGGATCAGTGATGGTTTGGGCTGCCATATCATTGCATTCCCTTGGCCCAATACTTGTGCTAGATGGGCACTTCACTGCCAAGGACTACCGAACCATTCTGGAGGACCATGTGTATACAATGGTTCACACATTGTATCCTGAAGGCAGTGCCATGTATCAGGATGACAATGCACCAATACACACAGCGAGACTGGTGAAAGATTGGTTTGATGAACATGAAAGTGAAGTTGAACATCTCCCATGGCCTGCACAGTCACCAGATCTAAATATTATTGAGCCACTTTTGGTTGTAGTGACCTGACCACTGTCCTGCAAGAAGAATGGCTTAAAATTCCTCTGACCACTGTGCAGGACTTGTATATGTCATTCCCAAGACGAATTGATGCTGTATTGGCCGCAAAAGGAGGTCCTATACCACACTAATAAATTATTGTGGTCTAAAACCAGGTGTTTCAGTTTCATTGTCCAACCCCTGTAGCTGTAGCTAGTGACTGTAAAACATGGTTTGGGGAATCCCACCCACTGGCTGTGTGAACTGTATGATTGTATATGGGTTGTGTGCAGTTGTTGAGAATATATTTAACATATTTCTCTGTATCTCATCATACAGCATCCTTAAGCACAGGAAAGGTGCTGTATATATAAGTGATGATGATGATGATAATGATGATGATTAAAAATCTTGGCCCAAGCAAGTTATTACACAGTTGATATTTTTCATGTATGTTTCCTTTCGCATAGAAACTCAATAAAACTGATGGAAGTCATAACTTATTCTCACTATCACACATTCTAACATGATGAAATCGCAACACCACAATTCTCCAGAATTATACAGCGACCTAATGACACAACTAAATACTGGTACTAATCCCTCCCATGGAAAATACTTTGAAGCAATATCTGAGCTGGCAAAACTTGCCTTTCCCTCTTCACGTTCGCATGAGTGCGCTTATACAGGTGCGGGTGTGTTTATACATATGCATATGTGCGGAGGAGTGCGCGCGAGTGTGTGTCTGTGCATGTCGCTGTGAGTTTATGCTAATGAGTGGTGAGAGGGCCAGGCTGGCGGGGTGGAGGCTCTCCTAACGGCTTTTTGAATGAGATGAATGGCTTACAGATGGCCCACTCAATATATTGAAATGGGACATGCAAAGGAGCGGGCGGGGCGTGCTCAAGGAGGGGGCCGTCCCAGCAGCCGGGGGCACCTGTCTGTCTCTCGCCACAGACGTATACATACATATAATTCACATAAAAACAACAGACATGAAGCTGACCTGTCATAGGATATAAGGGCCCACAGCCAGAGGGAAAAACAGTAGCATAGTGTCAACCTTAGTAACCCAACAACCTGCAGTGCGTAAATACAGCATCTGTAGTTGATGTGCAGTGTAATCAGAGCTAACTATGGGAAGCATTCATGAATAAACTGTTGTAGATCGATTGACCAGATTTGGAGTGATGAAGCTTTAGCTGTCTGCAGTTGAGCACAAGATCAGCTGAGAAAACTGATGCATAATCAGAGACAGTCAGAACATCAAAAGCTTGTTAAAACAACTACTGTTGCAAGCAATCTTGCCTTTTCATTGGCCTTTTTTATTATTGCATTAGCCCAAAGTGACGTTTACTGGATAAGGGGCAAGAGATGTACTGAACACAGTTGTTGACACTAGCATCAGACTGGCTAACTGATGAATTTCTCTTTCACGTCCAAAAATAATGGCAGATAAATCAGTTTATAAGAACTTTACAATGCTTAATAATTCCAAGACCAAACATCTCAAGATTCAAGAGTTTTATTGTCATATTCACAGCAGAAGTTACAATGAAATTCTTACTTTGCTGTTCCTCCATTCACCAATAGATAAATGTATGAAGAGCAGCAGCCATCGTACTGCATTTGCTGGGTCTTGGGTCGCCAACTACTCTATTTATGTACATGAAAGCTGATACAGCTTCATTCCTTTATTGCTGATTTATTTATTATGATATTTGGAACAGTGCCACATGGAACAACTGTCCAGCTGCTACGGTGAATTTGTCGTGCTGTCCACGAAGAGGTCACTTCCTGAGGTGAAAGGTCAGTTAGAGGTCAGGATGCAGGGTGGACGGGTCTGCATGGTTGTGGGTGGGTGGCGTTGGTGATTAGCCAGTCCGAGTAGAAGAGCAGATCTGTCCTCAGTCTGGGGGTGGCGAGGGAGGCGTGAACTGCAGCTGATTCACCGTCTGTGTGTATTGTTTTCCCAAACTGTGACACGTGCTGCCTGGGACACCCCCCTACTGTTCACGCCCCCTCTGTCCACTTCACCCAGCCTGCTCCAGAAGGCACTGACCAGCCTTTCACTGTTACACTGCTGACCTTAATGACTGACAGGCTGATGATGAGTCCATCTATAAGCAAGATTCTATAGTGTTCTTTACAAGGGGCTGTAAGTTAGAGCCCCCCCCCCCCCCCCTCTCTCTCATCCACATTGTTAGTAAGTTTTCTTTGTGCTTAGGTTTGTTGAATCCTTTATGATAAAAATATGTCTAAGGACATGAGAGATAGATAGGTAGATAGATAAAAGCTCTATTCTTACTTACAGTCCTTCACTCTTGTGCAGGCCAGGCACAGGAAAAAGAAAACAAATATTCCAGAAACAACTGTATTAATAATAGTAGCACTTTATAATAACATGATTTATAATAACAGGTCTCTACAAAATATTTAGTAAAACAATTTACTCGTCATGCAACTTTTTTGTTAATGAAAGATAATAATTATGTAATTGTTAATTATGCATTAATGAATTCATGAATTTTTCACCATTCATTTTCTGACATACGACTAATTAAAAGATTGTAAAAGTAAGTCATTGTATGTATATAGTCAAGTTTCTTCTCACCAGCATGAAATTGTCCAAAATATCTTGGTATGCTGGAGCATTAAGATTTCCCTTCACTGGAACTACGGGTCCTATAGGCCAACCTCTTATTAACAACCCCATAACATTATCCCCCCTCCACCTATCTTTACAGTCAGCACAATGCAGTCAGGCAGGTAACGTTCATCTAGCAGATAAACTAAATGTGAAAAAATAAATATATAAGTAAATGCATAAATGAACAAATAAATAAATAAATAAATAAATAAATAAATAAATAGACTTAATCTTGAAATCCATTCATTCATTCACTAACTCATTTATTTACATTCTTATTTGTTTACTTACTCTACTTAGCTAGAAGTCCCATCAAGGGCCAGTTTTTTCAATGGGAAGGTGTTCATATAACATGACAAAGAAGACCAGAATTGTCTCAGAAATTAACTTATGCAATCAGAATTCAAATGATAAAAATTCAAATGTTATCCACACAGAAAGCAACAAGAGCCACTTTGCACATGTTTAGTGTGCTGTCCCTGGTGCTGAACACAGATCTGAAAGCACAGTGTTGCTCAATGTTGATAATGTTTGAACCTTTCTGTGTTGATAATGTTTGAACCTTTCTGTGTTGA
This sequence comes from Megaleporinus macrocephalus, assembly GCA_021613375.1. Lineage (NCBI taxonomy): Eukaryota > Metazoa > Chordata > Actinopteri > Characiformes > Anostomidae > Megaleporinus > Megaleporinus macrocephalus. The sequence goes on from CM038726.1 coordinate 21,699,259, forward strand.
TAATGTTTGAACCTTTCTGTGTTGATAACGTTTGAACCTTTCTGTGTTGATAATGTTTGAACCACAAGAGATACTGCAAATCTGATCGAAAATCTGATTGCAATCAATTTCTGAGACAATTCTGGTCTTCTTTGATTTGCTATATTACCACCTTCCCATTGGAAACACTTCCCTTTGATCCAATATGGTGACTTTCAAGATGGCAGCCATGTTCGCGACATAGCCTAAAAGTAAGCCCCTTTGACACAGTGTTATATACTCAGGTCCGAAGTTGACCTCTATTGCCATTGTTTAAAAAAAAAAGGAAAAAAACAAAAACAAAAATGACAGTAAATATGTTGGCTTCTGTATATTTTAAGTAACATCTTTTTATAATACTGTATACAGTACATTAAACAATATCTCTGATAAAACTTCACAGGAGACAAGAATATTTTCATATTGTGATATTCTTTAACTTGGGCACCTTCTAACTCCATTTACAGTAAAGTATTAGCAGATAGTTCAGCACTAATGAAGGCTGAAGCCTGTAAAACTGAAATCTATATTTTCTTGAAATCTTTTCATTGAAATCTGCTGCATTTAGCAGATGCTTTTACGCAGAATGACCTACAAAAGTGCTTTATTGTCCACTCAGAGTACGTATGCTGGCTTGTACAAACAGGTTAAAGTTCAAACTACCCTTCAGCTCAGACACTGCCCAAAACAAAAGCCAGTCCTGATACCTAGAAAGAAAAATACAGCGCCAGTGCAATACAGTGCATCACAATGAGTCTGCTGCCAGTGCAAGTTCCTGGACCACCACCTGGACCCTGGGACAGAGAGGAGACCTGATGCCTTTCATGCCTCTTGAAGGACAGTGGGTCAAACTGAGCTGTAAGCTTGAAGGGCCTGAGATGCAGATTGACTTTTGACCATTGCCATAAGGTAGGGAGGGGCTGGTCCATTCTTGGCTTTGTAGGCAAACATCAATCTGATGCGGTGCAGCTATAGGAAGCCAGTGAAGGGAATGCAGCACTGATTAGAAATTAAGAACTTATTTATTGTAATTTGGAGTGTTTGATTGGAAAGATAGCTTTGTTGTCTTCTATCTGGTCATTTGGCAAAGAAAAAAAAATTGTTGTCCAGCAAGCCTCTGTTTGGTATCACATGTGCACTGCTTTGAGAATATGGTTTCTGACTGGAGACACTTTTTTAAAAACTGAGAGAACATATAGGTAATTTGCTTTCATTTGCATGTATGTCCTTTAGCACGTGTTTCATTTTACGTCATAGTATGTGCTCCTGACATGTAGGCTGTCCCAATTCTTACATATCTTAAACATGCTGTCTACTGAGGAACCTTATTTTGACCTGATTTTAAGGAAGTATTGAACGCTTCCTCAGCCGCTAAGACAATTCTATGATGCAACACAGACAAATCTACGAGCAGTGAAGTGGTTTTAAAATGTAAGTTATTTCGATTTTCTCTGGTGTTTTAATGTGTTTCTTGTCATTTAATCACACAAAACAGTATTTTATTATTAACTCTGTAACGAGTCGTTGACAATTTTGCAGTTTTATACTGGAGCCATTAGCATTTATGCTAGCGGATTTTTTAGCCTCAGGCTATTGTTTTGCATGCAGGCCGGTAGCTTAGCAACCAGCCAAACCACCGGTTGCGAGCTGCAGTGGGCGGGAACAAGCCGTGACGCAGTTGCTCTCTAACTATAACGTCTTAATAATCTGTTTATGAGGAGAGAACACAAACAGCTGCCTACCTAGACAGCCTACTTAGACACTCACTAGGTTTTGAGACGCACCCATTGTTGTTTTACTCATGTTACAAAGTAGGCATCATTAGAAGTCTTGCTCAGATTGCTGTAGTATGGTGTGCGTGCTCAGGTAGGGAATCAAAACCCAGTGAGCATAAAGGGCAAGACGCATACTTCCAACACTACACCAAAAACTTTTATTATCATTACTATTACGATTAATGATAGTTGTAGAATGGTAATAGCTTCAACGAACATCTTTTTCATTATTACACAATCTCTGAACCTGTACAGTTGGTTACGTCCTGGAGCCTATTCTCATTAATCTCCTCGAAATTCTGGCCGGTGTCGTGAGTGGAATAATCCACACTGTGTGCCTAAATGATGTTAACACATTCCAGCCGTCTGATATTCAGTCAGCGCAGATCATATTTACTCAAGGTCCACAATCTCCATTCACTGCAGGAGAAATCCCCAATGTGATTATGGAGATGAGGGATTAGTGTGGAGCTGAGTGGAGGCTAATGCATGGTAATGACCCTGACAGGAATAGGCCGGCCCCCTTATTAGCATATCTGAAAGAGCAGACAGGTGTGGCGGGGCAGGATGTAGGCTGGAAGGCCAGCGGCTGGCGATAAGAGGCTGTAGGGCTTTAGGTTTCTGGTGGATGATGGTGATAATATGGACAAGAGATGATCTCCCCTTTCTTTCTCTCCTTTCTTTTTTTCTGTTTTTTTTTGTCTTATCTCCCACAGGCACACATGTACACAGATACACACAAACACACACACACACACTGGACCATTCATCACTGATTATATGGGTATATATTGGAGACCATAGTTTCTCCAATATATATATATATATATATATATATATATATATATATATATATATATATATATATATATATATATATATATTGCATACTGGTGGGTCATTCTCAGACTAGACTTAATCAAAACTCACTGCAGTGACACTGATGTGGTGGTGTTGTGTTAGTGTGTGTTGTGCTGGTACGAGTGGATCAGACACAGCAGTGCTGGATATTAAACATGTAATAACGTTCAGAAGAAATGTCTGTCCTTTTAACACAGAGACCCATGTACATGTGGAAACGGGTGAGGAAATTGATAAATCATGGCCTGAGCAGTATGTTATGGCCTCTCACTCTCTCTCCCTCACCCCAATGAACTAACTTTTCACTGCCCATAATGCATCATTTTATCTGCAACCGACACACTCTGTCGATTCGCAGCACACACTCTCGCGCTCTCATAAGGCATGCCTGGCCGCGCAGCTGTATGCAGCTTCACAGACGCAATCACTGTATCGACTAACACACCACAGCCCAAACACTCCAATCGACCCTCTTACAGGCCATCATCACAATGAATAACTCCACTGGAGCCTTCTTATAGGAAGCTCTCTCCTTTATTATGCAATTGTTCAGTATAGACCTAAAACATTATGTTATTATATGACACAACGCTCTATCATTACAGACCACCCATGTGTTTATTTCGTGCATAGGAGTTCACTCTGTGTGTCTGTGAAATCAATAACATGAATTCAATGTGTGATGTTAGAGCTGAACATACACTGCCTGTATGACCCCGGCATTGGCATGTACTCTGTTGTTGTGATGCCTGTTTTGAAAGTCCCTTAATTAAGTAATATACTGTAGATGTCCAAAGAAAACCTTGTTTTTGTTGATTTTATTGTTTTCTGTATCATATGAGCAGAGCAGCCACCCTTTATAGTCTGTGAAAGTTTCATGACCAGTAAAAATCCTCTAAAATCTTTTGTAATAAAACCCTTTTAACATTAATTACATTAAAAAGTTAGGAAGGTTTTTTCCTCTTCTGTAAAGTTACTATTTTGGAGAGTTTAGGTTCTTGAAAAACACTTTATAAGTATCATATATTTATTGTTATTATTGTTAGATGATGCAAGAATATTATATATGATTAAAATGAACTAATTGAATGATAAACAGCCCCTCGCCCTCCAGATAAGAATGAGGTTGGGGCTAAGCTTGTAATGGCTAGACAATAACATAGTCCACATAGGCAGCACCTACAGTGTAGCTAAATGGAAGATGTTCCTAATAAAGTGGTCAGTGAGCGAATATGCCTTATATGTTCTGAAGGATGAAGATTTGTAAGCACCTTTCCCCCAGCACCGCCCACTGTCCAGCCTAGGCCCCTGGGAGCCACTGTATCATTGTGGAGCTGATATTGAGGGTTAATCAGGCGTGAGCTGGGCCAGCTTGTCCTGAGTCTGGGGGGGCCTTTGTGAGGGCCCATCTGGGCGCTGCTCCGGGGCTGGGCTGAGGGCCCTGGCACATGTCATTGAATGGAGGGTGTGAGAGGGGGCAGCTCTGGGGCCAGCTGATACACTCCCAGCCGGCCACAGAGGAAGAACCGTCTGACTTCCCTGAGTCTGCATTTCTGCACGCTCATTCTTTTCCCTGATAAATTCCTAATTAAAGCAATCCTACATGCAGCAATACAGTGACTTTATATGAGAAAGACTAAGCATTCCCAGCACAGTGTCTACTCAGAGTAAAGGTTTACTGTAATTTTTAAATCAATCAATCAAACTGTATTTATATAGCACCTTTGATATATAGCACCAAATTGAAATTCAAGGTGCTTTACAGGTGATTGATGAAAACATAGGATAAAAATAAAAAAAATAAAATAATTTTTAATAGAAGGTGAATTATAAAAGTTAACTACTAAAACAAAATAATACAATAAAATACTAGACAAAATAAAAACAATTAAATATTACATTATAGTTAAATAAACTAATAATAAAAAACAGAGGGTCGGCCTTGTTTTAATGTAGTGTGTAAACAGTGAATGCAGTCCTTAAAAGGCAACTAATATGCAAAAGCAGCTCATTTTAAATTCACAGATTTTTGTGATGTCATAAAATCCAGTGCATAAACATAAACTGGCCATTCACTTCTTCAAATACAAAGCAATACATAGGTAGTTTCTTTTACATGTGGTCAGTAGAATTTCTATACTACACTCTCTATACAGCACTCTCTGTAATACGCTCTCTGGCCACTTTATTGGGTACACCTACCTTCTATCCACACTCATTGTCCATTTTATCAGCTCCCATAAAACAGAGGTCACTAATAGGCGGCCCGCGGACCCAGATGTTGTCCAATGCAGACCCAAACTGATAAACTATTGAGAACTATTTAAATTTGACAATGTTTATTTTAAGCGGCAGGGCTTTACTTGTCTTTATGGTATACGGGCTTTGTGGCACAGACCAATCACAAACATTGTAAGATCAGATCTGTTTAGATTCGGGAGTGTGGCGTGCACACAGGCGAGGTACGCAGCAAGAAGCCGCAGTCGGAGAATAAAGCGAGTGAAAGAATAAAGCAAGTCAGAAACAATAGTGTCCTCTAAAACAAGAAAAGTCAACAGCGAAAACTGTTTAACATGTGTATATTCTTCCCACAGGCAGCTCCAAACCAGCAAGATGTGAAGTTGAGTTAACAAGAAGATGCACATTTTATTTACTTTTTCCTATAAATAAGCACTTCATGCTGCACGTTTTTCAAATAACTTTTTATATAACCCTTGTTTTTACTTGAAGTAAGGAAAAAAAAATTTATTTCAAGTTTTATAAAATATTGTGTTGTTTGTCTTTCAGTTGCTGATGATATAAAATGCTGGTACTAGGCTTCTTCAGTATACAGGATATGGCACTGAATCATAACAGTTAGAAATTACGATGGTCCGAACCCCAGCCTGAGGCAATTTCCTCTAACTGGACCTTACTGAACTCTAATTAAACACCCCTGCCATATAGGAACACTGTGTAGTTCTACACTTACAGACCGTAGTTCATCTGTTTCTTTGCATACTTTCTTATCTCCCTGGTGTTCAATAATCAGAGCAGGTATTATCTGGATGGTGGATAATGCTCAGCACTGCGATGACACTGATATGGTGGTGGATGTTAGTGCTGCTGGAGTTCTCAACCAAGCGTGATTTGACCGGTTGTGTTTTTTTAAACTTTCGCATGTGTTTTAGAGAATGTGCCTCATCCCAATCACTCTGACACATTATTTTTGCAGGCCACTAAATGACCCGTCTCCATTACTGTCCTGTACTGTCGAGCAGCAGGTCAGGGGGGTACTGATTGACCCTGCTGGCCACTCACACCTGAGAGAGAGAGACCGCAGGGGCTATCACGGTGCTAGGGGTCGTGATCTCAGGGGAAATGGGTCTGATTACTGTTTCTGCTGCTGCTGCTGTTGGTGTTGCAGTGAGGTTTCTCTGATTGGGTCAGCTTTACAAAGAGACACAAGGGAGCAGTAGGATGAAGCTCTCCTGTTTAGTTCCAACTCTGGGTGCTCTTTATTTCCTGAATAAAAAAGAATGGAGTGGGCTGTACTATCATCTATGGCTATCAATCCATATTAATCCGGATCCAAATACCTTCTCATGGCTATTTACCCAGTTCTGTGTATGCTACTGTGGTAGAGGTCATAAGCTGACATAACCACACCAATGAGGGATTGTTTTATGGTCTAAACACTTGCCGTGTGGAACGTTTTCAGCTCACATATAAACATCTCATGCAGGTCTAGAAGGTCCAGCTCAATGTATAGGTCTAAAACTACAAAATCAAAACTATACTGATGAAGAAATGATCCAATCATATTCACTCACGTCCTTCATCAAGTTTTGACTGCATTCTCATAGAAAATTGTGTGTTCTTTACAACAACATTACAAAATGTTCTCCTTCATCTCCTATTCCCTAAATCATCCATAGTGTAGCCTCAAAGTAATTGGAGGCCTAACGTATGCATATCTATGGAAAGACAAATATTAAATTGAACTCTGTCCAGTATGTATTAACTAAAACTTGGACATGGATCAGAAAAAAAATATTTGGTCAGGTCATTACCATTACCATTGCTTAATGGTAATGTTTGGCCCCTGAGTATCTCTGGACTGCGATCATTTTCTGGTTCCGTCAACGACACCCCCCCACACATTAGTACAGATGCACTTGCGGCGACTGTTAGCCCGACACAAAGCAACTCAGCTGGCCGTCACTCCCCACTTGACAAAGGTCTGACCCCAGTATCCTAGCGCTCAATTCACCCCTCCTCCATGCAGTCTGCCACTCTTGTGCTATTCTCTGCCAACTGCTCGGAGGCAGGGCTCAGCTCCAGGGCCTTCAGTCCACACTCTCGAGGTCTGCCGGTCAATTAAATTCAGATTGAGGATAAATGATCTGAAAATGATGTCCCAATAAGTGAGTGAGTGGAGTGTAGTTAGAGACTAGCCTCTCACAGCCGCGGGACCCTGGCCCTCTGCTGTGGGACGGCCTGAGGAGGTTCTGGGGAGATGAAAGTGATGCAGAGTTTCATCTCTGGAAGTCACTGTTGTTCAGAATTGACTTTATTCAAATGAGCACATCACATCAATGCGATATAATACACAAACTCAATTTTTGCCAGATGTAAGTAAACTGAAATACCTAATAGTGTTGGCATTTGATACTTTTATTATCTACTCTTTGTACCTTCTTTGAAACGTTTGTAATCTCTTGCTCCTAAACCCATATATTTATATTTATATTTATAATCAAATTGAATGTTTCCCCCTGGATATACTGATCAGATTTAGGACATTTTGGGCTCTCTTTCTGTGAAATTGTTTCTTTGGGGTTTATTACAGCCACACTTAGATGATGTGGACAACATGCAGACCTACATGATGCTAGGTTTAAAATGTGTAAATGCTTGCAGAGTCTACATGGGCTGCATGCGTGCGGTAGTTATACTTTTGTTTTATGCTAATAGACAGTATTTTAATTCAAATTACATAAACAATACAGTTAAATTAAACTTTAATTAAACAGAATTTCCATTTTATTTTGTGTATTTTTTTATTTTTTTTAATAAATTACGTGCCATAGAGAGAAACTCCCAAACCACTTTTTCTCATCATCTCGTAACACAATCTTTATTTCCCACCTTTCTGAACCGTCTTGCTCCAGGTCTTGCGAAAGCGGATTAGTTCTACCAGCATGTTCTACCGGACTTTCAGGATCGGACTCTGGCTTCAACTTATATGCTATTGTATAAATAGCCACTGCTGTGTGGGGGCAGAACTTGTAGCCGGATGGCGACTCTGGTGATTGAACAATAAGAACAGAATGGGGAGGCATTGGGAGGCAGGGCTTAAAGACACCAACTAAGCGTTTCAGACAGACACAAAATTAGAGAAAGCTTGTGTTTTGCAACAACTGAAGTGTGTAATCAATTGTAAAAGACCTCAAAAATAAAATTATGAACATTTAAATGAGCATAATAAGTCTACTTTAATAAACAATTATAAAAACTAGCTATAAAAACTATTCACACCTCTTAACAATGAAGGTGAAGATAATCAATATATCTTTGCTGTTGGAACAAAAACTTGTTGTTCACTTTTGGACATCATTTGAACTTACCTGTTGCTCTTTATATTGTGTGTACATTTCATTGTGAATGGACCTGAAAAAATTAGACAAAATGACTGTCTGGGTACATTTACTTACTACTACAGTATACCTTTCCTTTCCTCTGCGAAGTTATACTTTTCTCACATTTTATTTATTCCCTTAATGTCCACTTATAATGTTTTTGCAGTTTTATGTACCAAAGCCAGTCAGAATTCATCTTTACATGACCATTTGCCAACCTCTTTTCATCTGTCATAGGTTGTGTCCACTGCAAGCAAATTAATTGTCTCTCTTATTCATTTTTAATGGGGAGCAGTGAAAAAGTGCTGGGGGGTTAGGAAATAGCAAGCGGTACAAACAGGACTTGCAATGAAATAAGTTAAACTGGTCCCATTTTGTACAATACAAAACGAGTACAAAGACAAGAGATATATTTGTCTCTAAGACTGTCGTGCTCCTGGTGAGTCATAGGCAGAGAATCACAATTATAGCTAATACATTTCTCTTTTGTGGTTGTTGTTGTTGGTTAGCCAGCATAATTGGGCTGCTTAGGTTTACAAGAGTGGCTTACTTAAGAAAATAATTTATTCTAAATGTGTTTGAAATCCACCACTGATTGACAGGTTCATTTATGCCCTGCGTTGTAGACAGACACGCCCCTCAAGTGGCGAGACACTGGCAAAGGAAGCGGAGGGAGAATTCATGCAATGGAAAAGTACAGTCGTAACAATTGAATAGGCAGTTTTTGTTGCTATACCTTTAAGACAGAGCTCTGTTTTGATTGGATTTCCTGTATTTATGTCTCATTTAAAAGCAGTCAGCTGAAACACTCTTAGAACTTACAAGTATAAATGGGCTGGGCTGAACTGCTGTAGGCTGAAAAGGGGGATTTGTGTAAATATATGCTGACTTTCACAATATCATAGAAACAATTAACTTGAAAAACAGGCTGTTTTTTTGCAGCTTAGTTTCCTGAAGAGAGAATGGCTTGAAGCTCTTTAATAATGTTATATATATATATATATATATATATATATATATATATATATATATATATATATATATATATATATATATATATTCTCTATTCGCTTGTCTTCCTCTGTCTCTATGTTTAAATCTCAGCTCAAGTCTTACCTCTTCTCTTCTTTCTTTCAACCTCTTTAACTTTTTTTTTATTTAGCGTCCTTGGGTTTGTGAAAGGCGCTATAAAAGTGCAACCTATTATTATTATTATTATTATAATTATTATTATTATTATTATTATTCAACATAATATCAACATATCAACAGTGTTTAATGAAAAACATGTACAATTTGTGTTGATTTTCATTTTTCTACATCCTTTGAACACCTACCATTGTGTAGCGACCAATACAAATGCTTCAAAATCACTTGGACAAAAATCTGCTTCGATTGACTTCGATTGAAATTTAAGACAGTATATATATATATATATATTTGGAGCTTTTTAAGAAAGCAGGTATGTTAGTATTGTTTTGCTATGATGTGTCAGACAAAGTATGTGGTATGTGTGAGACAAAGTATCTTTCTGATAATGCACACTTGATTGCAGATATAGAGAGAAAGACAGAGAGAGAGGAAGAGAGATAGTGAGAGTGAAAGGCATGTAACGGCTCTTGTCCCTGAGGGTTTGATGACACTAAAGAGGTACATAGGGGAAGGGGGCGGGGGGCGCTGTCCCTCTGCACCATTCTGTCCTTTTACAACCCGACAAAATAGCCTTTTAATTTCACCCAGCGTCTGGGCCGTCTGCGCCACCGCATGCATCAATCTCCATCATCAACATGCTCTAGGCGCTGGGTCCCCAGGGCCCTCTCTCTTTTTTTTCTCTCTCTCTCCCTTTCTCTCCTCTCTTTCTCTCACCCTTGTTGCTAAAGCAGGACAGCACTGACATTAAACAACTGATTCTCCAAATTTTTGACTTGCTTATTTGTTTTCATTGGAATTCAGTTCCTTCTTGTCAGTTATGTTCAGCTCTAGTCTCGTTCAAATCAATTTTACACTGGAAAAATATTGGCATGGTATATATATATATATATATATATATATATATATATATATATATATATATATATATATATATAATATATACACACACACCTTTTCTCATTGGGAGATTTAAAGGGCAAATATAGCACATTCATCTTTGCTCAGGTTCATTTGTGTGTGTCATAATAATTTATTTACATGGCAATTTTCTGAATCAGGGATCTCTGCTCTATTTCTAATGAGGTTAATCCTAATCTTACAGGAAAGCTGAAAACACAAGTTTGCCCTTTAAATAATATTCCAATGACCAATTAATGATCAATATATATCTCCTCTCCATGTAAACTATGAGGCCACAACCTCAGTTAACGTTACCATACGCATTTCCTAAACAATCACAAGGCTGACGCCTCTTGCGCCACCCACACAAAGTGGTTTCAGAGTCAGAGGAACTTGTTTGTTTGTCCATTTATTAATTCCTGCACTGCGTTGGCTATCAGTCTATCTGTACATCTGTTCATCTGTTCCTGCGCATGTTGCTTTTTCCATCCTTTTGTTCATATATCCATGTGTAATCCAAAAATGATTAATAAATTATGATTTTAGTTCTATATGAGAGCTGGAGCAGGCTAGGAGCTGTCAATCAAGCTGCTCATTAGCCACACCCACACAGTTCTTAGATAGGTTGTATCAGCGTTTTTTGAGCCATGGTTTTATTATATTTCTGTCTCATATTTTTTGTTCAAGCTTTGCTGCAAGTTTAATATAACAACCTAGTTTAGTATCAAGTTTATTTTTGGGATGTTATTAAGTGTTTACATTTGTTTAGCTGTTCTGTTTAGCTAGTTTTAATTTGCTTATCTGCAGTTGGCCTAACAAAATTACCATTCATTCATTTATCCATCCATTATCTTCCGCTTTATCCTGCTAGTTGGGGTCATGGGGGGGGGAGGCTGAAGCCATGGGCGTGGTAGTGGGGGGAAAAGTGGACCTCACTACCCAAGGTAGGGAGAGCGGCCTGTGAAAATCCAGATTTTTTTTTTTGCTCACGCTCCCCGTGTACTGGCATGGATAAGGGCTCACTGACATTGAGAGTGTACAGGGCCCAGAATTTGCTGCTACACCCCTGGCTGTACCCAATCCCAGCATCAACACACCAAGACGGGGTACACCATGGACAAGTCGCCAGTCCATTACATGGCCAACAAACACTGTCCCACACACACACACACCTACGGGAAATGTACAGTGAGCAATCAACCTAACATGCATGTGTTTGGACTGTGAGAGGAAACCAGAGTACCTAGAGGAAACCCACTCAAGCACTGGGAGAACATGCAGACTCCACACAGAACGACCCAGACTGGGAATACAACCCGGATCATCTTGCTGTGAGGCAACAGTGCTAACCACTACACCTTGTGCCACCAAATTACTACAATAATAATAATAATTATTATTATTATAATATTAATAATAATGATAATAATATCCATATGTAGCCAGTTTAGATTTAGTAAAGCATTATGTTGCTTTTAAACCTCTCTACTCAGTAATGACAAGTCTGCAAGTACTGTACTGAACAAATGTGTACTGCTGAAGCTTGTAATACTATGCCTGACTTTGGATACTCTACAGTATGGGGATGCCACCCAAGATTCAAGCACTGTTGTCTGACACAGCCACATCCTTGTGTTAAACAAATCCATGGACTATCGGCAGGCCGAGAGAGAGCCTGTCGATAGGGATTATAGCTAAGCCTCTCCTGGTTGCCAGGACTTCTGCTGGCAAGGGGCCCCTCTTCCATGGTGAGGAAGCAGCGGGAGAGCATGGGGGGATGCCAAACAAGGAATACTGTAGCTTACGGAGACTCCTTTGGGACATCCTACAATGCTTCTCCATTTTAATGATTTCTAATCTTCTGATCTGGTATCATCGTGTTTGATCCCAGGAACCTCGTACCCACAGTGAAGTACGATGGCGGGAGCATCATGAAATGGAGCTGCTTCTGTGCAAACAGTCTTGGGGCATTGAGTTCTTGAAGGAAACGTCCACAGAGCAAAGGAGGAATCTGAAGCTTTGACAAGACAACTAAAACATACAGCCAAAATGACTCAAGACTGGCTTCTAAAAAAAAGAAGATGATGGTTCTTGCATATCTCTTGCCTTATGAATAACATTGAAGATATAAAGGATTTTGAAATTGTGGGCGAGTTAGAGAGATTCCTGTAACCCTGGGCTTGAAGATGATGGCTGGTCCATAATGCAAGATAATCAAGCGTAATTTGAGGCTGATTTGCTCCTCCCAACAGTTGCCAATGTTCTCTAGATATCAGGGTGATCTTAAATGATGATCTTCTCTGATTATCCTGTGGCGTGGGATGTCCATAATCCAATCCTTACTCCTCCCATCTACTCTAGTCCAGTCGGGGCCACCCTGAGTTTGAATTGTAAATATTACACGCTCTTGTTTGTGTGTATAATTTGAAAATTTCAACGTTTCCAAGGCCGGTTGGTATTTTTTAAAATCCCAGACTGTAAAAAGCTAATGACTGTAGATGTCCTGAAGTTAAAATTGCCAACAACACCAATTACAGAGTACTAATGTACTTAATTTGTGGTGTCGGAATACTTTATTCTTTGCATTTGCATACATATACATATATGTGTGTATATATGTGTATAAATTAGAAGTAGACTAATGCACTGTGTGTATATACTAAATTATATTAAAACACTAGAAAACCATGGTCTGATTGTGTGTTTTCCCTCGCTGTAACTGACCTATTGAACACTATTACCTGGGCCTGTATACGTGGTATTTGGCGAGTGTAATTATCTTATCCTAGAGATGTTTGCCCTTAACATTTAGAGGACCTTTGAAAGTGTGTACACAAAATTAATTGGTAAAGAAATGCATGACAGACCATAAATGGACTGTTAATTACTTCCCAAACTGAATCACACACACACACATACACACACACACACCCCTACCCTATGCTTTTTTGGCAAATGATAATCAATTGTGTTCTTTTCGCAAATGAGATTGGTCCCGCTGGGTTGCCATCTCATCTTGTTAAGACCAATTAGCACCAATTAGCACGTGCTAATGAGATGAAGTGGGGATCCCAAAACAAACAGTGGGAGCTGCTGTTTGATTACTGTGTGCTGTTAATACGCTTCCGAAACCACAGTCCTGCTGCTTTCAGCTTCACAAAAATCCTTGACGAGGGCCTACATGCCTACCAGAACTGTTTAGAGCAATAAATGTGCGCTCACTGGTCTGCCTAGCCAAAATGTTCATTTATATATATATATATATATATATATATATATATATATATATATATATATATATATATGAAAAACCAAGATGCTTGGAGAAACCCTAAACCCACACTTAAGAGAGGGATTTTAGCACTGAGAAGCCCCCCAGACATAAGTCCAACAATAATGTATGACAAGATAAACTAGACTAAACAGTAAGTTTTGTTGTTTTGAAAATAAAAAATAAGCCTTGGTGTAATATCACACTGTCTACATAGTAACAATTCCAATATATCTTTTTTGTTCCCAAGCTAAACCAAGCCATAAATCAAAAACAGAAGTAATTCTGGATAAATATAAAGGTAAACACAACAATATTGGTTAATAACAATAAACAAAACAAAAAAATTACTTTACATTGTTTACTTAGTCATCTGAATGTGTTCACACCCTATTTATTTATCCAATGTTTACATTTGCAGTGTATTTTCCCAAGTATACCCAGGTACCCCCAAAGGTTTGTAGCGGAACCTTCATTGTTCACAGTGCAGAGGGAATAAGTTCCAGCGTGGCAATGATAACCTAGTAGTAAAGAAGAAAAGTGCTTGAAAGCCATCTGCCCAGTCCAAAGCTGAAGAACACTGAATAATAATCAAACTCATGATTCCAGAATACATATGAGTGCAGAGTGAAATGTTATTATTCTACTTTGTGCATGAAGTAAGCTGACATGTTAAAAAAACAGACGTTGTATTCCTTCAGAAAAATTGTAGCTGGAGTTTGAGTATTACATTCTACATGCTCATTCACACTCTTGCTGATATAGTAGGGCATTCACACCTTCTACGATCTTTTGCTGCTATACAGCATGGAAGCATCTTATATTGTCATATTGATTGAAATCAATTTGTTTCACAAGAAGAAAGTGTATCTTCCGTCTGTTCAAAGTGGACTGGCTTCAGCAAAAGCCACACCCTTCCACTTGAGTTGTGTCATCAGTCTGGATCGAAGCTTATGTGCAAAATGAAAGCACCTTTGGAAATTTGCTTTAGTGCCACTAAACAAAAACGTTTCAAAGTGAATACTGTTTGCTGTACATACAGTCTCCTCTAAATGTCCCCTGAATTTGGTTACTAGGAGGTTACTAAAGAGCACTTGTACATGCAGGCTAGCACTGCAGCCTTTTGAATACCCAACACACACAGCAAGCTTTACCGAATGTGGTAGTTAGGTACCTGTGGCAATAGTAACAACCCCATAATTCAGAGGATCCAGTGACATTTGGGCGGATGAATAAACTTTATAAATGTCAGTTTCGCATCGGTTTGTGTGGTAAAGCTGTGTAGTTGCCAAACATGCTTGTTTACAGTATGCAGCTTTGGTTGGAGCCACTAAATAATGGATAGTATTTACTTCTGACTGCATCTGAGTACTTTTCACCTACATGTGGGGTATTTGACTAGTATAACAGATTCAGACACGTTCATTTTCCTAGCAAATCATTTTGCCAGACTATTTAGAACAAAGGTATAAACCTAAATATCAAAATGTCAACACGTCAGCCTATTATCGGCAAACCATCAGCAAATCCTTGCTGTCCAAAAAAAAAAAAAAAACACATTCTTAACTTTCAAGGTATGTTAATATAAAGAAGTTCTTTATATTATAGTAGACTAAAAACTAAAAATCAATAAAAATTGTTTTTCTTTGAACAGTGACAATATAAAACCTGTTACATGTCATTCAGAGAGGTGGTGATAAAACTCAAGCTTGTAATGCCTCTAAATGCTACCTTACAGTAAGTTATTGTACATAAACAGTTACAAATATGCTGCTTGATGTTTTGTGGAAAGTTTCCTGGAAAGATTGTGGCCCAAAACATATGCTGGTTTAAGCTGGTCTGCGGCTAGTTTAGCTGGGCACAAAGCTTGATCATGCTGGTTCAACAACATACCAGTACCAAAAAACAACATATCGTCGCCGTCCAATTAAAAACATGCATCGCCATTGTGGTCAATTTTGAATTTTATACATTTGAACCCTGCAGCTGCGGATTACACTGTGTACAAATGGCATGACTAAAAGACCAATAGAAATGCTTCAAAATCACTTGGGAAAAATCCTGGTTCCATTGACTTACATTGAAAGTGAAGATGTTTTTTGTCCTCTATTGTAAAATTCCAATTTTGGAAATACTTGCTTTCCATTGGACAGCGACAATATGCTGGTTTTGACCAGTATATTAACTTCCATTTCTGCCGACCTGCATACTACACATCAGAAATGGATTTGGTAGTAGAAAATCAAATTAGATCTGGAAGAAAACTGGAATGCACTACGATTTTACCATCATCCACATTACACATTAGAACAAGTGGTTTTGGATTGCAAACGAAATGACTATATTTGTATTGTAGACATGGCAAGCCCTGCTTCCCATCTCACCACCACCACTATAAAGACAGAGTTAGTAAATATCTGTACACACTGACTGTGTACATCTCAACTATGTAAGTGTGCAGAAATGTTGAGAAAAGAAAATCGGTGGCGTTCCCCTTTAACGTGAGTACGTGAATGGGGGACAGGTAGAGAGAGAGAGAGAGAGAGAGAGAGAGAGAGAGAGAGATGTAACTCACATCATTTATTTACATGCACTCAAGACACGATGAAGTCCCACCGTCAGCGTGGCAAACAAATACGAAAGCAAAGTGCAGCTGATACTTTAAACCCCACTGTTTTTGGGTTCATTACGTCATAAAAAAATATTTTAAAAACTATATATGCACTATATATTTTATAATACAGTGGAATTACGCAACACGCGAATTCACCGGACACGAATTCTGTCCAAACCAGGTTTGCGTAGCAGTTACAGTAGCAGTTTGTGCAAACATAGGATTTAAATGAGATTTCTATTAAACATTACAGTTCCATCATCAGCTCTGTCTTAAATACTCTTAAATACATCGGTGAAAACTTTACCCACGACAATAGTGTAATAAACTGAAAAGTGAGCTCTGTAAATGTGAGGCATGCAGGCGCAGCTGTGTGGATACATTTGTATTCTGTTTGTGTTTGGAAGAGCCGTGATATCTGAGAGAAACAGCTCTCTGTGTATCGCTGCTGTGTATTTTCCTCCACGGTGCGGACAGTCCGCTATCTGGCGCTCACACAGCCGCACGGTTGCGCCATTTAAACGATAATATCTTCCATTCTGACCCCAATCAGTCGTGTTGCTTCACATTATAACCATCACTCTATATTATAATAATTACCCACGGCTATATTATAATCATTACCCCCAATTATAGTCATTACTGTGTATTAAAACCATCACTGTATACTATATAATATAATCATTACTATAGGCTAGTATAATCAATACCCTGAATCATAATCATTAGGCTTACTCCGCATTAATAATGCATTATTCTACGTTTCTATTATTAATTTTCATGTTTAACAAAGAAACAAACACACTTTTTTATGTGTATGTGTGCGTATATATATATATATATATATATATATATATATATATATATATATATATATATATATATATATATATATATATATATACAATTGCTTTCAAAGTAAACAGGTTAAAATTTTTTTTTTTTTAATTTTTTTTAATTAAGATGTAAACATTTAAAGTGGCTTAATGTGAAATGGTTAATTGTTGAGAAGACTCAAAGTTCTTTGCGCTGGTCAGCCACCACTGGACACGTGTCTTTTGAGTTTTACATGTAATGTTTTAAAAAAAATTTTTTTGATGGGACTGTTTTGCCTCAGACCGCCCTGCATGTACCCCTCTGCCGCGGATGGATTACAACAAATGCACTAACAAACGTTTCAGGCCAAAACGTTAAAACAGGACTCTAGCAACACAAGATATGAAACACCAGGTAGTACATTCATAACCGTTTTATCAAATAGTTTTCTGTAAGGGAGCTTTTAGAGGTGGACGTCTGGTTCCTATCACCACCACTGTGAACAATTCTGACTGGGTAAGTTTTTTTAGAACTGAGGATTTCAAACTAAATCACTCTGAATAGCTTTGCTTATATTAACTATGTAGACATTTAGAAAAATTGGCGGAGTACCTCCTTAAAGCCATTTCTCTAATTCGTGATGACCAAAACACCTCCTTCTGATTATTTTCCCCATAGAATAATTCCTACAGTCATTTTAAAATGTACACGAGTTTTAACAACAGCGGTACAACCTTAAATCAGCAACATATTACCTCACTATCGGTTCAGAAGTGTCTGAGCTTTCACTTTTATTCGTTTTATTCAGTCTGAACATACGTTGCTTTAAACTAGCCAAATAGCTCGTTAGCCCACCTTAACAGTAATGAGCTTTTTAACCCCTATACAACTTGAATTGACTGCTGAGGCTGAGAAGCGCATATTTTTCCGTCACAAACCGGCCTAATTTCCCTCAAAACACACGATGCCTAACTGGAAAAATAAACAAACAAATCAATACAACCACTTAAAAGCAGGCAACACGTAAAATACCCTTCTTTCCTCTGTTCCGGAGCGAATCTACTAAAGAACACTGTTTCTTTTCTCCCACCTGTATTCCGACAAGCCACGCCCTTCTGGACTGAGATTGGCTGTACTCTCGTCTCCTGCGCCATGATTGGCTGGTAGTTCCTCACACAGAGTCCGCCTCAGCCAAGAGCCTGAACCGAGAGGGCGTGGCTTGTTGAGTTCGGAACGCTGTCCGTTTGTGAATATTAACAGAGCACTAGTCAATCCTTTCGCAAGGGGTGTGGCTTAACTAAAGAAGGCGTGGCTATCCGAAACGCAGGTGGAGGGGGAACACAAGTGTCTGAACAGTACCATTGTCGTGTAGACTACTCCGAACCAATTGGATCGGGTCCGCAGTTACGTCACTCCGTTCGCGGACAGGGATTGGCGAGGCTCAGTGCAACAAAACCGAACCCGCGCGCCGGTTGCTGACGCGCCGCACGCGAGGAAGGTGAAGCTCGGAGCCAGTTCTGTTCACAACACCGGGAACATCGCCGTGGGGTGTTTATTTGGAGGGGAACTGAAAGGAGCGCCTGGTTTCCTTCTAGAACGACGACCACCAGACTGGATGTGAACAGTGAGCACATGACAGATGCGTCTTATTTCACGTTGCGAGCGGGACTTTGTGCGCGAGGGATGTTTTTTGGGTTGAGTTGGTTTTGATGGAGAAGGCGGCTCGGAGCGCTCGGCTCTGCGGGATTGGATGCTCTTCCCTCTGAGCGGGTCTGAACAGCTGGCTGCTTTCTGCCACAGGCTGCTGCCGCTGCAATAAAGCAGATCAACCTGCCTCTTCTGCCTCTTTGTGAAGGGCGCCGTAGTGGTGGTCCAGCTCCACTTGGGGGCTCGCGAACATGATCCAGTGCGCGGGCTGCGAGAGGCCCATCCTGGACAGGTTTCTGCTCAACGTGCTGGACCGAGCGTGGCACGCCAAGTGTGTGCAGTGCTGCGACTGCAAATGCAATTTAACGGAGAAGTGCTTCTCCAGAGAGGGCAGACTCTACTGCAGGACGGACTTTTTCAGGTACGACCACCGGTACGACCACCGGTCGCCTGCACAAATTAAAACGCAGGTCCTTCACAAAAAAAAGTTCTGCATAATAAGAAACAATAAGACCTGTGTAGTGACGTAGGGCCTATAATAATGTTCATCGCTGTGTAATAGTCCTAATATTGTGCTCCAGTACTCTGTAGTATCCTGTAGTAAGGCCTGATTTGCTTTAGGGGTCTAACAGGGGTCTTGTGGAAATGTCTTTAGTGTCGATCCTTCATACAGATCAGTCTCTAAAACAGCGCACGGCCTAGCCGGTTATTTTCATGCGGTGTGTGAGCAGATCTGATCCATGTGTTTAGAGGTCACTCTGAATTTTAGTTATTTATTTCCTTTTTCATTCATTTATTTTAATTATTAATTATTTGTTTGTTTGTTTAAAAAAATATATATATTTTTAATGACATCATGTTTTAATTATCTGGAAACTGCGACGTCTTTCAGAAAGGAATACTAATAATACATTTATAAGATGTTTCTGTCTGTAGCTTTATTAATATCCATAATGTTGTACTTGGGATTAAATATTAGCTTTAAAGTGGGATTTTATGTAATGGCTAATTCTATCTGTATTGTTACCCTTAATGCTGGATATTCCATTAAAACTAACGTCAGATCTTATTTTAATATTAACATTAACTTCAATAAAAGCTTTAATAAAATATTTAATTTCTATTTGATTTAGCATTGGGGTCAACTTTATTATGACTCTAATTTTAACTTCAAGACTAGCATTAATGTTAACGTTGATGTTATATCTCATTTTAACTTTAGCATTCGTTTTAATATTAGCTTTATTATGTCTTATTTTAACTGTAAGTTTTGCAATTTTTGTTGCTTTAACATTATATTTAATATAATATTTCATTTTGAACTTCATCATATATGATTTTAGATTTAACATTAGCATTAATGTTACCTTCAATATAAAAATCCAAATTTAGTTTTAACATTAGCTTTAATATAAGCTTTAATGACATATTACTTTTTAGATTTATTATTAATGTTAGTCTTAATGCGATATATAATTTTAACTTGTACACTAGTTTTACTATTAGTATATACAGTATATAATTTTAGCTTTATTTAAATATTATTAGTTTTGATATATAGTATAAAATGATCAGATTTGAGCTTTTATGTTACTTTTGATATGTGAAAGGCAGATGACCCATCACAAACCTCAGGAGAAAGCTAAAAGCAGTCTGATGACAATAACAGAAAAGAAATTGAGTGGGGCTAGGGGGTTTGATTAGTTTGGTGTGTTTGTGTGTGAGGGGCGTGCAGTGGGCTGATATCATTAAAGGCACTTATCAGCTTGTTCTGCGGCGCCGGGCCGAAAGCTCGCTCTTTGTTTACACGGTATGAGTGTCAGGCGGAGCGCGGGACGGGCGCGTGCGGGCGGGCGTGTGTGCGCGCGCTCTCCCGTTTCGCTTGCCGCGGCGCGGGAGGTGGGTGAAGCGCGATAAGTGGATTAACGAGGGAGAAGCTGCACACACGCGTTTCTTAACCGTTTCAGTAAAAAAAAAAAAATAAAGCGTTTACATAAAAGCTCTTTTTACAGCGCGCGCCGTCTGAAAGGATTTTTCTTAAAGAAATCCATCAAAACAATAGAGCAGTGTTTGCACGGCGGGGTGATAATAGTGTCCTACGCGCTTACTGTCTCTGTATATTGTGCTTTTTTATTTTTTTGCACATGAGCTGGAGACTCGTTTTCAGCAGCAGTCAAAATAATTCATATTGTTGTAAATAAATAAATAAATCAACATATCAACAATATACACAACAAAGAAATAGAATATATACAACAACGCAAAGCAATGTAAAAACAATAACAACAAATATAATAATAACCATAACAACAACAACAACAACAATAATAATAATAATAACAATAATAATAATAATAATACGCACGTCAAGAACACTGGGATTTATTGAACAATAAAAGAATGTGTAGTTTCCGTCAGTGTTACAGCCTTTACAGCCTGAAATAAATGTTAATATTTTGTGCTAAATTCATTCATTTAAGTGCTATTCAATATTAAACACACTTAAAAATAGAAAATAGAATTTCCAGCGTTCTTATGTAAATGTATATATATATATATATATATATATATATATATATATATATATATATATATATATATATATAACATAGAAACGTATGAGTGCACAAGGGCTAAACGGTTAATCTCTGTGATCTAGTATATGTGGTTCTTTAAAGAACCCTTTTTAAAAACGTTCTGTTCCACATCCGCCTCCGTGACGAATTCAGTTAATTAATTCAGTTCAGTTCAACATTGCTGACATCAAATCAACACTGCGGAGCTTCACTCATCACTCCAGAGATTAACTCAGCGCTGCAGAATTTAATACAACACTGTTTTACTCATCATTTTAGGCCTTAATTCATTACTACAAAGTTCAATTCAGTACTGCAGAGCTCAATTCAGTACAACAGAGTTCAGTTCAGTACTGTAGAATTCAGATCAGTACTTCTATTGTGTGGAGTTTTAGTCAATTCAACAGTTTCATTCAACACGGTAGAGTTTAATTCAACAATGTAAGTGTAAATCAGCATTGCGTTTCATTCAGCATTGTAGCTGCTCATTCAGTATTGTACACTTTAATTCAGTACTGTAGAGCTTCCTTTAACATTTTAGCTGTTGATTCAGTACTAAAGAGTTTAATTTAGCATTTTAGCCGGTAATTTAATAACACATAGTTTAATTCAGCATTCTAACTATACATTTAAGTACTGAAGAGTTTAAATTAGCATTTTAGCTGGTAATTTAGTACGGTAGAGTTTATTTCAACATTCCACTGTTAATTTAGTACTGTAAATATTAATTAAACATTTGTTAATTTTACTGTGAAGTTCAATTCAGTATTTCAGATGTTAATTCAGTAATTTTGAGGTTATTTAAACATTTAGCTGGTATTTGTGTGCTGTTGAGTTAAATGCACTTCTGTAGCTTATGTAAACATTTTAGCTGCCAATTTAGTGCTGTAGAGTGTATAATGTAGTCCACCACTGTATAGATGAATTCAGTACTGTAGAGTTCAATTCGACACTGCAGAGTTACATTCAGTACTATTTTATTTAAACAGGTTGAATGTTAGTACTTAGTCCTGTCAAGTTTAATTTAGCAATTTTGGATATAGGTTCAATGCTGTACAATTTAATTATATATTTTATGTTAATTCAGTAGTGTAGAGTTTAATTAAACATTTTGGGTGTTAATTCAATACTGTAGAAATTAATTCATGTAATGTATTGAGATTGTGTTGATTCAGTACTGTAGAAATACATTTCTGTCATGTACATTGAGATTTAGTTAATTCAGTACTGTACCGTAGATGCAGTCAACACTATAGGTGTTCTGGCACCATGGAGGTTTAATACAACACAGCAGACATTAATTCAACACTAGGTCAGTCAGTTCTGCAGTGTTCATGTTTGTGTGCTCCATCCTGAAAATAGTCACATTATCTGAAATACTGTGATTGTATATAAGCTCACGTTTAAAGCTGGAACGTCTGACCGCAGTGTTTTCTGTATGCAGGCGTTTTGGTACTAAGTGCGCAGGCTGCTCACAGGTCATCTCCCCAACTGACCTGGTACGCAGAGCGCGCAGTAAAGTGTTTCACCTCAACTGCTTCACCTGCATCATGTGCAACAAGCAGCTGTCCACAGGAGAGGAGCTCTACATCCTGGAGGAGAGCAAGTTTCTCTGTAAAGAGGATTACCTCAACAACAGCACCGCACTCAAAGACTCCACACACCTCTCAGGTACAGCCATACTTCAGCCTTAAATACTCAGAGCCTCGCGCGGTCAAGCTTCATGGAGCACAGAGACGCATGACTGCCCACATAAATAAATCTATATACTTTATATATAGCAATTTTCTCTCTCTCTCTCTCTCTCTCTCTCTCTCTCTCTCTCTCTCTCTATATATATATATATATATATATATATATATATATATATATATATATATATATATACTATTTATTATTTATTTATAACATATATAATGTCATTGTTCTTTTCTCCCGCAGTGACCGCGTGCAGTGAGCCGAGTTTATCTCCTGACCCGCAGGATGTCCATGAGGACGGTAAGGACTCTGAGACTGGGCAGCTGTCGGATAAGGAGACCTGCAGCACGGAGAATGACGAGCAGACGTCGGGCACTAAGCGGAGAGGCCCGCGGACCACCATCAAAGCCAAACAGCTCGAGACCCTCAAAGCTGCGTTTGCGGCCACGCCCAAACCCACGCGCCACATTCGGGAACAGCTCGCGCAGGAGACCGGCCTCAACATGAGGGTCATCCAGGTAGGAGCGCGAGCGCAAATCACTGTATGTCTAGATTCGGTGGTTCAGAGACGCAGGATGCTGGAGACTGCGCCGCGTGCGTAAAATGAGTCACGTGACATAAAACCTACAACGCTGTATACGCACAGCTATACATGTATAGATTATAGACCTGCATTATATAAAAGCCTGAGAAAACCTAGTGTATGAGGAAAGACAACACAGAGATGGTGAGTGAAACAAGGAGAAGGACACGCCCAGTATGCAAACCACCTGAGCCAGGAGCCAATCAAATCTTCTCTACAGTAAAAGTCTGCTACAGCTGCTAATAGAAACAGAGCTAGAGTAAATTTCTAAATGCTGATTCATCCCAAAGACCCAGTTTGAACACCTGCAACAGAAGTAGGCTACAACAGGCTGAATGTCTTTAAGCATGCGTCTGGTGACAGTAGGTGGAAATCCACTGAGACCTGAAAAAACCTCTTTATGTGACTTGATTGACTCTGGCTGATTAACGGCTGGCATAATTAGGCCTACGTTCTCTCAGCGCTAATACTTTAAGACTTTCCTAAGACTTTCTTAATGCGCACAAAAGCCTGTTCTAGTGTAAATTGAGCATTAGGACTGTGTCAGTACTGCTAGTCTGAGGGCTTCCAAACAGCAGCTGTGGTATTTTGTAGTAGTAACTGTTTCAGGAGTGGATGAAGTGAAATGTGGATAACTGTATAGAGCACTATTACAGAGCACTATTACAATCGTCACAGAACTAATTTGAACACTACGTCATACGGTTCAGCTCACTATTGTACAACAGCAGCTTTCAGTGTATAATCACTATAAACATCACGCCACCGGTTCACTATACCTGCTGAGTCGGACTGCACACATGAGAAGAGCTGACCTGTACCTGTAAGAGGACGGTGAAGAGGTCTGTGTAGACACTGCTATTGTAGCTGGGCTTGTTAATCTGCTCAGAGCAGCTGCAGTAAAATCTTCCAACCAAGCAAAGAAGTGCATTGTATGTATAATAATAGGTTTATCAAACAAAACACATGTTATGTAGCTATTCTACTCAAATGTTGGTGTGAATCTTCAAATCAAACAAATAAGAATGCCTTATGGGTGTCCTGAAGGCTGCATCAGTTGTACACTACATATTGTGGTGCATTGTGGGATTGTTAGAGTGCACTGGATATTCTGCACCATGTTTTCATACACCACTCCAAAATGGGACTTTCGGAGGGTCTCTTGGGAAACTTGAAATTATTGTTATATTATTATGGTTAATATTACAATAGGAACATTGTTAATGTTTTAAATTGCTTGATACGCTAAACCAGTTTATAGAGCCCCTGCATGTGAACTAAACTGCAAAAACTGTTTTAAATGAATTGGTTTTGTGATGTCAAAAGACCCAGTTGATTTACATAGGCTATATCCTCCTTTTCAGCCAGAGGTCATTGAATGTTTGAGCTCTGAGTGCTTTTTGAACGAGGCACAATAGAGGTCAGCCAATCAGAACAGAGCTCATTTATCTTAGATCAGTCTTAAAGGTGCAATAACAAAAACATTAAATCAGCCTGTTTAATTCTGAGGGTTAGATGGAGGCTGAAAAGCAATCGTGTAAAAGTGAATCGTGAACATTTCTTCTGAGGTTGCAGGTTATATGCCCTTTAAAGCATAAGACTATTCATTTAGTGTGAAGCTACAGCGTGTTAAAGGGCCCATATCTGCCTGTGAGGTTAACTAATGATATTTGTGTGATTTTATGTTCCCACAGTTCATTTTACATGACCATTTTCCCCAGTCTGTCAGATCTGAGTTCTGATCTGATAAACTCTGAGTTCTGATTGGTTGATCTGTTCTATATTGTGCCCCATTCACAAAAGCACTTAGCTGAAACACTGTTTAGAACTTCAATATGAGTGGGCGGAGCTTAATGTCTGGAGGCTGAGTAGATGCATATATGCAAATTAGTCCGTTTCTCTGACATCACAGAAACAATTAATTCTAAACAGGCTGTGTTCCAGCTTAGTTCTCATATATGGACAGAACAGTAAAAGTTAAAACATTAACAGTGTTTACTTATTACTTTAGACTCTTATTCCAAAAAAAGAAAAGAAAGAAAAGTGAAACATGTTCCATAGGTTGTCTTTTTCCTACGATTGGTGTTATACATTGCTTCACCTCTCTGAAGAAATTATTTGCTTTACTATATTTATACATATTGTTAATTTATTTGAATATAACTTGTTTAACTGTTTGTTACCATCTGAGTTTTTAATGGAACTGACAGACTGTGTGTAAACATAGTAGTAAAAAACATAGTAGTAAAACAGTATTTTGGTCACTAGGGTTTACTCAGTCCGTAACTGCATGCTTTCCTTATCAAATGTGGAGAACTCTAGGGGAATTCATAGTTTGCTATAACACGGTGCTTCTCCACTTTTTTTTGAGTAATGATAGATGTATGTCTTTAGTAAATCGTGTCACGCCCTGAACGCTTCACTTTTATTTTCTTGTCTTGTCCTTACACCTAAACACTGTGGTGTTCTCCTGAAATACAAAAGCGAGCTGTTCGCACACGTGTTTGTCCACCTGCAGTCATTGTCTCAGCGCGTACGGGCTGCACGGCAGGACTGAATGTTAGGCCTCTACTTACACTGAGTGAAGATGGCTCAGCTTGGCTGGTCTGCTCGGAGCTGCTCTGCTGAGTTTGGCTGCTCTGTTCTAAGCTGCTGTGTTCTAAGCTGCTCTGTTCTAAGCTGCTCTGTTCTAAGCTGCTCTGCTTTCTGCAGGTTTGGTTTCAGAACCGACGCTCGAAGGAGAGACGCATGAAGCAGCTGAGCGCGCTGGGCGCCCGCAGGCACGTGCTGTTCCGCAGCCCGAGGAGGATGAGGGCGCTGGGCGAGCGCATGGAGCACGCAGAGCTGATGGCCAACGGACACTTCTCCTACTACGGAGGTGAGCTACTGATTTAGCGTGTAGCTCCGTTTTATATATATATATATATATATATTTATTTATTTATTTAAACATGCATCTCAATTTACACTACCGCTCAAAAGTAGTTTGAGATCACAGTGAAATGTTCTTGTTTTCAATGGAGTATCTTCTTCCTTAACACAACAATGGACTGACGGGTCTCTAAAGAAAGTTGTTTCTTTCTGGTTATGTTGAGTCGGTCAGCAAGCCATCAACTTCTGATGCTTCAGATACTAAACTAACCTAGAATGTTGTTCCCTTTTATACTCACTTATTAGTAGAATGTTTTTCAGCTGTGCATCACAATTGAGCAAGAGTGTCCTAACAACCAATTAGTCCAATAACATCCTTAACTTGGATTGGTGGCCGTACCAGGAGATTTAGACAGAGGACTGAGAATTACTGATAATAGATTATATGTAAAATAAGCCTCTACACAAAAATAGGCTTTAATACAAACATTTTTATTCTTTAAAAATCATCTGATACACTTAAATTAATGGACAATATTATTTGTGAATTGCATAAAAAAATTGCATGAATTGCATGAAAATTGCATGAAATTAAATTCTAAAGTGATCCTAAACTTTTGAGCAGTAGTGTATATATATATATATATATATATATATATATATATATATATATATATATATATATATATATATATATATATAAACATGCATGTCGATTTTACTTGTATCTCCAGCAGCTGATGTTTACATTGTGTAATCATGATAAATGGACCAATAGAAATTGCTTCCAGTGACATCCATTAAAAGTAAAGCAAAGTAGCAAAGTTTTGGAAATACTTGGTTTCCTTTGAAGATATATATAATCAATATTAGGTCTGTGCTTAGCATGTCACAGGTTTATGGATTGGCAAAATTCATATATGGGTTCAGTTTGACACAGAGGTGTGTGGAATGACCACATTTTGTGATACGGCAAAAATAATACGTAGCTAATTAAGCGCTCTGTGTTAATGTGTTCATGTACCATGAAGTTAACACACAGCCACAAGCTAATATGTTGGCTGATGTGCAAACACACACAAAGTTACAACATGATGTGTGGCTTTACTATGTTACTATAACATACAGAACATATAGAATAGTTGTGTTTCATTACTTTCATGTAGTTTTAGGTTATTAAATATCACTAGAAAATAAATAAAGAGAAAAAAGGTAAAAACTTCCTGAGCTTTAATTCAAGTATTTTTTTAAGAATTTCTGTTTGTCTTTTTCACAAGATTTTCACATGTAGTGTAAAGACAGCTGCTGTTTTTAAAGGATTTTTGGACACTGATAATAGGTGTGCTAGTCGTATTGCTGTTAACTGTACAATATCTGCAATTTCCTTTATTATTACTTTTTACTTTTTTAAAAGTGCATAATACCCATAACGCATGTGAAACATATTTACAATGTATAGATAATTGCAGATTATTTTTTACTAGTACAATTGTTGGAAAAAAGTTGGAAAATCTTCAAACAGTACTCATTATATACACATGTATGCAAAAGTTTGCACTATAGGCTTTTGTGAAAATAAAAGAAAGAAAAAAAACATAAAACGTGGCCTAGGCAGACGTTATGGCACATTTATGCATGTGTAATTTGTTTCCAGTATGTGTTTGTATAGCAACTACAGCAAAGTCCTTAAACCCATCTGCTTGTCTCTCTAGATTATCAAGGTGAATACTACGGCCCAGGAGGCAACTATGACTACTTCCCCCAGGGTCCTCCATCCGCACAGGCTCAGACTCCAGGTGACCTCGGCTATGTCCCATCATCAGGCCCCACAGGGACCCCTCTAGGGAGCATGGACCATCACCATTCGGCTCATCACTCAGCTGGTGAGAGCCAGTGTTTCGGGGAGATGGTATCGCACCACCCCGGGGACTCCCCGAGCCCAGAGCCCAATGGCCCCGCCTCCATTCATACCCTCCCCTCAGACATGGGCGGCCCCATCGCCCCCTTCACCTCTGTGACCTCGCTCGGCGCCAACGGATACACCAATCAGCTCTCTCAGCCCTCTTCGGAAATGAGTGAAGGCACGGTGTGGTAGCCGAGAGACTTTTATGAACAATCAGGCCGCCAAACACCAACGAACAGACTCAGGTTTAAAGACGGCCTGGAAATGTACTCTTTTTCGTTCGTGGTCTTGATATGGATATTTCAATAAGTTCAACTATCTATGTATTTATCTATTTATTTATGTATTTGTTCATTTCCATGTCTATTTATTTCATATATTTATCTATTTATGTCAACAAACACAAGCAGGCCACTGTATTCCACCACTTTACTTGCTTTTTTGCTAATTTATGAGTGTCATTTAGAGAAGAATGTCAAAAGGGGGTCTTACGACCTTGCAGCAGCATCCTTGATTGTCCTGGCATATAACCGAAGGTGGGCATCTAACAACAGCTGTCGGGAGCTGACAGTATTTATGTTTGCAATGTATCGGTTTATTGTGTATCATTATCAGCAGTCTTTGCCTTTCGAGGCTTCGCCATATCAACAGCTAATCGGAATCACCCTTACAACCCGAGTATTCACATAACCGTACGGTTAATTTCCCACCAAATCTCAGAGAGTTTGCCTTCAAAAGGAAACCCTAAAAACAGAGTTAGGAACCCTTTATTTGAAATGACTTGAACTGTAAGACAAAGTCTACCTGGAGAGAACGATATCAGCTGTGACCCGTAGTGAACAAAGAGCAGTCAATTGTTTACGACTATTTTCTTCAGGGGTTTGAATATCAGCATTGTTTAAAAAAAAAACCTCTTGGTGCAGATGGAGAACATTTTCTTTTTTTTTCTCAAGCAAACAACCAAACTTTTGTATTCATTCTATTTCAATTTGAGTTGTGATTCACTGTGCTAATTTGTATGATATTGTGTTTGCACAAAGGAATAAAACAAATACACAAGCTGAGAGGCGGTCCGATGCTTCATGATGCTTTCTGTCTTGAACAGCTGGTTTACCTGAACAGTGTAATGTAATTTGTGAATAGAATGTTTAATGATGGCACAGTGGGTTGCGCTGTCATCTCACAGCACAAGGGTACTGGGTTTGGTTTCCCGGGTCAGGCATCCAGGGTCTTTTCTGAGTTTGCATATTGTCGCTGTCCAATGAAAAACATGTAACTTGAAACATAAAATTTTTGTTGATTTTCATTTTTCTACATCATTTCAACACGACAGCTGCCGTTTATACTGTGTACAATTTTTGGTTCCATTGACTTACATAGAAAGTAAGGACAGTTTTTGGTCTCTCCTGTAAAGTTTTGGAGATACTTGTATTTAATTGGACAGCGACGATATGTCTGCGTAGGTTTCCTTCCACTGTCCAAAGACCTGTAGTTGCCCCTATGTATGAATGTGTGTGTTTACCCTGTGATGGAGTCTCAACGTGCCCAAAACGTTTCCTGCCTTCTGCCCAATGAGCACTGACCAAGAAGTATGAACGGCTAATAATTCTTAATATATATATATATATATATATATATATATATATATATATATATATATATATATATATATATATATATATATATATATTTTCTGAAATCTCTACTAGTAGTCTTACGATAGAGGTTACATGAGAGTGCTATTAATTCTGCTACTATAATCCCGTGTTACATGTTCATTAGAATTCTTTCTGCAGAACAGTAGGTGTTATTATTGTATCAACAGCTACTCTTTTACATGCAGCCTTTATCACTAATCAGTTTTCATGGCCGTATCACCAGACTAAAGGTTACCGGTGCACTTTAAGTAATGTGCTATGTTTAAAGGGCCCATATGTTACATTTTAGTTTAGTTTTTTCTCCTTGAGATCAACAATTTTCTGTTCTTTTACTAAACACGCCCACAGTTTATTTTACATGATGAAAAGAAACCACTCTTTATTCCTTAGAAAGAAACAGGCTGTTTTGTTGCTGTACCTGATCTAAGATAAACATGCTCTGTTCTGATTTGGTTATTTTGTGTATTTATAAAAGCACTCAAAGCTGAAAGATTACAAGACAAGTCTGTATGAGTGGGCTTTTTGCAGCACAGTGTCTATAAAAGGACTGAATTTGTTGGAACTTTCTCAATGTTTAGATATTTTTCAGACTTCCTTATTTTAGAAAGTGAGGGAAACTTAGTTTTTTACCTTAAGCCCTTTGAAACTTTAAAAAAGTCTGAGCTTATTAGTAGTCAAGCGTTAAAAACTTTCGAGTGTATAGAGTTTTGTTTGCATTAACTAAACACACTGGATTTAGGTTTTACACACAAAAAGAAAAACTTCCGTTCTTACATAATAATTGATTTTGCCCGCATACTAATTCAGTTTCTAAATTAAATTTCTTTTTGTTAACAAGTAGGAAGTCGGTAGCGCTGTGACTGTGTGGGTTTCTTCCCACTATCCAAAGACATGCAGTCAGGTAAGTTGGAGATACCAAATTGGCCCAGGGTGTTTCCTTTCTTTCACCCACCGAGCGCTGGGATCCTCCCCACAACCAAGGAAGACAAGCGGCTCAGATGGTAAATATATGTATGAATGAATGTTTCTTCTAGTAAACTGAAGTGAGAGAAAAAAGAAAAAGAGAAACAAGGAACATAATTGATATCATAATGTTGATTAGATACTGAGTTCAAAATACATTGCATGTTTTAGATCCATAAGGAAACTATTACTCTTTGCATCTTTTATCGTTTTGAGCGATGTAGTGTTCTTGCTTCACTTTTCTTCAAGTTGAATAATGAAACTACAGTTTTAGACAATAAAAACAAAACAAAATCAAAACTACAGACAGAAAAATTGAGGAAAACAAGATTATATACAAAAATATAAATTTCAGTGTTTATACAGCTTTCTTACGGTTAGAACCATTAATTATTTCCAATTATTGTGATCAAATTAGTGCATATATCATAAAAGGGCTTTTATGAATATGGAATTCAGAATTTAGCTGGCTATGAAATAAAATTGATTATATAGTGTTTACCTGTGTTGTTGAGGGTGATCTTTGAACGACCAAACAACAGAAGTTGAAGACAAAGAGAAAAGTTAATATGAATTTTCTGTATACTAAGACAACAGACACCTCACCAACAGCAGCTCCTGTTGATGGGTTTGAGGGGTAATACTTAAAATGTTTATATATATATATATATATATATATATATATATATATATATATATATATATATATATATATATATATATATATATATATATATACACACACACAATTTTATTAACAAACATTTAACACAAATATTTGACTAAACACAAGAGCTCGACTAGTGACGTCATTACCGTTGTCGCCCGGTAATGACGCAGAGTGTCTGAAGCGGCAGCATGGCGGCCCCCATATCGCAGCAGCTGGAGGAGTTATTAAACCCTTTACCGACCTTCGCAGACCCCGAGGATGACCCCGATGAAGGTGTCTCGACTGCTCTGTACTCGCAGGCTCATGTGGCAGTTTAATTATAAGATGAAACAAAGTCTTACAGATGTAACTGTAGCTGGGATTCTGGCTGCGCGTGGCTCTCCGGGGGGCTTTAGCTAACAGTTAGCCGCTCTGTCAGTGTTCGTCTGTAGTTTCTGTGTTTTTATAAACACTGTGTTGCTGTACAGCTCAGCACAATTACCTCTAACCCGATAGTCTGTTTGCTGAAACACTTTTGTACGACGGGGCTTCTTTTTCTGCGGCATCTTGTTCGAACGTTTCAGTTCCACCTTAAATGGAGACGCCAGCATGTAAATGCTGTACGATTTAAGGTGGAGAGTAGATATAAAAAAAGAAGCTCACGAGTAATAATAATAACAATAATAAAGTGGCAGCATCGCTTGCTAAGTTAATTAAGTTTCATTAACGTTAATTCTTTCAGTGTAAAGAATGAAGAAATACTGTAAATTGCTGTTTCTGTTTCTAAACGAAGTTTAGGAAGTTATGAAGTTATATAAGTCGTACTGTGTATTGGTAATAACATATATAGTCAGTAATAATAAAACACACGTGTTGAACTTCTGTATGTTCTGTAAAAAAATCACAAATCACTTTAAGGTCACTCTACAGTAAAGAAATACCAGTTTCACCATCAAGTTTCTTGTGACGACTTGACTTATGTATTAGAATAAATAAAGAGTTCGAGCATTACATCAGTTATGCCGGGTGGCTGCGGGGTCTGAGGTTCTGATATATCTGAGAAAGAACTGAGTTAGATGAATGGATGGGAAGATTTTATACTATTACTCTAATTTTCTTTTATTTTTGGTTCAGCTTTTATTCTTATATTATTTTATGTTATTCCTCATTAATAATGAGTTATGTTATCATTTTTATGCTTTTTATCCTCATATTACATTCATCAGCCAGATTTTTACTTTCTCAATACACTAAACTATCTGTCTTTCACTGTCTGACTAAACCTTTAGATAAACTTGGTGCTAAAGCTACATCTTTGGACTCTTGCACTGACACACCAGGGAAAAGACCAAAAATCACTTCAACACAAAAACCCTATAACTTTCTGTAAAAGGAATCAAAGCAGCTCTCTGTGATGCGATGGCAGAAGATCTGACAAACCAATTACATTTTAATTACATATTTCATAAAGCATAACAAATCTTTTCTAAGGTCAGTTATACAGTAGTAATATCAGTACATACCTCAGCACTCAGCATGGCTGCATCTCTGGTTTCTTTGTCTGAACTAAGCGTTTTGAGTAAAAGATTGTGGATAGTGTTCTGGTGTTAGAATGAGTTTGTTATGCTTTCTCAAGCCACAGCTTTTCTAGCTAAAACTCTGGTTGTGTTTGGTTGATGCATGTTTGAAGTCTGGGCTCACACACAATTGCTGTCTCTGTTGCATTCAAAAAGCACATAAACTGCTTGATTGTTGAGGCCGTTTGTCTAAAAAGCTTTGGCACCATTGCAAGGTTGTTGCATGCATTGTCTAAAATGCAGGCAGTCTTAAAACATCCTTCTGTCTTCGCAGAGACCAGAGCCAGAGTCATAGACAAGTTTGATGAAGGTGATGATGATGACGAACTCCCATCTAGTGGGCTGCGGAAGCGTGCCACCGCTTTATTGGCAGACACGGATAAACGCTACCACGGCAAGGCAACGTCACGCAAGGAGCTGCAGAAAGAGATGGAGGGCTCAGGTATGAAAAAAGACATTTGTAGAAAAATTGTACTGAGATTATAATTCTGTATACTGCGAATAATATAATGAATGATTGCAAATTGCGAATAATTGTAATGAACCTTTCAGTGTTTTGTGAACATGCTGGTGATTCAGTCTTAGGTAATTATTAGAACTAATTAAATGCTTATTTTCAGTGTTTTGTGAACATGCTGGTGAATCAGTCTTAGGTAATTATTAGAACTAATTAAATGCTTATTTTCAGTGTTTTGTGAACATGCTGGTGAATCAGTCTTAGGTAATTATTAGAACTAATTAAATGCTTATTTTCAGTGTTCTGTTATATCAGAATTGTCTAAATTGCAATATAGATTAATGAGGAATATGTTTTGGGGTGGATGTTATGACTGGAATATTTTTAGCAAGATTTTTGTTGTCACTGTGAAGTTTCATCATAATGAGTGTGTTTACTTGCACTTATTAATTTTCAGCTATTTGCTTGTTTAAGTGTTCATGTAAGCAGCATATTCTGCTTTTTTAGATTAGTTTTAGGCTTTGGGCTCTGATGAAGAAATCCAATCAATAGAGCTGAATTTTAGCTCAGTAGTCAGATATCTTAGTCCATATAAACTAGGGGTGTGCAATATATATCGTCTATGATAATATCTTAATTGCGGTGTTAACGATGCGCAAGCTGATGTTATCGAGTACTCTACTGACTGAGAAAACAACAATCAGAACATCTCGACTCCACGCGTTCACCACTTCATGCTTTAGTACAGGCGGTGGCTTTTGAATAACTCAGTCTGTGCGTGTATGAAAACAGAGCGCAGTGCCGGAAAAAGCAGACAGGGTATAACATTCATTGCAGTCATTGTAATGTGGCAGTAAAACCTTCGGGGGTGCTGCTGAAACTGACACAATTGACAAAATGAAGGATTTAAATATTCTTAATTTTTCAGATGTTTTCCCTTATATTTCCACAAAAATGACTTGATGTGAAAAAAACAATGCCTTGGTAAGATATTTGAGTTTAATATCATGTTTACGTCACATCGTCTACTATATGTTTATTCCCCCGGTTGCAAAACAGGAATGTTATTTTATTATTATTATGAACATATTACCGACAAAATGAGATTATTAAGTGCTGTAAAAAATACTCACTGTCAGAAAAAATAAACACTGTGATGTAACGTGCATCATGAATAGGGGTGTAATAAAATATCGAAATATCAAATATTGGGATATTATGTTTGGTGATACTGTATCGATTCTCAAAAACACAGTATCAATACATGGATTTCTGTCAGACAGTGAATCAGTGTGTGTTGTGTTTAAACCTCTGACCACTAGATGGCAATGTTGTAATCCATTTTCAGCTCCACTCCAACATTAACAAGCAGCACAAGGACGGAAAGCTATTGTAAGCATTGGCAAACCTGTGCATATAGTGGTGTGTTTTAATAGCAGGATTTGAAAAATTGCAATATATCATTTTGCTTGCAGTATCGCAATATATCGCATTATATTAAATCGTGACCGCTGTATCACGATACGTATTATTCTTACCAAGACACAGCCATAGTCACGAAGACTTTTTACTATTACAATATTACTTTATTGACTCTAATATATTCAATACACCCAACAAACTGTGTTCTTAATAAGCTTTTAATTGTATGTATATATATATACATATATATATATATATATATATATATATATATATATATATATATATATATATATATATTTCAGCATTTCCATCATAGTGCCACTAATGTGTTTGCCTTTTTCAGCTGAGGAAGAGGAGGAGGAGGATGATGATGATGAGGAGGACGGGGAGGATGACAGTGATATTGAAAGTGAAGAGTTTGACAAAGATATGGACGACGACGAAGATGATGGAGATGATGATGATGAAGAGGAGGAGGAGGAGAATGACGGTTCACAGATCTCTGCTTTAGTCTCCAAGATGAAGGGGGCCGACCTAAGCATCCCTAAAGAAACAGACTTTAGGAAACTTACAGAGGGCATGGATGACCTGGGAGAGAGTGAGGATGAGGAGGAAGCAGAGAGTGATGGAGGAGAGAGTGATGAAGGCTCTGAGGAGGAGGAAGATGATGATGATGAGAAGGTTGAGGAAGATGAGGAAGATGACTCTGGAGCAGTGATGACGTTCTCGAAGGAGAAAGTGGACGAAGAGGTGGAAAAAGGCAGAGCAGTGAGAAATCAGCTCGGTATGTGTAACAGTACAAATCCACCCTAGCATGTAATTTATAGTTTAATTATACGTCAAGAAATGCTGTGTAAATGTGGAAAGCTTCACTTGGAATAGCTACAGGCCAGTTTAAAACCCAGCTACTGAAGAAGAACACAGTTCTTCAGGTAGCCACACTATTTGTTGTGAAGCTTCAGTTCGTTCTCAGACAGATGTGGTGCTAATTTGGTGAATTACTTTACTGGCAGATATTGTAGTGAGTTCAGTGACATCTCTTAGACTGATGTAAATAGTGGAGCTGCTCATAATTCTTTTTATCCTCTGTTAGTTAAAATTAAGAAAGAAAGAAATAACTAATATACTTTCAGAACAAATGTAAGGTTTGGAATTATTTTACCTGGATTATTATTTATTTCAACAAGGGATTACTAATAGGCATTACTCAATTCTTCATTGGCACGACTGTCTAACGTTTCTCCCTGTCAGTGGGAGTTCCCTGATTTTATGTCTGAAAAAGCTGTTACCAGAGGTGACGATGGCTTTGCTGATACTGATCATATGGTGGATTGCCACTATTGTTGTTTCTGTTGTGTGTGCTATCACTGTAACTGCAGAAGCCTCAGTTTTCCTAATTCTAGTGTTTTTGTATGTGCCATGTTCTGCAGCTCTCTGGGACCTTTTACTTGAAGGAAGAATCAAAATGCAGAGAGCTCTTGTAATGGCCAATCAGCTTCCTCAGCCCAACACCTTCCCAGAGTTCAAGAGCAAGGGCGGGGCTGAGTATGCTGGAGCATTGAAGAACAGTGAGTGTGCTATTGATTTCTGCTGAAATGAAAATGTACTGTACTGAATGTACTTATGTTTTTTAGGCTGTTTAGATAAAATATAGATTTTCACGTCTATATAACATTGCAGTTAGGGGTGGGTGGAGCATGAACTAAAATTTATATTAGAGATGGACTGATCAATGTTTTTGAGGCCGATTCCAATTGCTGATCACTTTTCAGCATGATCGTCCGATAGCCGATTTATTACCATTTTTAACGAGCTCATGTGAAACAGCATAATGTATTTTTAAACAAAATTAAATACAAAAACAACAGTAAATAAACAAAGTAAATCAAACAAATATTCCCAAATACTGCAATCATTCAATTTAGACCCTTAATTTAAAACAAAAAAGCTAATTAAATAAATTCAGTAAAAATTGGAGTCATTAAACACAGACTCTGTTATTTTAAACGACAATCTGTAATCATTAAATGTAGATCTTGAATAGCTGCTGCTGTTCTGTTCGTACCGGTCAGATCTGGTCTGTACTGGGTTGTTATCTGTTCTGGGTTATTTGTTTTGTGCTAGCTGCGCGCGCTAGCTCTGCTGTTTGCTGATACTCACTGTATTCAGCTGCGTGCAGTGCTGTATCAGATTAGTAGTGTTAAATGTTTAGGTTCTTCCACGAGACGCTGATTTTACACATCCACAAGTCCTGAATGAGTCTGCGTCACATACGGTAAAGACCAGACCGACATGTTTTATATCAGCGCATTCTTTCCTTGCGACGTCGCTGCTTTAGTCAGTCTGTGGAAAATGAAAGGGTATGTATTTCCACCTAGCGGTTCAGATAGGAATTGCAGGGGCCGGAGGGGGTTTCAAGGCGGTCTCCTGGATGAAACGCTAGTTGGAAATACAGAAATTAAGCTCATTTGTTTAATGCCACCGATCGGCTCTTGGGATCAGCTAAATTGAGGAAATATCGGCTGATCACCGATCACATATTTTGATTAAAAATCGGCCGATACCGATACATAGCCGATGGATCTTTACATCTCTAATTTATATCACAGTATTTTCAGACGATAGCAATATGATGTCGCAGTATGAATTATAAAATCGATTTAACAGCAAAAAATCCGATTTTTTGTGAATCAATCAAACAATTTTTGTAAAGGCCGTATCGCCCAGCTCTAAGATCTGCTTATTCTTTACACAGCTGTATCCTCCAGCATTCCCATCTAACGCCGTTGATCATACCTTCAGAATATTAGGCTGTACTCAGAATTCTTTCCGCTATGGACAATTAATACATTTGCTCTCGTCTCCTTTCTTAAGCACAGCGTCCTGCTTTCAGAGACCGGCTGCTCCTCATTTGCATATTTATTGCCTGGCTCTTCTCGGCGGCAAATGATTGATGCGGGGCCGTCCTCCTGAATTGTGAGCAGCGCATTGCTATGGCAGAGAGGGCGGGGGCTTTTGCTGAGCGCATGTACTTTTGATTAGCATTGAAGATGATGGGATCTGTGTGCCCTCCCCCATCTTTTTTCCTCTCACTCCGTAATAATGGATTACAGGAATGCTTTTTTTTTTCTCTCCCTGTGCTGGATTTAAGACGTGAATTAATAACCGCCAGCGTGCGGAGCAGTGAAAGCTGCGCAGCCGGTTTGTTTGTGCAGGTTTTTAAGATGCGCGTTGTCAAATTGGCAGCCACATAGGAAGGCTTTGTAGATAGAGTGGATTTTTCTGTCTAGTTGCCATTTTCGCTTCTTTTGTTTTTATTTCTGATACGCCGAGCGTCAAATAAAGCCACGTGTCGGGCCTTTGAGGTTGGCGAGCGGTGATCATGGCCCTGTCTGTGTTTCTACCAGGTCATAAAGCCTTGAAGGCTCTGCAGAGGTCTCTACTGGAGCTGCAGGACCTGCTGCTCTATCAGAATCCCGACACACGAGCAATCTCACAGGACAAGACCTGGGGAAGCGACAGGTAAAGACACAAGAGGGCTGCATCATCCTCCTATCCATATACACTGTGAATGCCAGGTTTAGGTCCACCTAATTTGTACCAGCATTCACTGGCCATTCACTGGAAACACTTTATTTATATTAGGCTGCTTGCATTGGGACTTCATAACACATGAATAAGTGTTTAATAAATAACACATTTAAACAATAACACCTGTTTATGTGTTTATGACAGGTTGTGCCAGTACATGTAAGATCAAACTAAGGTTCTAGTTACTATATTTTGTATTAGTTCTGTGAAAAAAGCCCTTAAATGAGGGTGAAAGTTACAGAAAAGAAAGGTATGAGTCTTGGTTCCTCCCTGGGTTGCTTCCTCCAGTCTGAGTTTTTCCTCACCTCTGTCGCCTCTGGCTTGCTGACTGGGGGATATGTATGTTGTAACTGTCTGGTTTCACACTTCTGTGAAGCTGCTTTGTGACAACATCGTTGTACAAAGCGCTACACAAACAAACTTGAATAGAAAAATATGAAATATGAAGTCTTATATAGAACTGTAATGAACTGTATGTAATAAATAACTGTATAATGAACTGTGTTTTAATTATGGAGTAACTAGAGATGGACTGTTCAGCGTTTTTGAGGCCGATTCCGATCGCCAATCATCTTTCAGCACGATCGGCCGTTAGCTGATACTGATAGAGGGCGGGGTATACACCACGGCAGGGCTACATGTAGTTATTAACGCAAGAAATTCATGAAACATGGTCGAAACTGGTTTATTACCATTTTTATTGAGCTCATATGAAGCAGCATAATATTTTAAACAATATTAGCAGTAAATAAACAAAGTAAATCAAACAAATATCTCCAATACTTACAATCATTACATTTAGACCCTGAAGTTAGCAGTTCAGATAGGAATTGCAGGGAGGGGGTTCTCCTCTTCCTGGATGAAGCGCTAGCTGGAAATACAGAAATTAGGTTCATTTGTTTAACGCCATCGATAATCAGCAAAATCAGAGAAATATCACAGATCACATATTTTGATTCAAAATCGTCCGATACCGATACATGGCTGATGGATCCTTCCATCTCTAGTAGTAACACTGATCATCACCTTAATATAAATTGTACAAGTGTTATTATTTATGTTAGTTTAAAGCTTTTATGTTGATATAATATCATTTACTTCATACAACATCTGGAAAATATTGATATAAGCTTTTCAGAAAAGCTCAGACGTCCTTTTTAATTGCATTATTTAATGCATATCAATGTTTAATAAAATTCATACGTAGCTAGCTTTGAAATAAAGGAATACCAGCCTATTTGGTGGAACGGGAAAGGCCATATCGCCCCCTACACCTCCTGTTGTGCGTTGCATTCTGTCAGAATTAACTTGTTTATTAGTATAGAGAATAAGCAAATGCATATTCTTTTTTTCACCCCTCGTAATCGATGTTGTCAAGAGCACTAAGCACTAAGGTCTGCTTCCTCTTTCAAATGTTTCTTTACCCCAGGAGTAATGTACAGAGGTTGATTAATATCAACACATATATTGGCTGTTCTATATAATGTGCATTCTTAAGTTGGGCAGGTTTTACAGCAGTGGTGAAACC
Source organism: Megaleporinus macrocephalus (assembly GCA_021613375.1). Lineage (NCBI taxonomy): Eukaryota > Metazoa > Chordata > Actinopteri > Characiformes > Anostomidae > Megaleporinus > Megaleporinus macrocephalus. The sequence goes on from CM038726.1 coordinate 21,739,413, forward strand.
CCACTCATTCCAAATGTTTTAATTAAATAGTAAAGCTGATGACGACGATGAGGAGGTTAATAGCGATGACGATGGAGACGGCGCAGATGGTGAAGAAGAAAGGCGCACAAGTCGAAACGGACCTCCCAAACGGAAGCTGGCCACGGCGGATTATCCAGATTTCATGGCCAAGCGTTTTGTGGCCTTCCAGCCGTACCGGGACACCACCCTGCAGAAATGGTACGATAAGACGCGGCTCTCCACGGGAAAGACCAATAAGGTAAAGGCAGCAGCGTCTTTCTGTTTAAAACCCAGTCAAAACTTGCAACTGCATCTCACCAGCTTTTGTAGCAATAATAATAAAAACAGTAATTCTGTTTATATACATGGAACAACTCACAATGCTTACATCACTAAAAATGATATAAAATAAAGAACAGAAGAAAAAATAGATTAAATTAAAATGGTGCACAAGTATGCAGAGATAAGATTTTAAGGGTTCCTAAAATTCACATTAAATGCTTAACTCTTTCTTTACACTCTTCGTTCCCCTCCCTTTCTTTTTATGCTTCAGGGCTTTGGCGCTTTTGAGAGGAACATCCTGACTCAGGTGGAGCAGGTACTGATGGATAAGGAGCGCTTGGTGAGGCGCACACAGACGCGTAGGTCTGACTACAGAGTACTGGGTAAACCAGAGCTCACTGCCGCAACCACAGAGCCCAGCACCACCGACCCTGAGGTAAGACTTATATGGGCACCCATTGAACTTGCTCTTGCATGAGCTGATGAAGAAATTCATTCAAATATCTATAAACGTCTTTATAGATGAGGTTCCCCTTTAAAAGGAGCTGCTTTTATTCTGGGTGATAACTAGAGATGCACTGGTCCCACCTTTGCTCTTCCAATACTGACACTGATACTAATATCTAATACTTAAGTATCCGCGGATGCCTAGCACTGATACTATCACTACTCTAGGATTAATAGACTGCTTTACTGAAGGCTAAAAGACTAAACAAATCTTAAACGTTATCATTACACCAGCAGGCCAGTGTTGTCTTATGTCCATATGTCCCTTGGTGATAACCTGGACTAACGTTACGTCTCGCTGTAACTAACTACGCAGTGGGAGGTGAAATAATACATTTTATTGAGGTAAAGTTGGTTAGTATGTTTGTAGTATGTTAGTATGTTTTAACTTGTTTGCTTAATGTAAGAAGTGGTTTACTTAGCATTGCAGATTTTGCCATGAGCATTTTATTTCATGGTACTGGTATCTTCATCTCCAATACCAATACTTTGTTTAGTACCAGTGTGTGCGTCAATAGTAATATGGCATCTATACAACCCTAGAGACAACCGCATGTAATATGATTGATTGGGAAGGGATTGGTGGGGCAGTGGGGTAGGGTTGAAAACACCTCAACAACTACATTTAATGTAAAATATTATCTCTAAAACACAACCAGTGTACATACAAAATGTGAATCTTGTCCACTGTACTGGACCTGGTAGGCTACCATGACAAAAACCACATCAGATAACAGCACTTAAAGCTTTCATCTTTGAGAGAGAGCGGTGAAAACCAAGCTCCACTCCTGATTTAGATCTAAAAACATACACAGGTGTTTTTGTCCACTGTGAGAGGACTCAACCCTATGAAAGCATGTGCCGCTCTAAAGAAGGAGGCCGTTACTGAGACAAGAAGAGGACATTTGCAGTAGATCACCACCATTGGGTATCTTGGATGTAACGTAAGGTTTTATGGACCGATGTCTACGTTTGAGATCTTTAGAAGTAACAGATAGGCCGTGTGTCATCAGACAACCGTCAGTCAAGCATGGTGAATGATTAGTGCAAGGTTGAAACCTATACAGCATCTGGATTTGATGATGGAAGGCATCATATACGCTGATGAGTACAGACATATTTTAATACATCATGCAGAATTAGGTTTTGGGAAGCAGTTCATTGTACAGCAGGATAAGGACCCCATGCTCACTGCTGAGAAGATCAACATGGACTTATCAAAGAAACAAGCTGCTGGTGTTTTCAGATCTGTGGATTATATACATCTTTATTAACATCTTTAGGAAATAATCTGGTTGCCTGTTCTTCTGTTTAGGTGGCAGACCTGCCAGTGAAAGCCAACACGCATCTCAAAGATCTGGACGAGGAGATCTTCGACGACGATGACTTTTATCACCAGGTGAGGTCATTAATTTCCTCGGCACTCTGAAAGAGCTGAAGAGGAGTAGTGGCGTAAGAACGGATGTTATCTATCTGGAATGGTCGTGTCAGTGCTGTGTTAGTCATGCTGGGGTGATGTGGGGGTTAATGTCCGCTCACAGTGGGGCTGATGGATGAAGGCTCTGTTGTTAGCGCTAACTGCTGATTAGAACGAAGTGTTCTTCTCTGTGGAGACGGGATCTGAAATGGCCTTAATATGGGCAAGCAAAGAGTAATGTGAGATCCTGCCATGACGTATGGAACAGCGGTGCTGATATTTCACAGCTGTCAGCCAAGATTTGTTATATGTGAAACAACAGGAACTGCAGAAACTCAGGCTTAAAGAACTTCAGCGGTAATAATTGTAATACAGGCTCGTTGCTGACTGTTTACTGGTGTAAAGTTGATTATTATGTCCTCATGCTGATATTAATGTTGGTGTTTTTTTGTGATTAAAACAAAATGTTTAGTAGGTTTGGCTATCAGATAGTAATGAGGGCTATCAGGTGTATGACGATTACTGTAAAGACTGGATTAATATCTTTAATTATTGGGATTTAGGGACGTAACATTGCGGCACGAGTTAATAATCGATGCAAACATGCCACGACTGAAAGCGATTGCAAAGTAAAACCAAGTGATAGACTTTTGAAACAGCGGAGTTGGTTGGCACAGTCTATCTTGCTTATTTGACACCAGTACGTCATGCTAGTTGAAAGTACAGCGTCACCTCAGTGCCAAAACTAGGGCACGCAAAAACGCAAGGTGAAAAATATAAACCTAGTTTAGCCACCTGATTGGTTTGGGGCGGCGCTATTCTCATTCTCATTGGCTGTTCATGTTGTCTCTCAAAACATGGACGGAACTTACTTCTATGGACTTTCTATCGACTACGCCTTATAGTCCTATCGAGGAAACGTTATTTCATGATAATTATCGTTATCGTTTTATCGCCCAGCCCTACCTGCACGTTTTAACGCACGTAAATTTTTCATTTGTGCAAATGTGAAATTCACGAGAGCAGAAAGAAGGACTGTACACTCATTTTTCATAACCACGCGCTCAAACTGTCCTTTCTTTTTTCATCCTTTACTGTGTTTTTCTCTCGACTTCATATTGTTACTCACACACAAACTGCACTACCGTCGGCTTCTCTCTGCGCTCGAGTTTTCAGAGGGGGCTGATTTGACAGTTTGGGGGTGGAACATGGGCTGAACCCTATTGACTAATGGCACCTGGTTTTGTGACTGACTGCTCACTATAAACAGCCTCTCAAACTACAACAAACATGGTGGAAGAGGAGCCGACAGGAGAATTTGGTTTATTTCACTTAATAATGATTTAATAGTCTTATCACTTTTTATAAGCCTGTATTCATTTCAGATTGTACTTTGATAAAGAAAAGCAAAATACAGCATTTTGTAGTTTTGTTATAGATAAATAATAAAAGGAAACTTAGTCAGTCATAATTTGTGTTCAGTTTGATTTTGTAAAAAAAAATAATGTGAGAAAATCATATTGTGAGACCAGCATCGCACTGCATTGAAAGTAGAGTGTATCATTACATCCCTATTAGAATTCCAACAAAAACCTCCTCATCTTGGGGAAATTTGTTCATTCTAATATGAAACAAGCCGCTTATCTTATCTGTGCTTGGTTGCTGCCATTTTTGCTGATATTTGAAAAATTGTGTGAAACATCAGACCTTTGTAGAGAAAGTGGTAGGGTTTTCAGAGTTTCAGTGATCTGTGCTGTCAGCTTGCTTACAGGTTGTTACAGTATACTTCATATTATAAGTGATAACAGGAGAAAAAAATGTCAATGTAACCAGATGTATGTATGTAAAATTCAACCAACATTTTTAAATTATGTCTAAAACTGTAAAACAGCAGAAATAGAGATGCAATGTTTTGTTCTGACAGCAGCGACATATTAAGCAATTAAGCCTCAGCATGAAGCTGTACTACATACTGGTTAGTGTTATTTTCAGACTGAACCTACGGTGTCTCTGTCTGTAGCCCGTAGTGCTATCATAAACAGAAAAAACATTGTGTAGCATAGGAGGCTGAGAAATCTTCTGCGTAGGAGCACTCTGGGAAATGTAGTGTAGGTCCCTCGGCTGCTGTGTGTTGCTGTGACTGTGTTGTGCTGAAGAAGATTGATGTGTTGGTGGGCTGTGGGGACAGTGAGTAATAGATGGCAGCGGGGAAACTCCTCTGAGCTTTTATCAATAAGCGTCATCCTGACAGTTGAAACTGTGGAAAAAGAATCAGTAGTACTAATCAGCAGTGCTTAGTTTGAAAGTTATTGAGTTTATATTTCTCACCTGAACAGACAATGCTGTTGATGAATGCAGCTATAATTAAAATTACTTTTTTATTTCAAATTGCGATTTCTATATAAAAACAAATTCTTCAGCCCAGTTTTGTTCAGCCTGACCCTCACTGTAAACATGTTTAGTGTCAATCACACTCTATTTGCTCTTCTGTGATTGTTTTCCAGCTTCTTCGAGAGTTGATTGAGCGCAAGACGAGTGCAGCGGACCCTAATGACCAAGTAGCTATGGGCAGGTAAGAGGCTGCATGCGTGCAGGGGCATGAATTGAAGCTCAAACTCCACCCTTACTCACTTTGCTACTAAGCGTTTGAGCTGATGGCCAGAAAATGAACTAAAAGGAAACCAGAAAGTTGAGCTGTAGTTGTTGCCGACAATGCTTTTAACTGCTATGAAGACAAACTATGCACACGTACCTGAAAGTTAAGTCTGAGAAAGGGCTCGGACACTGGTTTGTTTCTGACAGGCAGCCGCTGACTAACGGTTGCATCTACAGTAAATGTGTCACTAGAAAAGAAAAGTACATGTAAACACTGCATTTCTGTCTAGTTACTGTTTTTTTCATTTGTTCTGTTTAACCTACGTTCTCTCTCCACAGACAGTGGCTGGCGATCCAGAAACTTCGCAGTAAGATTAAAAAGAAAGTAGACACAAAAGCCAGCAAGGGCAGAAAAATCAGGTAAATATGTTTTGGTTGCATTAAAACGTGTTTGTAAAATATCACCTGATTAACACTGAGTCCACTTTAGTGGCAGTAATGTAGCATCTAGCTGTAATTAATTATTGGCAAGTTACAGCTCCAAACGTTAGCCGCTTCAATTTGACAAAAGTAGCAACCGTTGGAAGGAAATAACGGAGGCGGCAACTTTTCATCTCAAAAGTCATGATCCCTCAAACATAAACGTAAAAAAGTAGTTTAAGAGTTCTAGATGGTGCTGTTGTTCTATTTTGGTACATGTATGTTTTCAATTTAAGTAAAAAAACTAACAAATTAAACTTATTTTTTTCATTGTTATGCTAGAACTAAAAAAATTGAAGTCATAATCGAGAATCGGTCATAAATGTAAACAAAAATCTTGATTTTTTAAATTTTATTTCCCTAGTATTGGCCAGCCCTACATTGTATTTATTTATTTTTTGTCCTGTTGGGGCCGTGCTGTCTCTATCAATACAAAGTGTATTAAGACGTGTGTGATATCCAACTTGGAACTGCAATTCTCTGTATTAATATATGAATTATTAATATATTAATATAGGGAAATTACTTGTTTCATAGGCTGGTTATGATGCCCATGTGCACATCTAATTGTATAACTGTTGTATGTGTTTCCATCAGATTCCACATCCACAGTAAGCTGGTGAATTATATGGCTCCTATTGACCGCAGCACCATGAGTGATGAAGCTCGGTGAGTGACACCTTGTTGGTCTTATTTCTTACAGGTGTACTTTCATTGTTCTTTCTTTAAGCAGAGCCTGTCTATTAGAATAGCTGTGCGTCCCGCAGTGCTGTTTGCTCACGGTGTGTTGTGGTGATGTATGGAGGAGAATGGCGGCAGAGGACGAAGGCTCGAGCGCGTGTGTGTGTTTAATTAATGGTAGCGCTCTGTCTGTCTCTGTCTTTCTTTAGCGTCTGCCTGTCAGCTAACCCTAATCCCCCCTCAAACAGAGCATAGGCAAATCAAACACCCTCTCCCTCTCTCTGTAGATATGCATTCATTAACACACACACACACACTCTCTCCCTCTCGCAATTTTGAGATTTGGGTTTTAATTTGATTTTGTGGAGGCACAAAGAAAGTAATTTAAGCCTTTACTTTTGTAGTTTTGTTGCTGTCACTTTGACAGATGAAGTCGAGTCAATAAGAATGAAATAAATACTAAATAAGTTGGTAAGAATTAAAAACTCGCTTCTGCTTTCCAGCATGTGGGACAATTGTTAACATGAATAAAATGAATAATAAAAAGAACAAACTTTTTCATTTTGCTTCATCTATTTTTCTTTGCACACCAAATGACCATCAGTCAGGTCAGCTGGTCTCTTAGACGCTGTGTGTAATTGCGGAATCACAGGGTAGTGAATTCACTCAACTCAACAACTCAACTGACTTCCTCTTCCCCATAGAAATCCACTCAAACGTCTCCACCAGTGAACTGTTGAAGGTTGATCTTGAAGGAAGATTACACAAAGCATATTGGATGGTGTAGAATATTTAGGGGGCAGTTGTGGGCTGATGGTTAGGGATCCGGTCTTGTGACTGGAAGGTCGCCCTGGACCAACAGGTTATGACTGAAGTGCCCTTGAGCAAGGCCCCTAACCTCCAACTGCTCCGCGGGTATGTGGATAGGGCTGCACACCACTCTGGGCAAGTGTGCTCACTTGGGCTGCACCTAACAATTAATTTCTTAATCGATTAATCTAATGATTCTTCATTTTTTTTTTTTCCCGAATAATTAGAATAATCTAACGACAAATTTTTAGATTACTCTAGTGTGAGTGTGCTAGGAATTAAACATTTTATAATTTTGTTATGGATTTGTAACCAATGGATCAGTTTGTGTGTGTATGTGTGTGTGTATATATATATATAGATAGATAGATAGATAGATAGATAGATTGGGCCGATATTTGCATTTTTTTTTATCTATCAGCATTGGGCAGCCCCGTGTTATTGTTGCGGTGGAACGTGCTCCTGCCGTATGTGAAGGACCCCAGGCCGAAACCTTTGGAACTGTTCGGCCAAACAAGTGAAAATGAATAATTTATAGCGAACAATGACGGTTGTTATGTAATGAGGCGGTTACGTGTTTGTAGTTCCGGCTGTACGTGAATCAGAGCTGGTGTTTTACTCCTTAGCTCTGGGGCTAAAGCTAACTGCTAAAGAAAGAGTAAAGAGAACAATCATTACAGCATATCAGCGTCACTCTGTCTATCGTGTCGTGCGCTGTTTCTTTTTCTCTCTCTCACATGCGCGCTGTTTCTTTTTCTCTCTCTTGCTCTCTCCGAGCGCCTCATTCTCCTTAAAGAACCGCAATTTTACCACAATGCGATAAAAACCCAGCAACAGTGAGGCACTCTCTGTAACTGCAGTAAACATGTAGACTGTGTGGAAGCACTTTCAATGCACTTCTTAATAATTTGTTAGTTATGGATATGAAGAGATGTATGTTACACTCTTTCAGCAGTAATGTGGCCGTACTGTATTTTTTGGGGGGCAGATAACAATATTTAGTTTTTTCTAGTGAAGTCAGTGTTAAAAAAATGATGTTAAGTTCAGAAATGTTGTGCATCCACTTCTTGTTATTATTAGTGTGACATTTTAGCAGCAAATAAAGCAGAAACTTCTAAAAATCGGCCAAAACAATTGCCAGACCATATCAGCCATCGGCTGACGCTGACCTCTAAACATCGGCATCAGCTATAGAAAAAAATCAATTTTGGTCGATCTCTTTTAGATGTAAATATATACCTTAAACGCATGTGATCTATAAATGGTTAAAAAGACAAAGTTTATGCTTTTAGAAGCACAAATAACGTCGCATTTGAGAAGCAGCTACGTGTGTTTTAAAGCTCCCGCAGTATCGAGAACAGCCTTACATATTAATGCGATTTTTCAAGTGACACTACTGAAACATGTTACACGTGTTAATAATCTTAAAATGATCTGCTAAGATAAGATAAACAGGTAAACAGGTGCTGTCCTGCTGCTGTGTTGATGAAGCTCTACAGGATGTTTGTGCTTTAAGGTCTCGTGTATAGCAGTTGTACTGTTGTGATCATCTCCACTGTGCAGAGCTGACAGAGCACCACACTGTTGTGTTTCTGTGTGAAACACTCCCACAACTTTAGATACACGCCAGCGATTGTTTGTAGCTGCAGCTTGCGCTCTGGATTAATCCATGCTTTCAGTAGGTGCGGCCAACACACATGCTAATCGACGTAATTTCGTAATCGATTATTTGGACGCGTCGCCCCAGCCCTAGTGCTCACTACCCACTAGTGTGTGTATATGTGGGTGTTTCACTGCTTGGATTGGTTAAATGCAGGGGTCTGATTCCTCTGTTCTAAATTCTGTATTTTACTGTGTCTTTAATACCTCTTATAGGCTGCGTCTCACTAGTCCTGTGCTCAGTCTTGGTGAATGCAGCACATGAACACATGCTGTGGTGACATAAAGGCACTTTTTGTGCTGCACACATTTTTCACTGCACCTGCATACCATAATCAGGTATTCAGATAATGTGCTTGTAACTAATAAATGTAATAGTTTATGAATTCTTTTATCAATCTGGTCTTCTTTGACCAGATCTACTGGCCCAAAATTAGCTGGCAGTGAAAATGAAGTTTAGAATAAGTCTATAATAGGAGCTCTGTTGAAGGTGTGGGCAATATGACAAAAATACAGTATACAGTGAAGAATATATAATATGTAATGGGCATCTTAATGTTTAGCATCGTTGGAACAGCCAGAACGCTCCAGTAGTGCCACATTTAAATCCTAGGAGGAGAAAGTGGAGTTATTCTTTAAATTGCCTTTACAAAGCAGTTTCTGTGAAATCCCAGGTGACTGGTGAGGGATTGCTAGGCCATAGTTGTGGTATGTCAGGTGTTTTCTAAGGTGCTCTGTGTTTACGTGCACTTAGTACTCCGATATCTATAAAGAATCAAGATCAGTACAATGACATGCACTTGGGTAAACAGATAATGAAGAAACTCTGGTTCTACATGCTGCTTTAGACTACAAATAATGTTTACATTCTTTATTTAGTCACGCTTGTAGTTTCACCATTGCTTTGTAAGTGTTTTGTTGCCAAATCTGATTATGTTCACGTTATAAAGGAAGTGTATCCCAAGTGGTTGTTAATACACTTGCGTATATGTTCTAGAAAAAGTCTGATTTTTACTAACCAAAAAATTATGTTTTGAAAATTAGTACAAACACTGTCCTTCACTCCGAGTTCAGACTGAGCTGCAGCGTTTTCTGCTGTACTGATGTGTTAAAATCAGGCCGACCAATCAGAGCTCCACTGGCGTGGTTGCAGTTCAAACTAACATGTGTCAGAACTGGTTTGGCACGCACCAAGCTACACGATAGTGACAGAATGTAGAGGTTAAAGAAAACATGGCAGAGCAGAGCTGAACGGCTGTGAAGGACTGTATATAACCGCAGTTCATTTACTGCTTTTTAATTATAGATGGGCAACAAGCAGAATCTGAGCCTCGAAATCTTCTACTGACATACAGACAGAATCACTCGTTCAGCGCCCGTAAGACACAGTGAAGCCCTTGTGTTGTTCCTGTTTTGTCGAATGGGATGGACGCAGTTTGTGCACCATTTAGCTGCAGTGCTAAGAAAAACACTCTGATTTGGTGTGAAGGAACCACTTTATTTAAAATCACATCCAGTTTCCATCAGGAAAAAAAAAATTAAATTAAATTAGATATGTCTGTGAGGGGCGGTGTGAGAGATGCCCTTAGTGACATAATTTTCTCAACATTGTGGCTATTCACTGTATTTTGCCACACCCACCCGCGTCTGCTTCCTCTAAGTTTCCTAAGCAAGACAGTTCTCTGGATAAGGATACTCTGGTACTGGTTCTCCTCCACAGGTTGGTAAGAACAGACATACAGAGGTTTTGGGTGGATGTTTTAAATTTAGCGCCTTCAACCCCCTTTAGAAGGGGGTCCCACAACACTCTGATCTTCATATGCTGTGTTCATAACACTGTTGTTCAAGCCAGGTTTTCCTCTTCTTCCAATTACTGACTCCCTCTAACTGAACATATTATGCTAGTCATTTTATATGTTTATTGTCGTTTTGCTTGTAATCAGTATCAATGTATCCGTGGTCGCACCGGAAGCACTAACACGTAAACAAGTAAACAAAGATGGCCCCCCAGTGTTGTCATGGAAAATAGCATGAATACAATAAACAGTGTCCTGTTTCCATATCAGCTCTAGTTCTGTAAGTTTTAATTCTAGCTTAAAAAAACTGTGACTTGTGAAGATGGAACTAAAAAAAGCATTGAATAATCAAAGATTAGCTTTACTGTCAAACAGTATATCGTCGCTATCCAAAGAAAAAAATGTGTCTCTATTTTTATTTTTTTATTATCATTTATTATTTGAACGCAGCTGCTGCCAATTACACTGTGTAAACATTTCATGATGAATGGGCCAAAAGAACTGCTCGAAAACAACTTCTGGTTCTGGTTCCTTTGACTTATATTAACAGTAAAGTATGCTTTTAACAGTAAAATATGCTTTATATATATGTATATATATATGGATAAGGATATAAATATACACTGAAGCACTGGATAGTGCTATATATATATATATATATATATATATATATATATATATATATATATATATATATATATATATATATAGCACTATCCAGTGCTTCAGTGTATCAGGTCTAACCTCAGCAGGACTCAGTGTGTTCAGTGTGTATTCGGTACTGACTGTATTTACTATATACGTATAAACGTGTTATGATGTAATTTATCTCAGTACAGTATGATATTTACAGTATTAACTCATCAGAAATCAGCGGGAATCATCTCAGACCCGATGTGTTTATAGCTCATTCTCTTAGTTTGTCTGCCTCTCTCTGAGCCAGCAGTCATGTAGCATTGCCAAGATTTCCAGCGTAACCACTCAATTCTCCACACGCCAGGCCAATCATGAACGTTCAACTGAATCAGTGCATCACTCTGACTGACGCCGCTGCTGGACAAGCTGCAGCCAGAAACAGTGGCATTACTACTTTACCATATATCTTCTCTCTCACTCGAATTATATGTAGGGAAATATTCAAAGCAGCGTGTACTGATGTGTTGAGAGGGAGAGCGAGCAGAGGAGAATGCAGAGATGGCAGGATGAGTGAGGTAGGCAGGATGGGTGAAGAGGGGGATTAGGAGGAGAGGATGGATGCTGGAGCTGAGAGGATTTATGAAGAGACCCAGGTGACTGATAGATCTGGCCTGGTGGTCACGGTCATTGCACACTCATCCAGAGAGAGGGAGAGAGAGAGAGAGAGAGAGAGAGAGAGAGAGAGAGAGAATATGTAGAGAGAAAGATGTGAACAGAGACAGCAGTATGTGTAGTATTTGTGTGTAGCTGTGTCTCTGGACGTGTGAAGCTGATGTCAGTGGGTTTCTTTATTTCAGTGAGTATTTGGTCTGGACTGATCTGGAGATGATAGTGTAAATTAGGAAAGTGCTGTAATTCAATAGCTTACATTTAAATACACAACATTACATACAATATTTTATTTAAACAGTCAAACATAGCTTCTCTCTCACTCTGTCTTCTTTCGTTTTCCGTCTATCTTTTTCTCTCTCTTTTGTCTTTCTCTATTCTTTCCTCTTTTTTCATCACTCTCTTTTTCCCTCACTTTCTCTTCCCTTTCTTTCCCTTTTTTCATTCTTTATTTCCCCTCTCCACTTCTTTCTCTCCTCCCTGTTTTTCTTGTCTGTCTTTTTCTATACTCACCCCACTTTCTTTTCTTTTTCTTTCTTTCCTTCTTTCTTTCTTTTTTCTTTCTTTCTTTTTTCTTTCTTTCTTTCCCTCTCTACTTCTTTCTCTCCTCCCTGTTTTTCCACTTGTCTTGCTTTTTTCTTTACTCACCCCTCATTCTTTCTTTCTTTCCCTCTCCACCTCTTTCTCTTCTCCCTGTTTTTTTACTTGTCTGTCTTTCTTTACTCACCCCTCTTTCTTTCTTTCTTTCTTTCTTTCTTTCTTTCCACCTTTCTCTCCTCCCTTTTTTCTCTTGTCTGTCTTTCTGTATACGCATCCCTCTTTCTTTTCTTTTTCTTTCTTTCTTTCTTTCTTTCTTTCTTTCTTTTTTTTCCCTTCTTTCTTTCTTACCCTCTCCACCTCTTTCTCTCCTCCGTTTTTTCACTTGTCTGTCTTTTTCTATACTCACCCCTCTTTCTTTCTTTCTTTCTTTCTTTCTTTCTTTCTTTCTTTCTCTCCTCTGTTTTTTTCTTGTCTTGCTTTCTTTGCCCCCTATTTCTTCTTTTTCTATTTTCTCTGTTTTTCATTTTTCTTGGTGTATCTCTCTTTTTCTTTCTCTTCCGTTTGCCTTCCCACTTTCTCCTTTTTCTTTTCTTTTTTTCTTTCTTTTGCATTTGCACCTTTCTTTTACTCCCCCTCCCTCTTTCATAGTTATCAATGAAGTACTGTAATAATAATGATGTATGGTGATTGTCTGATCTGGCTGACCACTGACCTTTTCAGCAGTGGGATTCTGTGTGACCTTTTACACACACACACACACACACACACACACACACACACACACACAATCACACTTCTCTCCCCCCATCAGTGTATCTGAACAGCGGCTGTGAGTCGCCCCCTCGACACGCACCACTGGCCCTATGAATGTCAATGTGGAGTGCAGGGGAGGGGAGGTCCTCTCTCTTTATAGGTATTTCATAGGGCTTCAGGTTTTCCCTCAGCGTTTAGTATGGATGCTGAACATTAGGCTGGCTTTTGAGCCATCTTTCATTACTTGTTTTCTTGCCAGGTTTTCATGTGTTATTCTTTCTGTCAGTTTCCAGAATATTTTTTTATCCTCGTATTTTTATATATTTCTATTTTGAGAACGCGCTTGATCAAATTAAGGTCAAATTAAGGCACCAGAATTCACTAAAGTAGTAACAGAGATAAATTACAGTGAAACAAAATAAGAGTGAGAAATTGGGGGGGTTTGTATTGTTGAGCTAATGAAACCTGGTTGATTTTATATATATATATATATATATATATATATATATATATATATATATATATATATATATATATATATATATATTTACTACAATTCAACCTGGTTACTCTATCTTTTCTGTCTTGTGCGTCAGCTTCTTTTTTTCTTTTTTCATTCTTTTTTCATTCTTTCTCTCCCTCCTTTTCTCTTTTAACCTTGTCTCTGTATTTTTCTTTCTCTCTTTCCTCTCTTTTTCTCTCTCTCCCTCTCCCTCTTTCTCTCTCTCTCAGTCTCTCGTTTGCTGTGCTCTGTCAGAATAAGAATGTATGCATTATATGATAATCAGAAGGCCTCTGTAATCCTTGCCACTGCTGGTGCATTTCAAACAGGGATTGAGGATTAAACGCTGTCTGCTAGCCTGGCCCAAGACCCCTCGGGACATTACAGCCCACCTGTGTGCGAGTGTGTGTGTGTGCATGTGTGTGAGAGAGGGAGAAGGGTAGAAGCAGCTGACTACACACAGTCTGAATAGAATTCAGATTGCAGATTGTGGATGTAGTTTAGGAGTTAAAGGTTCGTGTAACGATATATTCCACACTATCGGTAGAGCAACCATTCGTACGGCCTCGTATGCCGCTTGGTTGACCTCGTGCTGCTAGATGGTGCACTGCCACCTTGTGGCCTAATCTTGAATGCGACCATTCTGGAGCTTCACTAGGGATTTGCTTAGTTGACCAGATGGTTTTTATTCTTCTCGTGGTCCAGATCTTCATCCGCTGATGCGGCACTGTTTTATTCAGCACTGTTTTCAGCACTGCTGATATGTTTAAATGCCCGTTAAAAATGACTTCTCACTGGCTGCATTTCTTATATCAGACCACACATCCTAGGTAAGATGTCTGTTGTAGTACAGGGGCGGAGCTACAAGTAATTAATTAGCTTTCTTCATGTGTGTTACGTAATGTTAAAAATAAGGGTTGGATATGTTTTAAGCTAGTAATTCAAAGCTATGTAATGTTTTGTAATCAGATGCATCAGCTATCAGGTTGTATTGTATAAGGCCTTACAGTTTAATAAGGTGTGTTAATAAGGTGATTTTTCTTTAATGTAGCACAGCTGTGTAAAATTTCAACCTATTATGAGGGGATTGTGAGTTTGAATCCCACCAGTGTCGTTACCAAATGGGTTGCTAATCAAAAGCTATGTTTCTGTCGTCTTTCTGTGCTCAGCAGCTTTTTCCATCAAACCGACTTTTAGAAAAACGAATACATTGTGTGATAATTCTGTTTCCAACAGGAAACTAAGTTTGGATTGTTTGAGTTGTTTGACAAGGTTCCATCTTTTATTTCATATTTGTTGTGTATTTGGCATATGTACATTTTTACTTGTATTTAAATTATTTATTTATTTATTTATTTCTTATATATTTTTTAAAACAATATTTTTATAATATTTGTTCCATCAGGACTTTTAAACAAATGTTTCATATGATGAAAGAAGCATTTGAGTTAATCTGTAAAAGACAATTCATGCCCCCCCCAAAAAAACCCAAACATTTCCAATATTGATTAACTTCATCGATTCATCTTTTCATTGAAGTTTAAGCAAAATAACTTTTGTTGACTTGCAAAAAATATTACTGAGAATTTCCATATATATAACCCTATATATAAGCAAACAATTTGAAGTGTTAAATTACAATTTGTACCTTAGCTATTGGCCGTTATCTTCTATATTTTTAACCAATAATGATGAATGCTTGAACACTGGCTAATATTATTGCCCCAGGAATATATTGGTTGTGCTCTAGTTGCAACAGTTCTAGATTTAAAAAACAAATGGTTAAATACATAAAGGAGTATTCAAATGCAAGAAGATTAAGCTTAAGATTAGTCTTGGTCAGTCTTATTGTTATTCAGTGCAGCTTGATCCGGAATGGTGTTAGGGCACATTATGATTGGATGAAGAGATATACAGAAAATCCCAGCAGCTTTCATTAAATCTGGTTTGCAAATCGGATCAAAAGGCGGGAGGTGTTCAGTTTTAACCTTCAAGTTTGAGTGTTGTAAGACATTTTTCTTCCCTAATTAATAAATCTGAATTATGCTGGGCCCATTTCCTCACCCCCGCACTCCAGGGTTGCATGATATACTGTGATTATACTGCTACAATCTAAGATTGGGATTTGGGTGCCAAGGTCAAGTTACCAACTCAAGTTAATAACTTAAAACAGCCACCCAAATTCTCAAACTGCTCAAACATGCGACTCTCCAGGATGAAGACATGCATAGTGATAATGTTGCAGTGTTTTTCACATCATTTATTACAAAGACAGCATACTTTTGTTTTACTGGATGTAGTGCAGTGCAGTGTATTCTGAATACGAAATCACAGTATTCATAGTTTAGATCATTTTTTTCCCCAAATGTGACACTACTGGCCTTTTTGCTTGTTCTAAATTAATAAACCTTAGAAAAAAAATGATGTTATGCATGTTGTTTTATGAGAATATCTTCAAGTATCATGATAGTAGGTTTTTCCTGTACTTGTACAGCGTCTGAGCTTATTGAAAGATTGAACTAAAATAAATAACAATGACCAAATAACAAAAGCCAAATATTACCTGCAGTGCAGATTTCTACAGAATTAGATAAAATTAGCTCCTCCTATTTTTACTTCAGTTGTACTACAAGTTGTTGAATGATCACCTTTAATTAATTAATTTTCATCTCCAGTTTCCCTCCTGCGTTTCCTGTAGACATTTTCTGAATCTAAAATTTCACGTAGAAAGTTACCTGCACACCAATCCTGTGCAGCTAGACATTTGGATTGGCTGGACTGGATTGTGATAGCCTAAAAAAAAATGAAAGCTTGATATTAAATCTGAGATAGAAGGAGTAACTGAATGGCTGCACTTTATCTTAAGAGTCAAAACACATTAATCTTAATAGAGGGTAATGCTAATTTTCTGAAGTCGGCTATTAAAAGTTCATCGCTCTTCATATCTGATGCAGCAGGCGTACAGTCAGTGTGTAGTATTGCCATGTTTGGCTCTGCTGTTTGGATACCCCCACTTAAAATACATGACCTCTTTCTGCTGTAAAGCTGTGCCAGTACGTTTCTTCGCTCTGACACGCCCTGTGCTGTGCACCCCTTCCCACCTACTTTTATTTATTTTTTTATTTATTATTTATTTATTTATTTTTACTCACAGTCTGTAATAATACAAGTGCCTCTGACATCTACCATTCAGCTCCCTCCATATTGTCCAGCCATAATGTATTGCATGTATTCTGAGTAGTCTGTATGGTAACACTTTGCTTTAAGGTACACATAATAGGACTTCATTGTAGTGTTCTGCTATTGTAGTATTTATTCACTTTGCATTCTTATATTAAGACCTGTAGTACTTAATTGGTAATCAGTTATGTCAAAGTCACTAATAATACACAAGAATGTGATTATATACAATCTTCAGGATGTTAAAATGTTGTTATGCAAGTTATTGGGCATGAATTGCTAATGGAATTCTTTGTAGTGTGTTTTTTTTGTGTTCTGTTCCTGTAGGTGCTATATATCACCACATCTGCAGGTTATTGCTAATAAATATAAAAGTAACCATATAGTCACTATGTTCTGTTTTCTAATGTGGAGTTTAAATAAACATTAGTGCATCACAGTTGCCCAAAGGTGAATATAAATATGAATATTACATTAATATTAGTATTTATATTAACTTAATGAATAGGTATTGTTAATAATAATAATAATAATAATAATAATAGACATTAAGTCTAGTTCCTTTAGAGTACAGTATTCTTGCCAAGTAACAGTAGAACATATAATCGCCCATCACATTTCATTAACTTTTTTAACTTTCTGTCATATAATAATGACCGTATGATTAAAACTTTCACTTTCTATGTACTTTCATATGACCAAATAATCAGCACAAGTCTTACACAGTACCAGTTTAACAGCCCCTCTTTACACGCTGGGGCAGAATCTCACACAGCTCCCTGCTTCCTATGTAATGCACTGCATAGGAAATTAAATACCAACTTCTGCAGCCCCACAGCAGTATAGTAGTATAGCATAGTATAGTAGTATAGCTAAAAATAGTCATCTGTAATCCAGCCACATACCTGACTAGTGCACGGTTTGTCTGGAGAAACTAGAATGTCAGAATTTAAAGTATTAATTAAAAGAATTAGAGAGTCATTTGAGATTCAGCCTGAGTTTGATTTTGATGCTACTTCTGACTGAAATCACAGACACAGTGACATTCTTTAAACATTTAAATTGCAGTTTTACATTAACTTATATTGTAAGTACTTTAATTCTAGCCTTAATGGTAGTTTGGTATCTTTTAACCTGTCAGCTAGTTTCAGTTAGGAAAATCAGCTGAACTTTAACAGAATCGGCCTGAAGCATAGAGTCAGAGATGATTCCATTAACAGTGCGCTGATTTATTTGTGACGTGGCACAGTTGTTGTGAGGCGGTCACGTGTATCAGGTATATCACGTTTTAAAACAGTTTGAAATGAGGCTCAGTTGGTCAGACTTCATCCATGTAATAATCAAATAATCTGTATTATTAATGTAGCCGTTGTGCTGCTGTAGGACGCTGTGATCCTGCAATGTTAACATATGTTTTGTTGTTGCTGTGTGTTTAGGTCAGAGCTGTATCGATCTCTCTTCGGATCTCAGACGGTCCACTGATCTCCAGTGACGGAGCATCTCCAGGAGGTCTCCTGCGTCTGGGGCAGGTCTGCTGGTTTGCGCACACGCATCTTTTTTTTTCGGGGATGCGTTTACGCGTAAACATGTTGAAGTTTGGACTGTCACGTCTCCGCCGGTCTCAGATGTAAGCTGACAGAGTTCTAGGGGCTCGGAGGAAACGACTTTGCCTGTTTTTTATTTGACATGTAATTGTTATTCTGTGGAAATAACTTTGTACTCCTGCTGATCCGCTGAACGTCACTTTTTGAATTTGTCTACGTATTAAAAAGTGCTGTTTTGTCAGCAAATATGAAACCTCTAATTCCTCACGGTAAACTTCAGGCCAAGCGTAACTGACAGCTTACTAACAAAGCTTCTAGATCGGCGTGACCTCAGTACGTCCCGTTCTCTACGAATGAGGCGAGTTCTCCTGGGGTGCTGTGGAATCTGGAGAAATCCACATCTCCAATTACTCCACCCAAATTACTGCCGTACTTATTGTAGCAGCAGTAATTGTGATGGGTATTGGGTGGGTGCAGTTCAATTTGGCTTCCATATTTGTTGGTGGGTCTGATATAGGAGTAGGGGGCTCTAAGGAGCAGCAAGAGAGAGAGAGATTGAGAGAGAGAGAGAGAGAGAGAGAGAGAGATTTAGAGAGAAAGAGAGAGAGATGTGGTGAGGAGCTAAGGTTTTGTCTTAGAAATGCTAATGTGGCTAAACTCAAAAGAAAGCATAGGACATTTTAGTTACTTACTAGTCTTAGTTTAGAAAGTTTTTTAGAAATAATTAGCAAAATAAAAAGTTTAAAATTCCCTGTTTAACTCTGTTAATCAGCTGTTAATTTAGCTGTAGTTAATCAGCCGTGCCCTGTTTGCTCCTTGTCATTTGTATTAGACTAGGCTAGCAAATATTGGAAGCCAAAGCTGTGAAGTCCAGTTTGTAATTGTGAAAATAAACCAATTCAAGCTACAAGCACAAAAAAAACCCCACATCACTCCCCTGAATGAGGATTGTTAGCAATCCAGCTAGCTAAAGTAATAGCTGCGCTCATTTTCCACTTAATGCTGACCATCAAGTCAGCCAAAGTCACTCTACCTGCCAGTGACCAGAAGGAATGGGATATAAAATCACTGCTGTGAAGTCCAGTTTGAAACTGACTTTAAACCGATTCAAGCTACAAACGGGGGAAAAACACTGCACTCCCCTGAATGAGGGTTGTTAGCATCCTAGCTAGCTAAAGTTAGCAGCTGCTTTTATTTTCAACTTGATGGTCAGTGTTAACTGCCAGTGACCAGAAGGGGTGGGGTATAAAATCACTGCTGTAAAGTTCAGTTTAACTGTGAATTTAAACCAATTCAAGCTACAAACGGAAGAAAAAACACTGCACTCCCCTGAAAGAGAATTGTTAGGAACCTAGCTAGCTAAAGTAGTAGCTGTGGTAATTTTCCACTTAACGCATGTTTTTCTCCTCTCAAAATAGCTTTATGATCAGCATAATAGTGTTAATCAGCGACTGTCTGACTAAAGCAAATCCGACTATAATCTTCTTTACAAGTGATTCAGTTTTGCTATGTTTGCAGCAATGCTGATATGACTTCATGTGCTGTTCTTGAAGATGCCATCCTGACTTTTCTAAGGTGGTGTTATCCTTTGTTTTTCCGAGTCAGAGGCTGTAAATTAATCATCATGCAAATGAAATGCCTGTATTAGGGCTGACTGTTGAATGGTTTTATATCCAAATTGTATTTTCCAAGAGTCTTAACTTTAAAGGTGCTTGTGAACTGCCTGTAGATTCAGACAATTGGAAAGCAAACAAAAACACTATTATGCTGTGACCTCACAACCACAAATAACATTTGACGTACTGTGTTCTGCGTTTAAGCCTTAAGTAAGATAAGTGGATATTGAGGTGGCGCTAAACTTTTCTTCTCCTTTGTGTTAGTAGTAACAGCTGATTAACGCTGTGAGCTCAGCATCAAGCTTCATGCATCTGCTTGCCAGGAGCTTTTATCACTGCTGAATGTGGATTCTTGCCCACAGCCTTTCCAATGGTCACTTCTCAAGAATGTCAGCCATAGTTGCATTTACTATTCCATTCATTGGCCATCTGTCCTTAAATGATCTAACCGAGAGCAGAACCTTCAACATGATTGACAAGAGGTTAGAATATTGGGGCAGTGCAGCTTCTGCATCCTCCAATATTGAACTGATGGCAGCTTTGGCTCTACAGCTTGCAAAATAAAATACCTGAAAAACGTAGGTAGTTGGCCTTTTGAGAGAAATGCTTGAGGTACACAGGCACGCAAGAATACCAATTCATTAGAGACTTTCAAAAAATAAAGGAACACCTCAGTGAAATTTAATATACTGGTTTTATTTAGTTATATTGAGAGGCAGCTCCATTTAGCCACAGTAAACAATCGTCAGCCACTGGTCTCTTCAGTAACACGTTAGTTGAGGGTTTTAGACAGACAAGACAGGCCCTGCATTTTCATCATCAATCCAGGTCGAAGACCTTACAGACACGTCTCCTTTGTCCTTTCACACAATTAAATAGTTATTACACTGGACGCTCCGGCAGCATCTGCCACCTTCACAATGCCGTATACAGCAGTGGACTGACCCCAGCACTGAAATCCACTCGTTCCCTCCCATCAGCACACATGACCTACAATCACACACCTCATATCACTATTTACTCCATTGGCCCCCATCATTCCTCTCCTATAGAAGGACAGAGTACAGCAGGTTTACTCACAAAAAAGTTAGATTTTGTCTAAAAAAAAAAAAAATAATAATGACCTTCACTTTGGTCCTACACTTCTAGGGTGAAGGTCACAGCTTAGTTTTAGTTTAGCATCTAACTACAGCATTTCCTATAGTTTCTCTATTTGTATTTTTATTATTTCCATTAATAAATTAGCTATATAAAAAAATTAATACCTTCTTGTGCGTGAAACATTACACGTTTAAAAAAAGGAAAACCGACCAAGGGGCCAAAACAACAAACAAATAAGCAAACGAGTTGCTTCTGTGGAATAACGCTGTGACCAGTGTGTAATTTGATTGGGGGTCAGGGTAGGTGGGGTAAGGTGCACTCACAGGTGTGTTAGGTGATGACTGTTATAAACTTGAACAGTAGTGTGTGTGGAGTTAAGGGTTGCTACACCATGTTTAGCAGCTGCACGTGTGCCCCCTTTTTTTTTGCTCTTGGCCTTAACTTCTGTTCTGATCTGGCATCAGGTTTTTCCTGACCTCATTTCATCTTTCAGGGGCCAGACGTGCTCTTGCAACATCCAGGGACAACTTCTTGAACTTCTGGTGCTGTGATTGCAGCAAAGCGTGGCTCTAACAAGGTCATATCCCTTCTGAAGCCCACTCCTGAATTCTTTTAGTAAGTGCTCTTGTAACATCTGGAGTACAACCAATAACACAAGCCAGCAAGCCAGCTTGCCAATATATAATTTTTTAAATGTATGTTTTACATTAATTTGGTCTGTTCAGCGTTTTCACTGCATGTTTGTTATATATTCTCTGGTCATTTGAGTTTGGTCTGCTCTTCAGCCGTGCAAACTAGCATGACATCTGTTCACTACCAGGTTTGTTATGTATTGGGCAAAGCTGACGAGCACGCCAAAGCCTTGAGCTCTGTTTTGACACAGTGTTAGATTGGCTGACCAATTTCAGATACGGTTTATCACCTCATAATAAGGCTATGTTCCCATCCACCTTTAGCTCCAAAGTTTCTATGGTTGTCCCCAGATGTTCTAATGAGATCACATCTGGCCCCATAAGATTCCAAGTTGCTGTATTTCAAGCAGAACAAAACAAAAAGTGAAAAACTGCCACGTTTAAGGGAAAAAAATTACAGAAAGCTACTTCTGAGGAATCATATATCTCTGGTATGTATTTCTACAGTGTCCATATGAAACTCTACTTAATGAAATTAAGTACTTCGTCATCACCAATGATTGACTTTCACGTATAATTCATATTCGCCTCGTCTGTTTAAATTGCACTTAGATTAATAAATGCACAGCTTAAACACACAACTCCTAACATACTCAAGACTTTCTTCCCCAAACTGTACACCATCTTGAGGTTTTAGCATCGAGACAAGTGCCACAAGAACGACTTTACACCGCTGTTCTTCACAGAATCATAGCCAACAGAATCGCATCTGCAGTGGTCCATGTTGGCTCCTCTTGTCCAGTTTCCAAAGGCTCCATTAAAAAAAAAAAGCTCTGATGTCGTGTGTAGTGTGTTCAAGAGGATGCAGGGGCATCCATTGTGGAGAGGATGCGCACGACCTCGGCCCGCTGGGTCGGGGAGATGTGCTGGGTCATGTGGACAATCGAGTCCATGGCGACCTCAGGATTGGCCTGAACCAGGCTGAGAGAGAGAGAGAGACAGAGAGAGAGAGAGAGAGAGAGAGAGAGAGATACAGACACGTTACCATAACACAGTGACGAGAGATAAATACAGACGGACTGCACAGTGGAATAAACCAGAGACCACTACTTCATTTCGTTTCTTAGATCTGATAAAAGATAACCCCTTTGCACAAGGACAGTAAAGGTCATAAAGTAAAAATCTGGAAAACAAAATATTTGAGTATGAAAATCACAAACAGTGCTGAAGGCTTTTATCTTTTGAGGGAGATCAGATCAGATCAGGTCATAGGTGTTCCATACTTCCACTGTTTGAAGACAAATCAGTGCTGTGGGTCTTAAAGGATGTGCAGATGTCAATAAATCACTACACAGGAATCATCACACAGGAAAAGGAAAGGAAGAAAATACACAAAAGGAACAAATGCATTGAAACTGGGCATCTGAGATGAGTAGCAATAGTTTATGGACCAATAGATCTGTAAGTTGGAGTACTACTAAAATCAATAGAAGCATCACCTATGTGAAATGCTTTACCCATGTTGATGTGCCAGCTCATCTGTTTGAGAAGCAGAAAATGCCTCTGGATAAGAGTGTCTGCTAAATGCTGTACATGTAAATTTAGGTGATGTGGGCTTTGCTCTAAAACGTCTGCATGATATAACATTCAGCTTGTAACCCTTCAAATATATTTCCCTTTAATGTTGCCAAGTCCAAGTGAATTTAGTCCAATAGTTCAAATACTGTTGTGTTTTGTTAAAGGTATCAGTAAAAACATTCATGAAAAATGTTAAATGTCGGCACTGGTGCATCCCTACTTACTGTATAAGGACTAATATACCCACAGTGAGCTAGTGTACCTCAGCAAAATGATCTGTTACCAACTAGACTAGAAATACAGTTTCTGTTCATAACAAACCAAAAACGTGGCTGTGTGAAAGTGAACTGATAGTCAGATTTATTATAATATTATCAACAGATTAAACCTATTCAGGAGTTTATGCTCAGGGGTTTTATTCCTATGTTCAGTTACATACTTTTATCATTTATAATCCCTAATACGACAAGAAAGACAGCCAGATAAGAACAACTAGATGTTACGGACCCCTAAAATGAATCAATCCACAGCTATCTGTGACCACACAGGAGGAACAGGCGTTTACCTGCGGATTTGCTTGAGAATGTGGTCCCTGCGGATGTATTTAATGTTCTCATCAATGACTGATCTGGCACCTTCCTCCTCCGTCAGCTGCTTCTCCAGCCACTCCACCACATCCTCGTTGCTGTCCCATAAATAGGCCTGAGCGAGCGAAAGGAAAGCAGTTATAAACTTCGGGTCAAAAAACGTCATATTCTCCAACCGGCAGCCCCTTCTGAAGAATGTTTGGACTGAAAGAAAACCCATCACAATCTCTTCCCAAAAAACAAAAAAAATCATTAGTGCTTTACAGATAAAACCAAGCTGATCTGAAACAAAGCCGGACTCAGGAAGATTTGTCGGCCCGTTAATGGTCCCCTATGCAAAAAAAAAAAAAAAAGCTTCTGCACTCGTACTCGGCGGGAACATTTAACAGCCTTTATTAATCATTTTTAATCCGTTTGCTTTTAATTAAGAAACAGCATGTTGCTCTCCTATCTGCGCATGCCAGGGAGGAGATTAATTGCGGCTTAAGATAGCCGCCTCTGATTGGGTTAATGCATTAGCTGCTCGGGCCACCGTCTTCCACATATACTTTGGAGCTGCCTGGAGGGCTTGGCACAGCTCCAGGACCTCTTCATGCGTCCCAGTGTGCCTCTCCTGCCCAGGCCTAGCTGGACTAAAACACAGTGCCTTATAATAGACTTTATTATGGGCTGTTTACTAGGATGGAGTAATTAAATGTATATGGAAGGAGGAAAAAACTAAACGCACCCTTGGTTTCTTCATAAAGGCTGTTCAATAGAAGATTAAGTGAATCTATAGACAGAAAAGTGACTAATCATGCTGATATTGTCAATAACAGTCAAATCTGGATATTGTGCAATTATAGTAATGCTTTTGACACAGTATGTCTTTTATCATGAATAATTAAGAGATTTACACTGAATTATATTTATATACATTGACCTGAGTCTACTTAGAGATTAATTCTTTTGTTTTAAGTGGATTCAATGTAACACTCAATTTCTATGTAAACACTGCTTAGACTTTGCTTAAGACAACAAGAACTATCAGACGCAACAGGATTACGCCAGAGATGTAAGTACGCAGTCTGCACGGTGCCAGTAGGATCAGACCAGTTGGTATATGCCAGATTTAATTTCACCAGTAGTCGAATTAGCATCCCTCTAGAACCGTTGTTTTGTCCTGTACCTTGACGGCGCCCTCAGCTTCCACGAACCATCGGCGGAGCATAGCCTGCACCTGCCCATCAGTCAGCTCGCTGTTGGCCCTTTGGATCTTCTTCTTCACCGTGTCCTCCAGCAGGAGACGCCGTAAGCGCCAATAAAAGAACTGTCGCGATGTTCGCCACTCCAGGATGTCCTGCCAACAGTATACATACAGTTAACGTGAGGCTGATCTACACCAAAGCCCAGTCAACTCTCCAGCTGCACTGCCTGTTAAAAATGTTCCTAGTAATGTTTGATATTCTGTGTTATTTTACAGTTAAGTTAGAGAAACAAACACCTGCAACATAAAATATTATTATTTGTGAATACATTGAAGCATTCATAAAGCAGTTTTATCCATACTCTGACATATTTCTGATTGAAGTATGAATGGGAAAACTCATAACACACAATAGAGTGTTTACAGAGAAAGTCATGTTCAAGAGAAAAGAGCCAAACAAGTTTTCTAGTTATACCAAGATTTGGAGACCTGAGCAAGCTGGTAGACAGAACAAGCCATAAAATCATTTCCAGTTATTGAGCCAAATGCTCTAAATTACTTTAAGATTTTATTGATTTCAAGCATGTTTATAAAATGATCATTTAAATGTTTTAAGTGTTTTAGTTTTAGGTCTTAAATAACTGCCCAGCTGAGAAAACAGATCCTCCTGTACAGACTTTGGTGTCAGGAAGACTTTCTAAACAAGTTCACTCAGTGATAGGCTGGGCAGGTGGAATGTAAACATGATATTATTGGTTAAAATGTTATTTTCCTTGTTCTATGCAGTACAAGAAATGTAATAAAAAATCATGAAAGACAAGAATTGTGTGTTTTGAATATGATGGAACTGGACTTGGGAAACTAACAAGGATAAAAACTAATATTAATTATGTTTTATCCTGAAACTGTCACCCTATATGGTTTAAATACCTCAAGGTTTTGAGTGCTGGTGAGGGCTGAATACAGTGGGTGGAGTTTGGCATTACTACTGAGATAGAAGTTGTTTTGCAATATATTTCTTTGGAAAAAAAATAATGGCAAGCTTTGAACTTTCTAATAAAATGTTCAGTTGTTGTAAACCAACAAAGACAACACGCAAACTAATTTAAAGCATTTGGAAAGACGAGGTGTGGACAGATGGAATGGAGAGGAACCAAACGCTCACAGTGATGACTCCCTTCTCCTGCATGCGTCCTGGTGTGTCGTGGAGGTCAGCGAACTGCACTGCCACCTGATGGTAGATGGGAAGAAGGAACTCCTCTCTCTCCTTCAGTTTGGTCTCAAACTCCTTCCGTTCTGATACGCTCAGCTCCGGAGTGCCTGGATAAGCGGACACATAGAGGACAAAGAGCATATAGTTAATGCGTCCCAATCCTGACAGTCCATTTCATTGATCTCGTTTCCCATTTGGTTTAAAATGGACTCTTCTTGCAGTGAAACTGTATGTTTTGAAACTTGTCAAAATATTTACATCATCAATCAAACTTTTATTTAACAGCAGCAAGTAATATGTCTACGATATAGGTAGGCCTATTACAGTTATGGGGTCTGTCTCAAAACCTAGTGAGTGTCTAAGTAGACTGTCTAGGTAGACAGATGTTTACATAGCAATGTCTCTCCTCATCTCTCCTCATAAAACAGATTACTGAGACGCTCTAGTTAGAGAGAGACTGCGTCACGGCTTGTTCCCGCCCTCTGCAGCACGCCACCGGTGGTTTAGCTGGTTGCTAAGCTACCGACCGGCATCCAAAACGATAGCCCAAGGCTTAAAAATCCACTAGCATAAATGCTAATGGCTCCAGTATAAAACTGCAAAGTGGTAAACGACTCGTTACAGAGTTGATAATAAAATACTGTTTTGTGTGATTATATGACAAGAAACACATTAAAACACCAGAGAGAATCAAAATAACTTGCATTTAAAACAACATCACTGCTCGTAGATTGGCCTGCGTTGCATCATGGGATTGTTTTAGCGGCTGAGGAAGCATTCAATGCTTCCTTAAAATCAGGTGAAAATAAGGTGTCTCAGTAGACAACATGTTTAAGATATCTAAGAATTGGGACAGTCTACATGTCGGGAGCGCATACTATGACGTAAAATGCTGCCTACGTAGACACTCACTAGGTTTTGAGACACACCCATGGTATAACCACCTGATTGCTATTGTTTAAGCATATTGTGATAATCCCAGTTGTTACAGATTCCACAGTCATATGGTTACGTCACAGCAAACAGAAAATTAATTGGGTATGTAGCGGTGAGTGATAATGGTTTATTCAACCTCGAACTGTGTTGTTGTGAGCTACTATGTATCGACACCTTTAAGTAAGATCAGCTAATCTGCCAGTTTGCCAACCACTTCAAAGCTGTACTTCAATAGCTTGATAAAATAAACAACAAAAACAGTTCAATTGTTTTCCGAAGTTAATCATCAGTTAAATTTTGATAACTGCGTCAGGGTTAGATATGGGCCCTCGATTGGCCAGAAGCATAATATTGGACAAGCCTTTCTCTGGGCCCTGCAGTGACCGCAGGGTCATGTGATTTGCTCTAGGCTCCTGTTAGAAATTGATCCGTGTCACAATTGATCATTGAGGCTGCATGCTGGTCAATGGGCTGCTCCGGTTGTACGCAGCTGGAGAAGCTCCAAGCATTATAGCAATGAGATCGACCTGCAGACAGCGTGATTGACAGGGGTCTCCGTGGTGATGGGGGTGGACAATCCAGAACAGGTAATGGTATTGCACAGCATGTGATAACAAGCAGCGCAGGCATTAAGGACAAAGAACTAGAAGAGAGGGCTGGAAGTCGTTGAGCAGCAGAGCAGGTCAACACCAAATTTCGGCAGCACTGTTTGCATCTCTTTAAAAACAATGGCTTTAAATCTTTGGAGGTCACGTGGTATGACGTGTACAGTATGTGGTAGACTTAAGAGTTAAGACAGAGAATGTTATATAGGACAGTGCCTGTCCAACTACCAAATGACTCAAAAATAAAAGAAACTCAAATAAGGTACTTTCAAAATATATACACTCAGACCTTAGTTTGGACTCACCCAGTCTCTCAGCCAGGCCCATGTAAACAGGGTCTACGCGCCTCATGGTCTTCACCAGATCCTTCTTGCGAAACTTAATTTCCACCGTGCCCTCTGGCTCCAGCACTCCACCACTGCACAACACCAGTCCTCAGTTACAATTAGTCATACAAACTCAATTCCCATGTTATTAAAAAGTAATAATTAGATATTAATTATAATAACTATACGATGGCAAACTATATTTAGAATTTAGTGTGTAGTCTTCAAAAGCACTAAAGTACAATAGATTTACTGTTTCTTTCCTATAATAACATTATTTTCATTTGTCTCCTCTGTATTTTTCTTTTTTCTCTGAATGTAACAAACACATATATAGGTATATAAGTATTTAAATTCAAGCACCTTGCATGGTCGAACACAGTGCTTGTGCATCCATGCATAGCTCTCAAGTTTCCACAGGAACACAAAAGCTCTTACCGACTGTCTTTGTCAGCGTACATCTCCATATGGCGTGGGTTGATGGTGGGGTCGATCACTACCCATGATCCTCCGCGCAGTTCTGCCTGTGGCGGGATGTAGACCAACACGGGCTGCCTGTATTCCCTTAGCCCGTCAACGATGTATGCCCCAAACTTCAGCACCTGGTCATACATGTCTGTGGGTGACAGCGTGGGGTTCATTTGAGCCCATACAGACCAGCAGCATATTAATGCATCATATAATCGATTGCAGAATCCATAAAATTACTGTCTTATTTTTGACTAAAGGTTTTGAAGCAGCCCTACACATTTATTTCTATACTTCATTTTAAGATGGATCAGGTGTAATAAATACCATAATAATCAGGTATTGCTTACTGTGCCCCCAGGCAGGGCTCTTAACCACTTACTGCCCCCTAGACTGGCACTGTTAGACAGCAAGATGTCCAATTTCCCATATAAGCAAAGTAATAAATATAACTTACACACCAAATTATACAGAGCAGGCACTACACCAACGTTTGAGCAATTAACACATTGCATGATTTTCTTCTTTTCTTATTTGCTTGTCGTTAATGGACTCACCCTTCATGCCTCCAGAAAAACCTCTCCAGTTGGCGAACACCATGAGCGGAAGACCTTCCTTATTCAGATCCTTAATGGCCTGAGCGGTTTTAAAGGCTGAGTCGGGGAACCAAACCTGGCCAGCCTGCTGGATGATCTATAGTGTACAAGACAAAGTTTCAGCACATTTTCGGAATGAATTTGATTAGGATAATTTCATAAGCAATAGTATAATTCAGAATTAACAAGAAATTCACAAATGTGTTTGCACAGTGATGTAAAATACAATACATATATATTATATTAAAAAAAAAACAGCATGAAAATTAAATTTTGGTCAAAAAGATCACTGCTTCTTTGAGTGTTTATTATTATAATGCAATAAATGACTATAATTGATTACAACATTACAAAAATGATGCAGTTTAGTCGCTACCTTCGAATCAATACACCTTAACAACAAATGAGTAGGTCAGTGCCTGCGTGTCTTACTTTGGCCTCAGAGTCCAGATTTGCTGGGTCTGCGGGGATGGACAACTCAACAGATCTCGTCTCCACAGCAACCACTCCAGTCGGGATCCCGCCCAACCTGCAAACCAAAGAGATGGAAACGTAAGAAACAGAAGCCCACTGATGTCATCGCTGCTTGCTGGAGCCTTGCTGCAACTGACTGTTTATTATTTTTATTAATTCATTCAAAATGTGTCCTATTGTCAATACAGTTTGTTTAGCTCAGTCCACGTAACTCTGCAAACTAAGCTGTGATTTTTTTGGCAACAAACTATTGTCAGCCTGTCTGAGTGGGTTGCCATAGGCTACACTGATTTAGGGATTTACACCAAATAAACATCCATTCACTCAAATCTCAAAACAGTAATTTAGTAAAAAGGAAGTCTCATAAAAACACTGATGAGAGGTCGACAACTTGCTATAGCTCAATTACTACATGCAGTGGAGAAGTTTTTTCTATAGCGAACTGAGATGCTGAATAATACTACATATTCATTGAGAAGCAAAAGATACACCAGAGCAGATCTGAAGATCCCAGTGCAGGTAAATGCTTATGCTTAAATACCTAAATGCTAAGCTTATTTTGCCCAAGACTGCTAAAGAGCTTAACAAAATATGGCTTTGAGGTCAGAGGTCACTGTGTTCAGGGGACACAGCTCTGAAGAAGCTGTAATTGGCCTCATAGCAACATCAGCATTTCCAGGACAACAGATAACAGTGATAGATAGTTGAATGCATATGTGTAAATCTATGTACAGTGTGAAGCTTATGTATGTGTATATATTAGAAATGCAACAAGCAATTTTATGGCCAACAGCACTTTCATTACAGCCCGACTTTATTTTATTTATTTTTATGAGCTAAACTGCCGTTTCAAAACCTGGTGCCTATTTAAATACAATGAAACGAATAGCGCAGTATGTTGAAAACAGGTCAGGCATAATTACGCTTACTTGACTCGTATTGTGTACAACATAAAATTGTAACACAGACCATCTTAAACAAACAAACAAACAAACAAACAAATAAATA
Source organism: Megaleporinus macrocephalus (assembly GCA_021613375.1). Classification (NCBI taxonomy): domain Eukaryota; kingdom Metazoa; phylum Chordata; class Actinopteri; order Characiformes; family Anostomidae; genus Megaleporinus; species Megaleporinus macrocephalus. The sequence continues at coordinate 21,769,790 of CM038726.1, forward strand.
AATTGTGAATTCATGTATTGGAATGAATGAATGAGCAGGAGCTCACCTGGCTCTGCCCACCACCACGCTCTGAGCCCACGGCTGCATGATCTCCATGAAGGAGCCGTGATCAAAGAAACCACTCACCCACGCTCCTTTAGGATCTGCAATTAGAGAGTGAGAGAGTGAGAGAAAGAGAGAGAGAGAGGGAGAGAGAGAGAGAGAGAGAGCTTAAAAAGAGTAAGCAGCTTTTACAGAAGCAGCACAGAAGTGATGTTATCAGTAACCATGAAGTAAAGAGATACAGAACAGTTGAGCTCAGCGTAACTACCGGCGGGCATTTAACTTCATTTTGTTATGTTTTGTGAATGGGTCATTATTCTTCTTTCTGTGCAGCACTGTCACTGGTTTTGTCACTTTAGTCACAACCTTTTATCATCATTTTCATCTAGTAAATAAACAAACACTTACTGAGGCATACATGCGCCATTGAACTATACAGTGTCTGGGTTCAGTTCTAAGCCAAAACCTTCTCTATCTTCTGTATCTACAAAGATATGGAATCCATCCTGTGTGGTAAATGTGAACCATCCATTCCAGACTCCTCTCCATGAACTTAGAGCCCAACCTCAACAACTACTCCTCAGTCTGAAGCCAACTACAAGTACAGCACAGGCTAGACACACCGTCCTGCAATAAATACTGCCACGTAAGAAACTGTACTGCTTCCAAAGTGAAATAGTTACATATGAGATTCACAAACAATTGCTTTTAGAAAGCGTTCAGATATTATTTGGGAAAACTGATGTTTAGTGTTTCAAAGACCAATAACGAACGCAGTAAACTGAAAATAACAAAACTCAACAAACATTCAATCAACACAGAACGCACACTGGCCATAAAACATTTGGGGCCATCTAGCTTTTGGTTTTTTTTAAATGAAATGAATGAAAATGAGCATGTTTGCAGAAACAAACCAATAAAACAACGTCATAACCTCCTTTGGACCTAAAGAGTTGTAATATATATATTCATAACATCACTGTAACATCGCTGTCCAATGAATAACAAGTCTCTCCAAAATTGCAACTTTACAGGAGAGAACAAAAACATACTTTACTTTCAATGCAAGTCAATGGAACCAGATTTTTTTCCAAGCTATTTTGGAGCAGTCCTATTACTGACATGAAATGTTCACACAATGGAAACGACCATTGCCGGGTCAAATGATGTAGAAAACTCAAAAACGACAAAAATGGAGACACGTTTTTCATTGGACAGCAACGATATGCTCTTAACAGTAGTTTGGAAAAGGGACGAAATCTTAATATGCTCTTTGAAGAAGCTTGAAAAGCAGAGTGTTGAAGCTAAAATATACCAACTACTGGTACACGGCTGCAAATACTCATCAACACTTCACTTGTTACAGAACACTGACATAACTATTCCATAAACACACAAGTGTCATAAATTGTAATGACACATTACGTCCAGTAACAAAACAGGGTCAAGTTATGTTAACATTATGGTTAAGTGTCACAGCAAAAATTAGCATGTGACATAAGCTAATTTACTACTTATACTGTTATATAACTGGACATAATCCGCCATGACAGCTCATGCCAGCATACAACATCTGCCACATGTTTATGACACGGTATTATAAGTTATAAAGGCAAACTGTCCCCAAACTTTTGAGGACAGCTATGTGTGTACACTTACTCTGGTTGGGCCGTCCTGCCAGCATCCAGCGTGGATCGTAGGGTGTTTTGGTGGGCACAAACTCCACTGGCCTGTCGATTGGGTCCTTGGCTGCCAGCAGCGGTACGGGGCTGCACGTGTTCTGAAGGGAAACAGTTTGTTCAGCAGTTTTATTGGATTACTTCAACAAATTCCATTAAGCACTACAAAACACTGACCAAACTGGGAGGATTTATTTAGACTGAGGATGCCACATTAGTTCAGTTCTAATAATTGTATTACGTAACACTGAGGGCCATTTAAAACTGATAGGAAGGCAACAAACCCTTAGCAAATGTACAGTTCATGAAACATCTTAAAAGAAGAGTAGAAATTCTGACATACTCTAAACTCCAAATCCAATAGAGGAGGAGATAATACAGCATAACACTAGCGTATATGCCATCACCATCACGAAATGTATTATTTACTTTTCCCCCCCAAACAAAAAGCTGAAGTGCAGACTGTATAAGTAGTTATGTAATTAAATAATTATTAAAATAAGTCTAATTACTCAACAGCAAAGTGACAGGAATTCTGGAGACCAGTACACTTGATTAGATGTTAGATGTTCACCTTAGGCATGTAGGAGAGCCACTGCAGCAGAGTGTAAACGCCTTCAAAGTCATCACAGACCGTTGTGTGAGTGACACCATTGTTGTGCATGATCTGCACTCCTCCCAGCTGGTTATTAGAGGTGTACACCTCGCGGCCCAACACCTATAAAGGAAGAGCGCATCAACATACTGACTCACATACTGACTCACATACACAACTACACATAGAGGTAAATTTCTATATACTGTTTCACCACAATGAGCAGCAGATGAACAGTTTGTCTGGGGAGTGTATGTTTATGATGCAGACGGAAGGAAAGAAACAGTACAGTGCTGCAATAGGAGAGAAAACCTTTGGTTATTTATAAAATAGAAACTTGTGAAACAACAGAAGCTGTAATAGAGCAGATACACACAATACTGAAAATATCAGTATATTTATATTCAGCTGTTAAAGGCTTAGCTTTTTTGGTCTTTCGGACAATGAAAATGAATAACTTGCACTAACAGGTCGTGTTCATGGGAAATTAACTAAACGTATTAAGAGTAATTTGTCTTTTCCATAGTACCGTATGCAGTCCTCGCTCAAGCAGGATTCTTCCCTGTTTTGATACCATGAATCTCTACTGGCTATACTGTCCTGTGGCTCTGGATGCATAGCAGACAGTAGACTCGGCACTTGGCATTGCATGCATTAAATGTATAATGTTGCAGTTTTCAGGCCATTGCAATAATAATAGCTGCTACAGCTACAGGACAAATCCATAACTCAGTGACACAGGATCATTCCAGAACCATAACAGGAAAGTAATAATAATAATAATAATAATAATAATAATAATAATAATAATACAGAGATAAATGAGTATGATGCATAAAGAGGTGTTCACACAAACATCGCATTTGAATATCGTCGCTGTCCAATGAAAAACAAATCTTTACAGGCGAGAACAAAAACATACTTTACTTTTAATGTAAGTCAATGGAACCAGACTGTAAACGATGTCACACAATGTAAACGACCAGTGGTGTGTTCAAATCTAAATCTAAAAAAATAAATGAAAAAATTACATGTTTTTCATTGGACAGCGACGATATGTTTCCCAGAGCTATTTACCACTAGTTATTATAATGTTCAAGTTTAAGCGTGAATAGACATTTTATTTAAGTTCAAAGATTTTATGTTGTTGCTAACCAAACAGAGATTTGTTTGGTTACAACTTCTCCCCACACCCCCACCAATGACATTTTCCCCCCAAATTAACTGCCAGAGGTTCAAGTGCATATATCACCACAGTATAGCGCTGAACTTAAGCTGCTGCTTCTGCTGCTAATTATACTGCTTTGCTTGAAAAACAGCAGAATAAACGATGCATTATGGATGTATAGAAAAACCTAAACATTTAATTTAAATTATTTGCTATTGTTTAACTGGTAAGGTCTATTCCAGACTAACTACATGCACCTCCTACTCTCCAGCCCAATACATCAAGCCATTTGTGTGCCAACACTTCTTTTTTAATTGTGCTATTAGACATTCATGACACAAGGAGGGGAGGTTGGGGCATATTGTGTTCACTGAAATGTGAATGATCCAAGAAATAATTCAAGCCAGAAATGCACACACTTCGTTCCCTGTCCACTCTATACAAGGCAAAGCTTTCTGTATAGATGATGAGATACTATTTTCGTCATTTGATATAAACAATAACACAAGTTTTCTTCATACTGTTCAATTGGCTGGTCCTTTATGGCTAATACAATATAATAATGAAATGTCTCTAAATGAAAAGAACCACAATATACAAACATACTCTCAGACTTCATCCTACGAAAACGAAATTCAGACTTTCCTGACCAATTCATAATAATCCTGGATATTACTATCAAAATGCTGATACTCTAATTGCATGAATTAAGCAGCAATCTATCTGGGTCATAGATGAGAGAGCTTGATGGGGGTAGAGGGGAGGAAAAAAAAAAAAGAAAGAAAAAGAAAGCTCAACGCTCTGTCACCACGCCGCAGACCGAATTTACTGACACAATTAAACCAGGAGAAAATTAAACTGTCCTTATCAGGCGGGCAGCGGCGTAATTTATGCATGTGTGCTCTCTTTCAGAGCAAACAGTTATGAGGCCATTTGTATGAGAACAGACTTAATGGGAAAATGATTTTGCTATGTCAATTGCTATGCAAGTTGATCCCAGACCATAACCAATTAGAATACATTTTCATCTCACTGCTAGTTGCGAGTATATAAAAGCAAAAAAAAAAGTGAACTTGGGTGACAAAATGCAGTGTAGGGAGCTGCTGTTACTGTTTTAAGCTACACATTGTCCATTTTTACAAATAACCGTATGTAATAGTGTCAGGTACCACAAAAGTCCACTAGAGATGAATCTAACTTTATGTAGTTGAAGGGTGCAAGTGAAGATTCAGTCATAAAGTCTGTACAATAAGCTTCTATTACTTGTTAACGACGTTAACCTCACGGCTCAGGTGCAAAACTCAAAAAGCGTCACACATATCTTAATAGTAGACGATAGGGTTTTAAGACAAATAATTTTTTTTAGGTGAAATAATTTAAACTTTGTAATTTAAATGAGTCAAATGTGATCTGTTAAACAATTAGTCTGTATGTTTTAACCATGTCTTTAATATACAATGATTTGATATGTTTAATAGACTATTAAACTAAAATATTAAAAAATATCAAAAAACAAATATTAAAATAGACTAATAGATTTTGAGTTGCATTTGTCATATTAGTGTGGTTTTATGTCCTAAAACCAGTCAATAAACTAAACTACTGTGGGCTATATATGATATTTTCACGACATTAATAATGCATTTAAAAACGGGCTGGTTTGCAGCTTGTTTTTCCTTGGACAGTGACCATTTATAAGCTTTACAGGAGAGACTATATATAAAATGTTCTTTACTTGCAATGTAAGCTAATGTGAGATTTTATATATTTGATTTTAGAGCATGTCTATTTGCCCAATCATTATCTTATTTCACAAGATATAAAAGGGCAGCTAGCTATTATATATATATATATATATATATATATATATATATATATATATATATATATATATATATATATATATATATATATATAGTGGTTAGAAAAAATGTTTTTCACCTGTTTTTTTACTGGACAGTGACCATATTTGGACTGGGGAGTGAATGGCATGTTAACAAAGTACATCACTTTTATTTCAGGTGAGCAAACCATAATATAGTTTTCAATAAAAATAAAAATAAAAATAGGCCCTTAAAAGTTATAGCACACTATTGCATTACTGCTGGTCAGCCTGAAAGCTCGATCATACTAACCTTGTTGAGAGCTCCAGCCCCAGTAAGGATGATATGGGAGTTCTCCACCTGGATGGTTCTCTGGCCAAGACGTACCAGGTAAGCTCCTATTCCTATAGCCCTGCACGTCACCTGCACACCGGCATAGACACAGATCAAGCAACACAAATATTCTAAATCATTTTGCTTACTCTTCTTCACTTGTAAGCTTGTATTGGTGTTTAAGGTAAAATATAAACAAAAAAACAAACAAATAAAAATATAAAAATAATTTGATTGCTATTTATTGTCAAGTTTTATGAAACGATTCCAACGTGTGTGTGGGTGCATTTCTACTGTACCAGGTTCATTGTAATAATCTCTTCATAGGCCAGTGATGATTCCCCAGCAATCATCCCTGATCCTCTCAGGTTCTCTACTCCCAAACCTTCTTCCTTCCCAATGATATCTGTGATCTTATACCTGAACACACATAACAACAACGTTATTATATGCTAAATCAGGGTGGGCCAAGACCGCAGCTCACTTCCAAACAAAGAGCAGCACACTTGATTTCACTAGTCTAATCAGTCGGTCTGAGTTCTCAAACAGTTGATTAGTTATATAAAGTGTGCTCACACATTCCTAAAGTGAAAACCTGCCCTGTGTGAATAAGATTGGTGGCCCCTGCTTTAAAAGCCCCCCATCATTAAAATGCTTAGTATATACAGAGGCTGCTCTACTTGCAGGAAGTGCAGCTATTTAACAGCTACTGAGCTCTTTATAAAGGCTGGGTTAAGCTTTACTGGAGCTACAGTGCAGGTGAATGGCAGTTATGTTTACCAAACCTCACCTAGATTCTCCTTCGTCCTCCACATGCTCACAGTGCACTGAGTTCAGTGCTGACACTTTCTTATAGTCCTGAGGTGTGAGGTAGAGGTACTTAAATCCCTGTAAGATGAGAGCAAATCGAGTGTAAGTGTACTACTGAGTGACAAAAAAAAAAAATTGTTATACCTACGAAACGATAATTGGCTATAAAGGATCTTATTAATAAATGCATTAGTTAATGAATAAAAATACATGCAAAAAAAAAAAAAACAACCCCATTAACCTCTGTGCACAGTTAAGCAATGGCTCTGATTACTCTCTTCTTCTGCATTCGTTCTTCAAGCACACATTTAGATTGGAACTCCAGTTTAACAGACCCGTTTCCCCCAGACCATTCTCTACTCACCTTGTAAGGGTCGGCCGGGTCCTGCCAGGCTACATGAAACATGTGTCTGATCTCCTCGGCGAGGCCGATGCGTGCGCCGCTGTTGGCAGCGATGTAGATGCGTGGGATACCGCTTTCGCGTGCCATCTCCGAGGCCTGCTGGAACAACACGTCTTCCTGCGGCCCAAACGAGCCAATCTTGTGTGTGATGTCGTTGCTGATCACAATGATCTCGCGGCCTGCCGGGTACTCTGGGGTCCGCAGGGTCATCCGCCACGCCACCATACCGATCTGCATTAGAAAGAACAGGCAATACAACTAAATTTAAATGCCTGCCAAAAGCAGGGACCCTCTCTCTCTCTTGAAATTTTGCTGTTCATTTTGTTTTCAGTCGGTTAATCACGCCATCACAAATAAAGCAGATTTACTTTAATTCAAACTTACACACATCTCCTGAATTATTATCTGCAATAACAGAAGAATGGCAAATCTGAAAAATCCATCCTGCTGCCATTAATTCACAAAAATCACAAAAATGGTGTCAGTCACCAGGTAGTGTATTCATAACCATTTATTGTGCTAGCTTTTTGCAGTGTAGCTTTGGGGGCTATAGTTTCTTTTGACATCTGGTTCCTATCCGCTCTAGTGTGAACACGCGCACCCAACTTAAAACTTAGAAATGAGAAACGAGCAACTTAGAAATGAGAAATGAGCAACTTAGAAACGAGCAACTTAGAAACGAGCAACTTAGAAACGAGCAACTTAGAAACGAGCAACTTAGAAACGAGCAACTTAGAAACGAGAAACGAGCAACTTAGAAATAAGAAACGAGCAACTTAGAAATGAGCAATTTAGAAATGAGAAACGAGCAACTTAGAAATGAGAAACGAGCAACTTAGAAATGAGAAACGAGCAACTTAGAAATGAGAAACGAGCAACTTAGAAATGAGAAACGAGCAACTGAGAAACGAGCAACTAATAAATGAGCAACTTAGAAATGAGAAACGAGCAACTTAGAAATGAGAAATGAGCAACTTAGAAATGAGAAACGAGCAACTTAGAAATGAGAAATTAGCAACTCTAGAAATGAGCACTTCACATAAAACCACTCTAAAAGGTTGTTTATAGCTTAATGATTGAATTATGCAGATATGTTTCTCTTCATGCCACTAAAAACAAAAAGGCTTCAGACTAATGAGGGTCAATTATTAAGATTGTCCAATTACTCTGCTCTGACCTCATTGCCCCCAGGTAGCCGGTTCATCTGCACCAGTTGTCCCTGTGGGTCCAGCACTAGCTCAGTAAAGGTCAGCAGCTCAGAGGGCAACGGGCACTTGGGAAGGTGGGCATACGCATCCACGGACTGCCACAGCTTCTTCAGAGCCTGTACAGGTGAGGGTGTGAGAGAGTGAGAGAGAGAGAGAGAGTAGCATAAAACATGAATGTTTGTTTTGAGTTGTTTTGTGGTTTTAGATACGTTAGAGATGCACTATTATATTGGCTTTAAACTGGTATGTGTAGATAACTAGTTAACAAAACTATTTAGATTTGATCGAATCACATTTGCAAAACTACAGAAAATATTTCAATATTTAATATTTAAAAGTCTTATATTTCTCTGTAGGGCTTGTTCATGTAGATATAATACTAATTTCTGCATGTCATATTGGCATCAGCAGATATGTACTTGAAAAAATAACATATCAGCATCAGCCCAAATTCTTATATCAGTGCATCAATAATAAAATGTGCATATTTTCTCATTTAAATATACAAATATTATCATCATATAAAATATGGATATTTGAACAGCTGATTTGGCTAAAATGTCCATGTCTAGCCTGAAGACTATGCCTCTCCACTGCAGAGTATGTACCTGTCTGAACATTTCTGGGAGGTCGTAGACATAGGTGGTGCCCAGGCTCTGTGCCTGGAAGCGCTTGGACTGCAGGAGGTCTTTGGTGACGTAGGGGGTGTTTATTAGCATCCCATGCAGAGGACCCTGCTTATCTCCGTAGGCCTGGAACATGATCTAGATGAGCAAAGAAGATAAGTCTTAAAACTGTGCTAGGAAGTGACGAACATATAATAACGCCCCCCCATGTACACAAACATGCGGTGCACGATCGTGAAAGGCATGGGCACAATTGCTTGATATGCACAAATATTATCAACGCAGTCAAAAACATAGTCGCCTTCTGGCAGAAACTAAATAAAGAGTATGACAGGAGTTCAAAAACACGATGATGAAACCTACCTCGCCTCCTGTAGAAAAAGAAATGAGGACACTCACTATGACATCAGACTGTGGGACAGTCACCTAGCAGCCCTTAAGCCTCATTTAGAAAGAGATCTAACCAATCTGAACTGAGACATGGTTGGGAAGTCAATTTAGAACATTATATTAAAGTTTGGAATCATTTGCCGCATTTATAATTTTTATTTTATTTTAACAATAATTCATTTAAAACGAGTTCAATTTGTATTCTTTGCTAAATGATCTGTTTTTTGATATTTGATCTCTATTTTGCAATGTGATAGTGTATATAATATATATCGTCACTGTTCCCATTTTTGTTGTTTTCTATTTTTCTGCATAAATGCAGCAGCTGCCAATTGCATTGGGGAACATTTCATGATGAATGGACCAATAGAAATGCTTCTAAATAGCTTAGAAACAATTCTGGTTCCATTGACCAACATTAAAAGTAAGGACAATTTTTGGTCTCTCCTGTAAAGTTGCCATTTTGAAGACAATATATATATATATATATATATATATATATATATATATATATATATATATATATATATATATATATATATATATATATATATATATATATGTTCTACCCAACTTATTACCTAAAACATCTGTTTTACATTTTATATTACAAACAGTGATTGCAAACATTGGAACACTAATGTACACTATGAATCAAGTATTTGGAATCAATGCTTTCAATAATATAAGTATAAATAAAGATTTAAAAAAAATATCATAATAAAATAAGAAACACTAAAGACAAATGATTCCAGTATTTTGTTTCTAATGTAGTTTCTTGCAATATGGAATGAAAAAGGCTGTTGGTGTATTGTTGTTAGTACTTAGAATTACAAATAATAAATTCAACGATTGCAGTAAACAAACATGATTAATATAATACATAATACTAAACTTCTGAACCGGCGGCTAACAGTTAGCACTGTGTTAGAGGGAGTGAGGTCTGTCCCACATTCTTTACTGGATGGGGTATGTATGTTTAATGGGATGAGAGACGCGTGAGCCCCACCTGTCGATCTTTGGGCCCCACCTGTCCCGTGCGGGAGTCGGTGACCTCCTTGTACAGGCTGATGTCCAGATAGTAGCCGCTTTCATTGGTCAAGAAGAGGCGGATGGGGATCTGCTTGCCTGTAGGGGTCAAGCGAATGTTTATCTTCAGCTCAGCCTGGAGAACTCGCAGCTTCCACAGCCGGCTACCGTATCGCATCACCATAGATCGAACAGACTCTTCAATCTGAGGGAACACAAAAACAAACACATAACCTCACTATATATATATATATATATATATATATATATATATATATATATATATATATATATATATATATATATATATATATATATATATATATGAATAAAAACATTAATTATAGAAAACAATACATTTATAAATTATACATATTTATTTATCTGCTATGATTCCAATATTAGTTTTTATATATTTTTCTATTAAAATACGCTATCCATATTTTTTGCGTTCTATAATTAAAATGTATATACACACACACTAATTGCATTTTTAGTTTTTTATAAATGTTTTAATAACTATTTTAAAATAACTATTTATCAAAATAACAACTATTAACCAGACAAACTGCATTTTCGCAATATGTTGACTTGTAAACAAAAGAGATTAAGTAAAAATATATACTACAGCCACAACCACCATAACAGCTGCAAAAGTAGAACAGCAGACAGGTAGGAGTTTGTGAAGGACTATAGCCAATGACCTTAGAGGGGTCCATGATGACGGTGGGGACAAAGTTGAGGAAGATGTGGTTGCAGTCTGTGCGTACGGTGGTGTTATTAAAGGCCACCTCCAGCTCATCCATGGCCTCCAACAGTAAACGCTCAGCCTCATTGTGCAGGTACTCAAAAGAGGCTTCCTGCAGAACAGAGCAGTCGCAGCACGTGAATTCTACATGTAGACTTAAGCTTAAATACTAACTTTCACTGTACCATCACTGTCGGAATAAAACCTTTCATCTCCATTAGTCTTTTTTAATGCAAAAAAAAAAAAAAAAAAAAAAAAAAAAGATCAACAGAGCAATAAACCTTCAAACTAAATGTGCTCCATAAATTCCACTCAAAACAAAACCAGTCTTTCCTCTCCTGTGAAATGATCTATTTGTAGACGTGAGGTTTTATCATGACAGCGAGAACATAATTAATCTTGCATTTTAGTTTATTTATAAGATTCTGCCATGAGCTTACCTTGGTGACGAGGTCAGAGTGACGAATGATTGCTCGTACAAAGAAGCGGTAGTCCGTCACCTCCGTGCCCACCTCTACACGGGCTGCTCCCAGGTACAGGTGCATCTTGTGGTTGGCACAGGGAATGGCGGTCAACGCAAAGTTCCGCATGCGGTTCAACTCCAACTGGAAGGCTAGAGCTGGTTCCAAGTGCCTGTAGATACGATCCTCCTCAAACTGGACACACACACACACACACACACACAAAACGTGCACACGCAAAAAAAAAATAAAAAAAAGTTAGTGAATATGCTACACTACAGTGCAAACATGAGCAACAGGAAAATAATAAATGAAAATTTAAGCAGAAGAGGGTGAAATTGGTTGTTTTAAATTTGGAGAAAGTGAGTCTACAGGAGCAGAAAGTGGCCCCCAGTGCTAATAGCAGGCTAGATTTAGTAAATGTAGGTAATCACAGCTAGCTAATGGATGTCATCTCTCTCAAATGGGCAAAATAATTAAAAAGTTCATTAAAGTAATGAGCTTTGGTGGAACCATTTTAGAAAACTATCAGCCGAGAGACAAAAGAGAGCCATCACTGATCATGATCGAGAGCCTATCAGAGAAAGTATAAGCATTTAAGGAACACACCAGCCTTTTCAGACTTCGACAGAGTTTTATTATTTCTTTTTGAACAAAGAATAGCTGTACAGGGCGAGCTCTTACGAGCGTATAGACCAAGTAATCTTAAAAAAAAAAGGCCTATGGAATTCTACGATTCTCCAATTTCTTGGAAGCGTCCTCCATTTATTCAGACTCTTAGTCTAAATCACCAACATCTTAGGCTGTAGAAACCAAATGAATCTTTTTAACCAAAAAAGAGAAATCCAAGGTACATGAGCAGGAATGATTACTGGAGTGACACAATTTAAACCTTAGAGTATTGTAGCTTTGAAAGGACAGTGCTTCGGTTGTGAGAACACTGCAAAATGTGGAACGACCTTACATAACAGTGCAAATGGCTCCTCCATACATGTATTCAATGCATATTTAAAAATAATTCTAAATTCTCTTGTGAATTCACTTCAATTCTGAATACACTGAGATTTGATGATGTATAGAACCACTTCTTAAAGAATCCTACTGGAATGGAGTTTACTCACCTTGTCTCTTGCACGGAAAGTGAAAAATTTGGGAAACTCCCTCTGTGTGGAGAAAACAGAACGTCATGAGCTCATTCCATTATATGGCATTTACATGCGGTTCTCCAACCAGACAAAAAAAAAATCAACTTTTAATTGTTTGAGACAATTTGAGAAAATCGAGACAATTTGGACCACAAGCTGGGGTAAGAAGCGAGCTGTTCCTTATATGGAGAGTCGGAAATACTTACATGGAATCTCTGGTCCACCTCACAGTTGATTTGTTTCCTGAAATCCTGTTAGTAACGGCATCGAGAGAAAAAGAGGTGGAGAGAGAGAGACATGCAGTGGAACAGCTACATTTGAGATTGTCAGTATGAATTCTGGACATCATTCATTTCAGCATTATTGGATTCTTTTAGTAAAAGGTCGGCCATCGGTCAAAGTATGAACAGCCAGATAGAGAGAAAACATGCTAAGACAACTGACGGAAACGGTGGCCGCACCTTCTGAGCCACGAGGAATGTGAGCCTTCGGATGCCGTGCTCGAACAGCAGCGATTTCTGTAGAGGAAGAGTTCCAATCAAACACTTCACATGTGCTATACAGTGAAAGTTTAGTAAACCTAACATAAACTACCATCTATTCAGATCTTTACAATCAGCAGTGCAATCAGTAGTGTACTAAAACGTTTGACTGGTAGTGTACTAAAACGTTTGACTGGTAGTGTATCTAAAACGTTTGTCTGGTAGTGATCTAAAACGTTTGGCTGGTAGTGTATCTAAAACGTTTGGCTGGTAGTGAACTAAAACGTTTGGCTGGTAGTGAACTAAAACGTTTGTCTGGTAGTGTATCTAAAACGTTTGTCTGGTAGTGTACTAAAACGTTTGTCTGGTAGTGATCTAAAACGTTTGTCTGGTAGTGTACTAAAACGTTTGTCTGGTAGTGTTCTAAAACGTTTGGCTGGTAGTGTACTAAAACGTTTGACTGGTAGAGATCTAAAACGTTTGTCTGGTAGTGTAGTAAAACGTTTGTCTGGTAGTGTTCTAAAACGTTTGTCTGGTAGTGTATCTAAAACGTTTGTCTGGTAGTGTACTAAAACGTTTGACTGGTAGTGTACTAAAACGTTTGACTGGTAGAGATCTAAAACGTTTGTCTGGTAGTGTAGTAAAACGTTTGTCTGGTAGTGATCTAAAACGTTTGTCTGGTAGTGTTCTAAAACGTTTGTCTGGTAGTGTACTAAAACGTTTGTCTGGTAGTGTAGTAAAACGTTTGTCTGGTAGTGTTCTAAAATGTTTGTCTGGTAGTGTACTAAAACGTTTGTCTGGTAGTGTATCTAAAACGTTTGTCTGGTAGTGATCTAAAACGTTTGTCTGGTAGTGTACTAAAACGTTTGACTGGTAGAGATCTAAAACGTTTGGCTGGTAGTGTACTAAAACGTTTGGCTGGTAGTGTACTAAAACGTTTGACTGGTAGTGATCTAAAACGTTTGACTGGTAGTGATCTAAAACGTTTGACTGGTAGTGATCTAAAACGTTTGACTGGTAGTGTACTAAAACGTTTGACTGGTAGTGTACTAAAACGTTTGACTGGTAGTGTACTAAAACGTTTGACTGGTAGTGTACTAAAACGTTTGACTGGTAGTGTATTAAAACGTTTGGCTGGTAGTGTACTAAAACGTTTGACTGGTAGTGATCTAAAACGTTTGGCTGGTAGTGTACTAAAACGTTTGACTGGTAGTGATCTAAAACGTTTGGCTGGTAGTGTACTAAAACGTTTGACTGGTAGTGTACTAAAACGTTTGACTGGTAGTGTACTAAAACGTTTGACTGGTAGTGTACTAAAACGTTTGGCTGGTAGTGTATCTAAAACGTTTGGCTGGTAGTGTACTAAAACGTTTGACTGGTAGTGTATCTAAAACGTTTGACTGGTAGTGTACTAAAACGTTTGACTGGTAGTGTACTAAAAAGTTTGACTGGTAGTGTACTAAAATGTTTGGCTGGTAGTGTTCTAATTGGCTCAACATGAAGCTAAGTGTTGAAGATTCTATTTTTTCTCTACTTGACTAAAAACTACCAGCTAAATGACTTTAACTTTACTCAAAAAACTTTTAAAATAAATGATCGGTCTGCAAAAACAACTGCCAAGATTGTGAAAGGATGCTTTTTCACGTTAGCTGCCTCACCTTGGACTGGGTGAACTCCCGGAACATGGCAGCCAGGCCATCGTCGTCAATGTCGCTGTCTGTCTTGATTGCAACATTGAGAATGTGGATGGGCTCCTCCTGAGTGCCCTAGAAATACACAGAATCAGCACATCGTATGAGTATTGGACAGTCTTTGGTGTAAGCTTCTGAAATGTGGTTATTTTTGGAATAAGCATTTGTTGACTCAAACATTCTATGGTTGTGTTTCTAATGTTTGGTTTGAGTACGTGATATTAGGGCATTCTCTAGGTACTGTGCATCAAAGCTGAATGAGAAGGGGTCTCACTTTATTGTCTTCTTCAACGTACAGCACAGGGTTTCCCCCCTCAGGGAAGGAGGGGCTGGTTGGTGGAGAGTCTGAGAAGCAGCTGAGGACGTCTTTAATGTTCCTGAGAGAAAAATTAAAAAGACAGACCACTTTGTAAGTGCTCAAAAGAGTGTAAATAAATCTCTCTTACATGTACACACAAAATTAGGTGGTACTGTACTCATTAAAAATAAAATAAATAATAAAAAATTTAATATTTATAAAAAATAAAAAAGACATATAAATCTGAGTAAGGACAATAATTATTTAATGTCAGTATTTCACATCTACAGACTTTGCCATGCGCCTGTATGCAACACCAACTACACATATTTATGCATTTGTTTGTATATTTACAATGTGGGCTTATAGTACTATGCAGAAGTCTGAGTCATTTAGGGTCTGTCTTAAAACCTAATGAGGGTCTACATAGTCAGCATTTTGTGTCATAGTATGCGCTCCCGACATGTAGACTGTCCCAATTCTTAGATATCTTAAACATGTTGTCTACTGAGGAACCTTATTTTGGTCTGATTTTAAGGAAGCATCGAACGCTTCCTCAGCCGCTAAGACAATCCCATGATGCAACGCAGGCAAATCTATGAGCAGTGAAGTCGTTAGTGAAGTTATTTCAAGTCTCTCTGGTGTTTTAATGTGTTTCTTGTCATATAATCACACAAAACAACATTTTATCTGAAACCTTGTAACGAGTTGTTGACCATTTTGCAGTTTTATACTCGAGCTATTAGCATTTACGCTAGCGGATTTTTTAGTCTCAGGCTATTGTTTTGGATTTCGGCCAGTCACGTGCTGCAGTGGGCGGGAACAAGCTGTGACACAGTCTCTCTCTAACTAGAGCGTCGCAGTAAAATCTGTTTTATGAGGAGAGATAGGTGCCTACCTAGACAGCCTACTTAGACACTCACTAGGTTTTGAGACACATCCTTAATTTCCCAGTCAATACTTGTTTAAAAACAAGTTAATAACTTTTCAGAATCAGAAAAAACTACAGAAAACATATTTAACAGAAAGCAATTACACACAACACTCAACAGCCAAATACTCAATCATTTTGTTTAGTATTTATTTAATTACAGCTCCCATTCTGTTTGAAAAACCTTTCTACAGGTTTTAAAGAAATTTTAATTGGAAAATGGGACTATGATTTTATCTAATCTCCTTAGAAGAATCCACCCTGGTCACGTTTTTTACTAATCCTAAAAACACAAAACAGATACACGCACCTGGTGAACTCCTGGAAGGAGCGGAAAGACACCATGGCCCCCATGCGCTGGCAGGGTGGGGTGAAGGAAGTGTCCAGTAATACATCACTCACACTGGCCACGTGAACCATGCCGTAGTGGTTCAGGTTGGACGAGAAGGACATTCTGAGAGTCCGACATACACAAACACACAGAAATTATTATTAAATAGTTATTAAAAAACACTTCCAGAACAAGCAGTTGTCCCTGGAGACGTGGAGAGGACAGTATTGCGTCCTCACAAGCTGCTTCAGCAAGATATATAAAAGTGTAAAAAAAATAAAATAATAATAATAATAGTTTTAGAAATGGTTGGATCAGCTTGTAAGGAAGCAATTCCGAAAAGAAAATGCAAGTAAACGTCAAAAGGTGTTATATTCACCCAAATTCAGACTTGAAAGAACAAAGCTTACTTAAATCAGATTTTTTTTTTATCTTAACCAAATGACCGAAAGAAAGGTTACTACCTCTGGGGTTAGTTGAAATGGCACCAGAGCAGCCCCTTACCCACAAAGGTTAAAAATGATGTCTGAGAAGATTCATACTTCACCAAAAAGAGGCCCAGCTGCTGCATACATTGCCAGCCAGAGGTTAAAGAAATACTTCACTCAATAAATTCAATACATGAATGCTGATTAGAACTTAACTATCAATTTAAACAAGTGTTAGCGTGTTTGAGTGCAGTGTTCCTTTAAGCTAACCGGGGGATAAAAAGAGAGCTAGTCGAGCGAGCGGGCGAGCTAGCTAGTTATCTCACTCTACCTGTCCTCATTCACAGCCGGGTCATTAGCTGTTGCTGTGCAAGCTTTAACTCCACTAGCTTTACTCGCTTTACTGTCAGTGTTGCTAGCTGGAGTTCTGTGGTCCTGAAGCGGTATAGACAGTTTCCTGAGAGAATATCAGCAAACAGTCACACTCAGAGGCAGCGCTTCACAATTACACAAACACAACAACTGAAACTCTTAATTCAAACCCAGCATGATGTCTGTATTATATAGTACTAAACTTACACAGTATTCAGAGCATACACTCGCTCACACACTCTCTCACACACACGTTTGTCTTACTATATTAGTGAGGTCATCCATAGGTTTCTATTGAACTTTGTTTTACTGTAACTAAATAATACTACACATAAAGCTAATCCTAACTTTAACCTTAGTACCCAAAAGACTAAAAAAAAAAAGACTGTACTATACTAGTGAGGACATGTGGTCCTCAAATATACCTCTACAAGAACACACACAAACTCACAAACTCTCACTCTCACACACACACTCTCAGAAAATGATTTGGATGGCAATTTCTGTGTGTCACAGATTCACACACAGTGTGTTCAGATTGAGAGTAGCGCAATTAGCCATGCTACTGCAGATTAGTTTCAGATTACCGCTGCGGTGGTCTTCAATGTGAGAAATACATTCTACAGGTAGTGCAAGTGGCAGCATCAGCAAACTTACACTCCAAGTGAATTCACTCCGAGCAGAATTCAAACTGATGAGCAACTGTCTGAGGTCTGAGCCGCCCAGGAGTTTACTTTCTCTTCTGTTTTGTAAATGCTAATTCTATGCACACCACGTAGTGTTGCTGTCATGACAAAACCTTACATTCCAAAAATGGTCATTTTACAGGAAAAGAGGGAAAAAAAAACTTCTTTAAGTTAATAAAGCAATTTTCCCCTCTATTTAATCCTGGCATTTCATTGCTTCATTCATCATAAAATGTTAGGATTAAATAAAGGACAGGTAGCTGTATAAAAAAAAACAACAGCAAACTTAGAGATGGGTTTTGTTCCAACAGCGACACTGTGTAATCAGGACAGCACAATATGGATAAAATACAAGATTCTATAAGACTGGATTTAGCGATTAACTAATTAATGTTCATATCTGATATTTTTGGCTTGTTCTTATTATGAATCATGTTATCTAATATGGGACTATATACTTGTCCTGCTAGACGTTCTTATTTTAATTTTATTATTCATTTTTCTTGATATAATTATTTCTGGACCATGAAAAGTTTGTTGGATCATATGAACGTGTTTAGGGTTGTCACAGTTAAGGCTTTACATGATAAATTATTTGCAGCTAGATTACAACTCCACGGTTGCTCAGACTGAAGCCCAGCTGCTCACATACTGTGTTCTTTCATAGTAAAATATGTGAGTCCTTTTATTTAAATTACATGGTGTTTAAAGCAAAACCTTCAGCTTTGGCGGACTACGCTGGACAGTGCTTGTGATAAGCCCATGAACAGATCAATGAGCAGCAAACTATCAAAAGCAACAAAAAAGTGGAAAACTTCAGTAAGCCTGCACTGCAACAACCCAAGCAGCATCAATGAGAGTGAACGTATTAAGTGAAAACTTTTTTAGTTTACTGTATATATGACACACTCATTGATTGCGACTAATTACTTATCCGAGAACTGCCAACAAAATCCCATATGGAATGTCTGAGGTTAGACAGGATGCTCACAGCACGCAAGCACATTTAAAGATTAGCGAAAGCTCATTTGCATATTCCTAACATCTGTGGAATTACTATTGAGAGCAACGCTGTGACAATACTAAACAATTAATATATTGTGCAGTCCTATTACATTGGCATGGTGCTTTGACACTATTGTATTATAGAAAGCGTTAACACCTGGACAAGCTTCAATAACTCTAGATATGAAGTTGATTTAAAGGTTTCTACCAAGAGCAGTGTTAGCCTATGTTGCCTTTACTAGTCTAGTATCTCTAGGTCTATAATACTTGGGCAGCTACCTACTGGTTGACAGTATAAAGAATGTGTACTATACCTGTTTAGAGTGGGGATGTTCCCTCTGCAATCAAATAACATTGATTACTGATCGGTTAGTGTCAGGCCAAGAGTGGCAAGAAGCTGTCCTAAGTGGCGGGAGCTGTGTGGCTGTTATGCATAACTGGCAGATATCTATTAAACTAATTTATATATATATATATTCTTTATAAATGTTGCTACACATCAAACCCATGTGGGCTAACTGTTTGGATTAACTGAGCTCTATTATAAATTTCTATGCCACACACATGCGTCACTTAAGGCTGCTTCCTCTCACAGACACATGCAATAACTGCATGGCGTACAATATTTCAAGACGACATGACAGAATCAGGACTTCCCTCACTCTCTAATTTATAAAGAGTGTAGAGGCAAAAAACACAAAACAGGATTCAAGAGGGCCAAGATGAGGCATGCAAAAGATTGGTACTGGTTTTAATGCATGACTTTTCTTGGTATGTCATGTCATACACTGAAACCTTTCAATTTATAAAAGGAAGAGTTTGGAGAAAATCTAGTTTGTAGTTCTTCTTCATTACCCCAAATGTGTAAGATCAGCCAATAAATGTTCAGTGTGTCAAGTTTGCTTCTGTAATTTTGCACTAGAGCTGCAAGACCAATGTAGCTGAAAAGTAATGTAGCGTCCACACAGTAAACTAGCATGGTGTAAACGACATGCCTAATAGAATGTGCATTCTTCCTTTTTTTGATATTCAAACATCTGTAAGAGCTATGAAAGGAAAAATAGCAGAAAAAAATAATACAATAAATGAAGTTAAAAAAAGCAGCCTTATTTTTTAGGTTACAACACCGTGTTAGAAGGCTAAAAAAATCAGTAGCACTAAACTTTAGTAGCTTGTGGAGGAATACATGTTCTTGTGAACGTTCTTGTGTTGGATGAGCAACAGAGGTTGCCTCTTCAGATGAGTTAATGACCTAAAACTTGAGTCACATCCTTATTAACATGCCATTGACTACACATTCATACACCCATGATAACTAGAGATAAAAGGATCGATCAGCTATGTATCGCTATCGGACGATTTTTAATCAAATAACAAATAACCCAGAACACCCTGCAGACCAGATCTGACCTGTACGAACAGAACCGTAGCAACAATTTAAGATCTGCATTTACTGACTGCAGTTTTTCAATTAAAATTACCAAGAGACTGCGTTTAATGACTGAAGTTTTTACTGCATTTATTTAATTGCTTTTTTTGTTTTAAATTAAGGGTCTAAATTTAATGCTGTATTTTAATTTTACTTGCTGTTTTCGTGATACTTGTTTGATTTACTTAGTTTATTTACTGTTAATTTTGTTAAAAATATATTGCTGTTTCACATGAGCTCGTTAAAAATGGCAATAAACCAGTTTCGACCATGTTTCATGACTTGCTTGCGCTAATAACTACATACAGCCCTGCTGTGGCATATAGCCCCGCCCTCGATCGGTATCGGCCGATCGTGCTGAAAGGTGATCAGCGATTGGAATCGGCCTCAAAAACGCTGATCGGTCCATCTCTAATGATAACCCTAACCCTATTTTGTAAAAGCTGCAACCTAATAACACAGAGTTTGTGAATTTCCTATGGCACACTACATTCAGGAGTCAAGCCTCAAGCCAGAAAAGGTGGAGAAAGCCATGAGCCTACTTTTATAAAACACTTCAATTGCAGCTACAATTGCAGCAGTACATAAACGCAAGTCTAATTGAGGTTATGTGTGATGTAGGCAAATGTGTGACGTGTTCCTCCATTACACATACTTTTATTACCCACCACTAACCCAAACACTGGCTTCTGTGCTCCAGTACAAAACTGCAGAAGCAAAGTTCAGACACAAAAAACACACAGGTTGGCTGATAAACTAGATTTTTCACTTTCTTTAGGTTGTGCTTGGCAGATGCAAGGAAGGGAAGCGCTTAAGCAGCCAATCAGAGTCAAGATATTAGGCATGCACAAACTCTTTTTGTGCTGTTTAACGTACCAATGGAAAGTCTACCAGATGCAATGCAAGTCTAGAACCTTTCTGAAATAGAAACTGCAGAACTGAACACCTCTCTTCATTCTGAACATCCTTCTATAAATCCTAACCACTGAATCAGAGACAGAAAAAATATTCTGCATATACTGTACAGATGTTGCACTAACTGAGCAGTTGATGGTGCCGAGGACTTGGAACAGTGGAGGAGATTTCTGTTGGAGATTGGTTTCTGTGTATACAAAGCTGGTGAGGAATACTATTAGGTTCAAAGGGCCTCCCCTTGAATTGAATCCCCCTCCACAGTGCCAACAGCCAGGTGGTGTTGGGGTGGAATGGGATGTGTACTGAGGTTTAGTGAGGAAGGGTGGTCATTGGGCACCTGTTAGGATGCGAAGTGGGCAGCATGAACTGGAACTCCACAATGCAAGTGTTGTCCTTCAGCTGCCGGTGCTGGACGCTGTTGAGCTCATACGCTATGTAGGCTCTCCGAACGTACACCTGAGAGAGAGCGCGATAGAGAGGTTATAGAACCGCTCAAGCTCAAGGCTTATTATTAAAATATGAACCTAATACTACAATAACCTATTCAGTAACTACATTTTATGTAGTCCATTGTATTTTATGTACTGTAAAAAGAGCGAGGAACTAATATATGGACCTAGATAGAGAAGTGAAACAGACATGCTTTTTCAAGAGGCTTTTTTTGCCTTTCAAATATATACATTTGTAAAGAAACAGATCTGAAATATTATTCACAATTCATTTTATTATTCCTTTTTCAAATACTTAATAAAAGGTATTGAATAAATTCTCCTCTTACCTCCAGAGCAGCCATTCTGACCACCTGGTTGCTGTGGTAGAAGAAATTGGGCAGCACATCAAAGATGGATGTCTCAGACAGAATCAGTTTCTGGACAGAAATAAAATTAAGGGGGGGGGTTGACATTGCATTAATCAAGAATCTGCTCACACAATTAATCAAAAGACCTTTAATTAAAGGCTGTGGCTTTTTAAAATTCCACATTTACAAACTAGAAAAGTTCCAAAAGTGACCAGCAGATGGCACCTCAGCATTCACTCTAATCAAGGAAGCTAAATGTTTCAGATTAAGGAGTGGTGGGAACTCTGGTCCTAGAGATTACCGTGCTTAATAACACTGCATTAAAGTCCTCAGTTAATAGCCAAACTGGGTTTGAGCAGAGGAATTACTGAAGTTTTCTGACCTCTGATTTTTCTGCTCCAACACATCTGCTAAACCTACAACAAACTGCTGAGCTGAGTCAGTAGTGCACTGAAAAGTCAGCAACTTGGTCCAGACACTGGCCCCATATGACTTCAACCATAAACCCCTGCTTTAGACCTACCTGCAGGTTCTCGATGCAGAACTGGTGTCCGTACATGTCAATGGCTGAGAGGAAGATGGACTCCACCTGGTTGTGCCGCAGCTCATATGAAGGCAGGTGAGAAGCTATCAGCACCTGAAGAGAGTCAAGGTCAAGGATAAGCAACTATGTTAGCAACACACAGTGGTCTAGAATGGCTATGTTGTTGAGTGTATTTAAAAGATATTTGAAATGACAGTCCTGTTACATGAAATATAAGAAATTTCCACGTTTCTCTCAAATAATTATTGAGTAAGTTCTGTTGTGCACACCTGGCGGGCCCGCAGTGCCACTTTGGCGTTGGTGGTCTTGCTGAGCTGTGTGAGCTCAGTAAGGATAGCCATAAGCTCATCGGTTAATGTAGGGTCTCGCCCACACAGCTGATCCTACGGGGAAAGAGAGGGAGAGAGGGGAAGAAAGAAATAAAGAATGAAGGAAAGAAAAAAGAAAAAAAAACACAAGAACAAATGTAAGTCAACTTTAGAACATTAGGCCTTGTTCCTACTTGGCATTTGTCTGATATAATATCTTTGGATATTATGACTTGATCAAGAGAGCCACACACATATTAGTTGTTTTTTTGTGCTGTGAGTCCCGGTTCAGATTAATATATGACCTGTTTCAAGCATTTAGTCAGCACGAGCTTCTAACATAACATAAAACAATGCATCTCTGAGACATACTGGACCCCTCAATGTGTGCGAGTTTAAGTATCAATAAATTAAACTAAAGGAAACGCTAGTTTTTGAGTTGTTGCAAATGTTCTGGACTAGACAAAGACATTTTAAGCATCTTGTAGTAATGAAGTTAAAAGTGGGTTCTCACAATTAGCATGGTGACCAGAGAATTCTTCTTGGTGACTTGAGCATGGGAGAAAATGTAGTTGAGTACGTTGGCCATGTCGCTTTTGTTTTCTTCGCGTAGTGCAAACACACACTTGTCATAGTGTCCTAAAGAAATGCACACACATACGCACACAAAATAAATAAATAAACAAACAAAATGACACTTAAAACACTACTCAGAGCATGCACAGTAAAAGAGCTTGCAACGAAATCGTGATGCTGGAGTGCCCTCAAGTGGAGAGATTACAAACTGCACCTCCAAACTAATACAAACAAGAGCATTAAACTAGATCACTGATCTCAGCCCCCCTAAAAAAAAAGGTTATTCTTTCCCAGATGGAAAGGTTTTTGCGATCTGTCGCTTTTTTTGCGTTAACTGTGGTGCTGCTGCAAACAACCTGCAAAGTGACTATCTACAGTATTTCCCAGTACTACACCGCAGTGTGTATAAACTCTTATAAACTGTATAAACACTCAGAGCAAAAGCAGAGCACAAAACGTGTCTCCCCCAGCGATAGCAACTCAGAAACAATGCATTAGTCCACAAGAAAGTGTGAAAATGTGAACTACTACACAATAATAGCTCTTATAACATACGTCTGCGCACTTAGGTGTAGAATATCCGGACGCAGATTTACACATATCTGTTCGGCAAAGCAGTCACACTCATTAGCACCTTTTCCTAGCTCTTCATTACTCTTATTGTTCTTATTCTTTATTCTAGTTGCTTTATCTTCTTGTGTCTTTCTCTTGATATTGTTATATTGTAATACTGTTCTTGTTAAATTCCTTGTATCTCTTGTATGACATGTTTTGCGAAATAGACGATTCTGATTCTGATTCTGATTCTGATTACCAAACCCTGAAGCTGCTACACTCTACGAGTACTCATACACGAACAATTAACCTGTGAGCTCTGAAAAATGTGGCTAGTCCAGAAACCAGTCTGTGTAGTAGGGTACAGGCAGTACAGCTCCCAGGAGAGATTTTTAGAATTTTTACTTGCACGTTCTTGTTCGGTCTTATTAAACAGATAAAAACAGATTAAAACAGACGTGAATGCCTAAATTATTTAGTTATTTAGTTCAACAATTTCATAAATTCCCATCAAAAACTGTAAGGTTTTCTGGGTATTTTAACTTTTTTTGTTCTTCTACGTCTAAGTCCCCATGTCTATTAGAAATAGAGGCCTTTCTAAAAACCTTGTTTATGCAGGTTGTTCTTGGAACTCAGTGACTGCCAACTGACGCAATTTGTTCATAGCACATGTTTACAAACATTAATGTGTTTTACAGACTAAATGAAAGCTTAGTTTTATATTAACTTTATTAAATATTTGAAACCAGCTTCACTGCTAATAAAACGTATCTTCATTTACACAGGCCAAAAAAATGTAATATTATTGTTTGGGAAAGAAGAGAGATTGATATGCTCAGCAGTAGACCCCCCAGCCCCCCTAACTGTTCCTAAAACTACAAACATTTCTAATTTACACGGTTGATATGAAAGCCATATGCATCATTTAAATCAGCAACCTTTGCTGAAAGGTGACAAGTTTGCCTGCATTCTGATGTTTTTATTGAGATTCAACCAAGAATAAAACGACACATGAGATATAAGACACACTTCTTTACAGTTAGATTGTTAAAGGCAGCAAGTATACGGTTTAGTTTGTGCAAATTGCCTGTTACATCGCCTCATCACTCCTAATAGTCAATAGCTGGATATAACAGTCTACAGCATTCTAATGCTAAATAACCCTTAATGGCCCTGAAAGTCAGGGAAAATTGACTGCTGGGGAAAAAAAAAAAAAAACTCTTCCTGCACTGCCAGCGGCAAAAACATTCACAGGGAGACTCTGAGCTCCGGTTGTGTTTTAATCAAGTCCACTGGTAATCAATTGACTTATTGATCAATTTGGATTTACAAACTACTTTAAAAACATTACAGTCTTCCTGAAGAAAAGACTTGAGGTTGATGTACTGTTAATGTATGCTCACACAAACGTGTGTTCAGTATTCTGTTGTATTCAGCAGTGAAAGAGCTTCTGCTTTTGTTCATCTATGGAGTTAAGTCGGTGTCACCAGAACTTGAACCTGAAATCATGTTTTTGAAAATTTGACCTGCACATTTTTTTGGTATTTGAAAATTCAGGTCTTGGAATTTCAGGTAAACAATAATTAAAAAATGTTTATGTGTTATGTTTATTGTGAGTTTCACATTTCCGGTGAGGAGTGAAAAAATTAAGTGCACAAAATGTTTAAAAAAGCAGGCAAATATTTTTCACCCCGTGTTTTGCACGCTCGAGTTTTGATGCCATATGTAGTTGTCCATGTGCTCCTCCATTGATATATATATTGTCGCTGTGTAATAAAAACATGCACTTCAATTTGTGTCAATTTTTAGTTTTTTCCATGATATGAACATGACAACTCAAACTTACATTGTACACACATACATACACACAGACGACCCTCCCAATGAGCTTGGAGGTGTTTTGTTATTGGCCAGATGCAAGTTTGATTACATCTGCGCTTGTTTGCTCTTCCGGAGTACCCCGGATGTTTCCCTGAATTTTCACAACCTGAATTTCTTGTAAAATACCATAAATTTTGCAGGTCAAATTTCAATAACACCAAATTTCACACACAACATGATTTCAGGTTCAAGTTCTGGTGACACTGATTTAATTCCCTATCCATCCTACATCCTAGAATCTACCCAGAATAGAACATCCCACGTTACCCTCATATCCACTCTATAAAGCCTATAAACACACACACACAGCACTGAAGAAGTCACCATGCTCACCGTGCTGAAACTGCACCTCCACCCTTAGATACTGTCTCAGCAAGTCCATCACCACCGCCCTCATATGACCCCGAATACCGCTGCGATACCTTGGGAGAGGAGACAATCAGCATTACATTTGTGTATCTGTGGAAAGAGACCTGGTCCTCACAGGTAAAGTATATGTGTGTACTGACTTCTGGACGAGCTGCACGATGCTCTGGGTGTTCATGAAGAAAACCTCGCGTTCTGACTTCCTGTTCAGTGTAGCAGCGTGGCTGTCCAGAATGTTAGCAATCTGCCAACAAACAGAGAGAAAAGAGGCACATCAGCCGCTAGAGCCATGACTGCGGAACAGGTCCAACCCAATTGATTTTGAGATAATTTGTTTGTCTTTCAGTTGCTGATGAAATGAGCATGAAATGCTGATACTAGGCTACGCCACTGAAACATAACACAAGTTACAAATGATAAGGGTCCGGTCCTTGACCTCTAGGTGGACCTTCTGAACTCTAATTAAATACCCCTGATCTACAGCCTCCAATTATAAACAAGAAGCAATTTCAATGATGTTCATCTCAATTTTAATGGGTAAGTAAGAGTTCATGACTGAGGTTTACATCCTACAGTCAGAGATTAGCCAAAAAAAGAAATGCTATGCTCACATTACAGGGTTGAAGTAGCAGTAAACACAGATTCACCCACAAAAGTCTGATCTGAGTCTGATCACATTCATACGCATTTTTTTGTGTGAGTGTCTACCTGCTGACTGGGAAACTGGCAGAGCACAGAGGTGATGTTGCTGGCGTACTGTGCCATCTCTTTCTTTATAGCTTTCTCCACAGCTGGGGGGATTCGGCCAGACACACTGGTCATGATGTCCTGCAGCTCCAGAAGGGGCAGAGAGGGGTCCCGCAGAGTCTTCATGAGCCGCTCCACCCACTCCTTTAGCTGTGGGAGCACACATGGAAACATAACAGAAACAGTCTAGAAGTCTAGGGTAAACCTCGTAACTATATCTTAAATATTAGCAAATATTTTGGTTATAAAGTTGGAAACATTTTTATTATTTAATACAGAGCCAAATAAGGAAACGTCACAGAATGAAGAAGTGTAATTAGTTCTAATTACACTTAGTTAAACAGACAAGGACTAAATAAGAAGATAAGTAGTAAATAAGTAGTCTGAGGCTTAAACATGACTGTGAAACAAGTGTAGTGAAAACAGGAGCTGCATATTCTGAAAGGATAGGGATCCGGTCTTGTCGCCGGTTCGATCCCCGGGATCCCCCAGGCCACGACTGAGGTGCCCTTGAGCAAGGCACCTAACCCCTACTGCTCCCCGGGCGCCGTGGATAGGGCTGCCCACCACTCCGGGCACGTGTGCTCACTGCCCCCTAGTGTTTTCACTAGTGTGTGTATATGTGGGTGTTTCACTGCACAGATGGGTTTAATGCGGAGGTCAAATTCCACTGTGTGCAAAATCACATGTGGCTAATTTGAGTGTCTAAATTTTTTAAAAATTTTAAATATAGAAATGTACTAAACTGTGTTGACTCCATCACCTACGTGGCACAGTCTGCTTACCAAAGCTCAGGACAAAATGTTGGTACTTCAAAAAAGTTCTAACTTCTAAAAGTACTCGCAGAACTAACTTGGGCCAAATGTATATAACATATATAGAAGCATATGGAATACTTTGACTGTCTACTCCTAACCAGAGGCATAGAAGCTGTTGTGCTTTTGGGCAGTACTGCAGTTTTAATGCAATTAATTATTAGTTTTTGTCATATTTTTATATTTACATTACTGTGCAAATAAACGTCTTAGACACCCAGTCTTATTGATTATCACCAGTAAGAGAGTATTTCTTCACCAGTAATAACACCAGATATCATTAATTAGACCAGATGTAAATAAGCATAAATACAAGATAAGGTATTTTGAAAAAACTAGATAATATCTTGTGCGCCAGTTCTGAAGTTAATTTCCAGATTTCTCCTGGACGCCTCAGACATTGTATGAATGAATTCAGTACCTTCAGCAGCAATCTTGATTTAGCTTAATGAAGTACTGAGCAGTCAAAGCAGGTATTAGATGTTATTATTAGACAAATAAATTCACAAGGAAAACTTTGAAAAGGGTTAAATAAAAACACTGACATAAGTAAAACTACTAAAACTTACTAGGGTAATACTATTTGAATATTTAAGAAAGATAATGCTTTGCTGAGTAAATACATGCTTCCTGTCTGAAAAATAGACTTTTAATAGTTTTAATATTTTTTTTAAAGTTTTTAATGGCTAAAAATTGTACTGTACTGTAACAGCCAAATTACAGTATTTTTCTTTTATCATATTAAAATCGTATCGTATGTAGACTTCTCAGTTATGTCCATGGCACATTAAGGTACTTTTGTTTCACAACAGCAAAATAAAAGTAAGATATTATGAATATTTGTGATGTCACAAGAACCAGCTCTTTTACATATATCCATCTATTCAGCCTGTAGCACTCAAGCTAAGCTTATTCATTTTAAATCAGTGTTAAAAGACACTGTAATAAAACACCTTGTTTTTTTATTATGTACATAATATGTTCTACTGTTAAGGCTAGTGAATGTGCAGGCAGTCTGTTTTGAACCTCTACATGTTGTAGACTGAGTGAAGTTCCTCATAGCCAGTAATTATATGCGTGCCTAAGCACACAAGGGTGTGTAAGATTTTACCTTGGCACTGAAGAAGGGTTCAGGCAGGCAGAAGCCATTCATGATGTGGACCAGGTGGTCAAGAGTGTTGTGAAAGACTCTATGCAGCTTCTCTCCTCTAAGAGCCACAGCCTGTACGCTGGGCAATGCTCCCGTGTGCAACTCCGCCTGAAACGTATACACCAAGTTAATGTAGACTACAGTTATATCGCCATCACAATATGCATAGTTTATCAGGTGCATCACAACACTTAAAAATAACTTAATAATTGTAATTATATATCATCACGGTTCAAAGAAAAACAAGTATCTCCAAAAGGGCAGCTTTACAGGAGAGACCAAAAACATTCTTAACTTTTAATGTGAATGTGAATTTGGAGCATTTCTATTGGCTCGTTCATCATGAAATTTCCCCAAAATGTAAATGGCAGCTGTTGCATTTCATTGATGTAAAAATCTCACCATAAAGATTTCTTTATGAATTAAATACAGTTGTTAGATATATAAATATAAGATATATAAAATTTATATTTGTGTTAATGTGCCAGTTCTGGGAATGATGACGTGTTCAGCCTTACAGTGCACAACCAATATAGTACATGTAAATGTCTAGTAGTGCTTTTTTTAGTGAATGCTGTTCTTGTATTTTGCATAAAATCATTTCATATGGATCTCCAACACTTTACCCAACACATTTTATGATTTTACATTTATCATAGAAACCAAGGATAGACTGTTTGTCTCCTGTCGCCAGTCATAGCCAATGGTGAGTTAACAATATACTGATACTGAAGCTTCTTTAATGACAGTAATATCGATTCTTGTCCTCATGAACAGACTACATAAAGTGGTCAAGAGTCAAACATTACCTCTTTAAATGTTAGGAAAGTGACAATAGTGACCTACCTCAGCACACCTTAACTAGTTTTATTGTTTATAGATCAGTTGTACTTTTCTGAGAATATATTTTACAATATTTAGTTAAATCTTGACCCAGAATTAAAAAAAAAAAAATATATATATAATAATATATATAATAATATATATATATATATATATATATATATATATATATATATATATATATATATATATATATATATATATAATTAATATTATATATTAATTTATAATGGTAGATGCATGTCTTGTTTATGACCCTGTGTTAAATTCATTCAATCTGTGTGATGTGATATACTTTCTTTGTGACTGGACTGTTTCCATTTGTTTGTATTACAAAAGGAACTTTGTTGTATATTTACATATATTTACTTTACAATCAGATATTATTATTAATTAATAATAATAATATTATTATTATTATTATTATTATTATTATTATTATTATTATTATTATTATTATTATTATTATTATCCAAGACCCTAGTTAAACTCATCCTTGTCACTCATCCTTTTTTCTCTCCTTTACCTTTACCTACCTGCTGGACTCTGCTGGGGTCATCCAGCTGCAGCTTTGCAATAACACAGCCAGGCTCCAGCACCGCTCCAGCTCTTTTCACGTAGTGGATGCAGCCAGACTCTGCTGCAGTCAGTGTCATCACCATCTTCATAACCTGCAATATACACAACACACATACCAAATGACTACTAGCAATGTCAGACTGAATACTGAAAATGTACAGGTGTTCACCAGTACATAACTCAGACACACACACACCTCGATTTCAGCATAACACTGCCCTGCAAACACATGGCCTCCATCCTCCACAGTGTACTGAATGAGTTTGCCAGCAGAGGGCGAGCGCAGCAGGGATGGGTCGTTCTCCTTTTCAAACACACAGGTCTTATTACCGATAGTGATGCGGTACCTACAGAAACAGAGAGTACAGGCTTAAATACACTAATCTAAACATCACAGAAACCCTGTCTTTGAAACAGTTACCGATTATAGTAAACTCACAGAATATTAGTCATTTCCTTCTTTTCTAAAAACTGGTTACGTGTCACCTTGTGGCATTGACACCATCAATTTTGTCAGCTAAAGATTACACTTTAAACAGTTCCCCTCCATTTTAACCAACTCTTCCATTAACTGTGCACATTTCTTCATTGCAACTGCTGCTCCGAACTAGCCCCCAGCCAAACTGCCCCATTGTTCCATCATATCTGTTAAACCAGTCACATACACACAGGCTACTGTTCCCATCCTGGAATGTGGGAATGCTAGTGTTGTGTTCTGCTGCTTAATACTTGGTTAAGCATTCAACTTAGAGGTTTATGCTCAAAGTTGAATGCTTAACCCAGTATTAGAGTAGAAATGATGCATGCAGTGTATATAAATTTTCTTGTGCCATTATTAATAAGTAATCAATTATCAGCCATCAGTAGTTGTTAATGTTGTCAATAATGTATTGGGGGTGATCCAGCAAAAATGATTACAGGACATCTGCTGTACCTGTCGACCTCCTCCTTCATGTACGTGGTATAGCTGCTACCGTCGTAGGACAGGAGCAGGCCACCGTCACTCAGGCGGTGAACATCCACCTCGGCTGAAGAGTGGTTCATGATGACCACATAAGATGTGGGAGACTGCCGGGTCACCTTCAGAACGTATTTAGTGCCCTCATAGATCAACTCCACATCCACCGTGTTCAGCAGAGTGTTCGCTGGTAACACCTGACCCCTACAGACATACAGAGAGAGAGAGAGAGAGAGAGAGAGAGAGAGAGAGAGAGAGAGAGAGAGAGAGAGACAGACACAGACAGACAGACAGACAGACAGACAGACAGACAGACAGACAGACAGACAGAGAGAGACAGAGACACACACACACACACAGACAGAGACAGAGAGAGAGAGAAAGAAAGACAGAGAGAGAGAGAGAAAGAAAGACAGAGAGACACACAGAAAGAGAGAGACAAAAAGAGAGACACAGAAAAAGAGAGAAAGACACACACACACACACACACACAGAGAAAGAGAGACAGAGAGACACACACAGAGAGACACAGAAAGAGAGAAACAAAAAGAGAGACACACAGAAAAAAAGACAGACACACACACACAGACAGAGAAAGAGAGACAGAGAGACACACACAGAGAGACACAGAAAGAGAGAAACAAAAAGAGAGACACACAGAAAAAAAGACAGACACACACACACACAGACAGAGAAAGATAGACAGAGAGACACACACAGAGAGACACAGAGAAAGAGAGAAACAAAAAGAGAGAGACACACACAGAAAAAGAGAGAAAGACACACACACAGAAACAGATTAAGAGAGACAGAGAGACACACACACACACAGACACAGAGAAAGAGAGAAACAAAAAGAGAGAGACACACACAGAGAGAGAAAGACACAGAGAGAAAGACACACAGAGAGAGAGAGAGAGAGAGAAAGAGAGAGAGAGAAAGACAGAGAGACAGAGAGAGAGAAAGACAGAGAGACAGAGAGAGAAGCAGCAAAGGTTGGACGACAATATTGAAAATACATTCTATGAGTATTATTGATTTGATTTGAAACACAAGTGAGAACAAAGGGGAGAATTATGGATCACCTCTCCAGAGAATGGAGGAAGTTGGATACGCTGTTCCTGAAGTTTACATCCGCTACATGAAGCGCACCACTTACTATCCCCAGCATCGTGTCTGGCCGCTCAGCCTTGTAGAGGTACAGAACAAAAAAAGGAATGAATAAACACTTGTTAATAAATAAATAAATAAATATATAAATAAACACTTTTTTAAAAACAAGTCTCCATGACAGTACAAATCTGCGTTTACAGCAAGTGTAAGAACTGTCCAGGATTAGCTTCCGCACCTGCATCTTCTCTGAGATGAGTCTGTCAAGCCAGCCAGTGTCAATGCTGTTGTGCTGAAAGCTCTCTGTCTCCAGCAGCTTGATCAGATACTCCACTGTCGTCCTGAAGTCTCCCCTGATGGACAGCTCTTTCAGAGCCACCACCATGTTGCTGAAATAACAAATAAATAAGCTAAATGAAAAAGACACTGCACATTCCTAGAAAGTAGTTGTGTTTCTAAAAATAAAAAATAAAAATAATAAACTCAAGCCGCATCAATGTGCTTCACTGATATAGGACAACCATACCAGGGACCCCATATACCAGTGCACATAAGCCAGTTACTATAAACTATATGAATATAAAAATTTAATTAAAGGCTTTAACGTAAAACCGTAGTGTTCAGAGTAAAGAACATGGCAGCTTTAAAAGCTTTAAATCTCCATGTTTAAGCACAGCTTAAGCTGTAAACCCAGTGTGGGAAACAAATTCACACACCACAATTAGCTTGTCACTGCTATATGATGACATGCGCAGCTATGATAAAGAAACGACTGGCTCAGAACTGCATTCCATTTTATAAAATTTTTTAAGTGCCATTAAAAATGATTTCAAACATGATCTTGCAGGACCAAACCTTGTTTCTCAGAAATAATAACTTTTCAGGAGAAGAAGAAACCTTTGAATGGAGGTACATCTTCTATTGTCTGTCCATAGAAGTATTTATCCATTTATTAAGGAACACATCATAAAGAGAGCCTAGCACGTTTAAAAATATATATAATAAGCAGATTTTCTGATTAATAATTTGATCAATATTGACAGCCTAATGCTTAAAGTGAACGATTTCTAATTCGTGTACTCACGAGATGGCCTCCTCACGGTTCTCGCCCCAAGAGAAGCAGTGTCCGAACTGAGAGTCGGCAAACTCGTGCAACCCGCCAGCAGCCGCCACGCTGAAGTAGCCCCACACGTTTTTGTTGCTACGGAAGTTCAGCTCCTGCACTGTCCCTGAGCTGGGCTTGAATCCCTGAAACAGAAGTTTAACTAAGTCAGTCAAGTCATTCTGAATCATTTTCCACAGACAGGTTTTTTTCTTATGGCATGCATATCAGCAAAACACGCAGTGTGTCCGGCGCCGAATTTATGGGACCCGGATGTGTGGCTAATAGAGATGGACCGATTAGCGTTTTTGAGGGCAATTCCGATCACCGATCACCTTTCAGCGCGATCGACCGATAGCCGGTACCGATCGAGGGCGGGGCTATATGCCACGGCAGGGCTACATGTAGTTATTAGCGCAAACAAGTCATGAAACATGGTTGAAGCGTGGTTATCTAGAGCTATAAACTTAATCACTCTGGCTGTGGTTCCTTTAGCTCTCTGGCTGTTGCTGCTGCTGTACTGTTCGTACCGGTCAGATCTGGTCTGCACAGTGTTCTGGGTTGTTTGTTTTGTGCTAGCTGCATGTGCTAGCTCTGCTGTTTGCTGATACTCACTGTATTCAGCTGCGTGGTGTACTTTTAAGTGCCGTATCAGATTAGTGGGTTCCCCCACGAGACACGTTGAGGTTACAGATGTTACAGAACGCCTGGATAAGGGCCGACACACATCTGGTAAAACACTGCCAGACGGATGATGTTTACTATCCGCACATGCAGTGAACGCCATAAACTGTTCTTGCGAAGCTGCTGCTTTAGTCAGTCTTACAAAATAAAACTGTGTGTATTTCCACCTAGCGGTTCAGATAGGGATTGCAGCGATCTGGACGGAGGGGGTTTCACGGAGGGCTCCTCTTCCTGGATGTACAAATTAGGCTCGTTTGTTTAACACCATCAATCAGCTCTCAGGATCGGTTAAACTGGAGAAATATCGGCTGACCGCATATTTCGATTAAAGATCGTCCGATACCGATACATAGCCGATTGATCCTTCCATCTCTAGTGGCTAACGTACCTCGTCTGGGTTTTCACTGGTAATGCGGGCTGCAATGACATGCCCCCGCGGGGAAGGGGTGGTAGAGAGTCCTTCAAAGTCAATGGGGGAGTCTCCCCACGGCTGCACGCCATACAGCATGCGGATGTCCTTGATGCGGTGCAGAGGGATCCCCATGGCAATCTGAAAACACATTAACACGAATTTTACATAATATTTAACAGCCAAGTATGAGGTTACAAATACTGCCTTGCATCTAAAACGAAACTGAACGTTTAGTGGTGTTCACAGCGGCGTTTTAATGACTGAAAAAGAATTAAATTACAATAAAATATCTAGAATGCATCATATTTCAAACATGGTGACACATAGAGCACAAATATATAACTACCCTATAATATTTATTACTTAATAACTTCTAATATTACAGTATTTGAAAATACTTTCTGGTATCTAGTTTATAATACACCTGTACAAGATATTCCTAAAATGTATTTGTGAAGTGCGGACCACTAAGGCAGGGCAAGGAGGGGGAACTCTGAGAAACTTGGGGCTGGAGTTCTGGGTGGCTTCCGCTGCTAGGTTTTGAAGCCAGGCCCCCCCTTTGCCAAGCGAAGAGTGAGTATGATTTGGAAGAGATGGAGGAGCTGGGGAGGCGGTGGGGTGCGAATTTCGCCACGAGAAGGTAAGGGGAGGAGAGTGGTTTATATAGAGCGTGTAATGATGGAAAGGAGGAGTTTGGGCGTGGTCCTTCTCCTAAACTTAAGTTATTTCATAACTTCATTACAGTCACCGTCCAATGAAAAACAAGTATCTTCAAAATTGCAACTTTCCAGGTGAGACCAAAAACATACTTTACTATCTATGTAAGTCGATGGAACCAGAATTTTCTCCAAGTCATTTTTGGAGCACATCTATTGGTCCATTAAAACCAACAAAAATGGAGCCTTCCAGGACATCTACCAGTCCCGCTGCCTGAGGAACATCCACAAGATCAGGTTAGACAGCGGTTACCCAGCACACGGCCTGTTCACTGTACTAGCATCAGGCAGGAGATTCCACAGCATCCAGGCCAAAACAACCCGCCTACTGAACAGCTTATACCTACACGCTGTCAGGCTTCTGAACAAACTGTGAGGCTGAAAGACACCAAAACTGTTCACTCTGTCACTGCTATATTACTTTATATTATATTGTACTATTATATTATTTATTCTGATATCCCTGCTATGGACAATATCACTAAGTCACTTATAGATATATCTTCTTAGATAACCTGCCTATGCAAAAGTTTCTACATATGTCCTCCTGTATATCTTATGTATACACTACCGCTCAAAAGTTTAGGATCACTTCAGAATTTAAGTATGACTAAGTGTCACAATTTTTCACAATTAATTTAAGTGTATCAGATGATTTTTAATAATAAAAATGTTTGTATTAATGTCTATTTTTGTATAGAGGCTTATTTTACATATAGTTCTATTATCAGTAATTCTCAGTCCTCTGTCTAAATCTCCTGGTACGGCCGCCAATCCAAGTTACGGATGTTATTGGTCTAATTGGTTGTTAGGACACTCTTGCTCAATTGTGATGCACAGCTTAAAACATTCTACTAATAAGTGAGTATAAAAGGGAGAACAACATTCTAGGTTAGTATCTGAAGCATCAGCAGTTGATGGCTTGCTGACAGAAAAAAACAACTTTCTTTAGAGACCCGTCAGTCGATTGTTGTGTTAAGGTCATTTCACTGTGATCCCAAACTTTTGAGCGGTAGTGTATATCTTGTGTTTGTTTTGTATAGTCCTATATATATTTCAGTTATTACTAAATGTATATATTCTAGCTTATTTTTACTTAATTATTGTCTATTCAATAATACGTTATTTTGCTACATATATAATGCTGCCCTGCTGTAGAGGGTTTTTTTTTTTATCTGAGCCTCACCCCAAGCAATGCATGTTATGTCCTGACATGATGCGCAAATGACAAATAAACTTGAAACTACATGTTTTTCCATTGGACAGCCATGAGATTTTTAATGCAAAGTGATTTTAAACTTAAAAAAAAAATAGTAGTCTGCAAATAAAATACAGTAGTCTACAGTGGGTTTCTCCTCTCGCTTCTTTTTTCCTTCTTCTTCATTCACTGTGTTACGCAATCATTGCTTTCTCTGTGTCTCTATTGTGCTGTAGCAGTCTCTGAACGTGTTACGTAAGCGCATTAACCCTTCCCCCCACAGAGCCTGGCCCTGTAGCCCACTGTCCTGTAAGCAGCAGCCCGAGTGACCTACATACTAGACAGGCTGTGTGAGTGTATGGAGAAAGCTTCTGCTCTAGCCGTTGCTGTGGAGACTATAGTATTTAAGGCCATTGCTGAGTGGTGGGAGAGATGAGGCGGCAAGTCTGAGCGCTGTGTATGCGTCAGATTTCACAGCAACACACACATTCATAACTTAAACATACAAAACATACAAAAAAAAGCTTGCTGGAACACAAACGACACACACAGACCTGCAGCTGGGCGGCGGGAAGGTTGACGTCCGCCACCATCTCGGTGCAGGGGTGTTCCACCTGCAGACGTGGGTTCAGCTCCAGGAAGTAAAAGCTGCCGTCCTGACTGTACAGATACTCCACTGTGCCTGCGCTTACATAGCCCACCATTTTAGCCAGTTTCACTGCACACTGAGAGAAACACAGACAACACAATATAAGAAAGGTACATCAGTAAGATACGTATTCCTACTGGCTGCTTTAAGCACTGGATTGTAACATCAAATAACAATGCCCCCCACCTAATCTTTAAAAACATTTTGTTACAGGGGAAATACATATTTGCATGCAAAAAAACTACATGCTTACATTTTTTTATATAAAATACACAAAACATAAAACATTTGCACAATTTTGCATTTCTACCCCAGCATGTAAAATTTAGCAAATAAACAACAACTGTGCATTAAAATTAGTGGATGTGTAGACTTGTTTTTGCTGTAATGGAATTTCAAATATATATATATTGTATAAATAGTAATAGATAATGATATTGTCATTATCATTTATTTATTTCAAACGTGCTAGTAATGCAAAACTAACTTTAAAAAGCATAGTTGTTGACTAGGGGTTTAAGAAAACATTAAAAATCAAGATAGGTCTCGTGATACTTTATCGATTCTCAAAAACACAGTGTCGATACACAGATTATAGTAATAATAGCAATAATAGTGTGCAATACCTCCCCAGTTAGATTTTTCTTTTTCTTTTCTTTTTCTTTATTTTGTACATTGGATTGTTTAATTTATATTCCTTTTATATGTTTCTTGTGTGTTTATTGTAATTTATTGTGATGCTACTGGAATCTTAATTTCCCTGGGGGAACCCTCCCAAAGGGATCAATAAAGATCAATCTATGTATCTATTCCTTGCAGACAGTGAATAATTGTTTGTTGTGTTTAAACCTCTGACCACTAGGTGGCAGTGTTGTAATCCATTTTCATCCATTTCGTATTATATTAAAATCACTTTAATATCTTTAATATATATATAAAGTTAAATGAGTTGAAATATAGACTTGACCATGTACCCTCTCCATGTTCTCAAACACATCGGAAGTGGCGATGGTGGCAGGGGCCTCTTCTATGATCTTCTGGTGTCGTCGCTGAACAGAGCAGTCCCTGCCGAAGAGAGAGATGGCGCTGCCATACTGATCAGCCAGAATCTGCACCTCCAGATGGCGTGCATGCTTAGCAAGACGCATGACAAAGATGGGGGAGCCAGGAACCTCAGTTTGCACCTGAGAAGATGAAGAAAAAAAAATTACTGACTGCATATAGCGTTACTATGGCTATCACTGTTGTGTTGTCATTTTCCATTGATCCCGGTTTGCAGAAATTCCTGATTGGATCCGAAGATGCCCACTGACCTGCCTAAAGAGGTTGGGGAAGTCATCAGCACTGTTGACCTTGCGGATGCCCTTTCCTCCACCGCCTTCAGAGGCCTTGATCATGACAGGATAGCCCACCTGTTCTGCAGCCTGCCAGAAAGATAGAGCTGATGAAATATGCTAACAGCTAATGGCTATTAGTAGAACAACATAAAGGTGCTAAGTACTTGTGGTGTGGTCAGTGCTGGTGAGAACGTTCAGTACCTTAAGACCGTCCTCCGCATCGTGGATGCAGCCCTGCTCATACAGCTCGTGCGGAACATTGATGATGCACTTCTTCTTGTCATTTTCTGACCACTCAACAGTTAGCCCTATAGGAGGACACACACAGAGACATTAATGTCCATTTACTGGACAGCATTCATTCTATGGGCATCCAATTAAGGCTAGATCTGAACTATCAACAACAAGCAGCTTGCTTGACAGCTCAGCATTCAACCCCCCTAGCCTGCTCCGCCACTCGTACTAAAACTAAAATCACCCACTTTTTATGTTATTTTACTGCACATTTGTTCGTCCATGGACAGACAAACATTCGAATGGACACATGGACAAAGCAGCGCACGAAGGAACGGACGAACAGAAGTGCAGACACACAGATGAGCAAACAGATGGACCAAGCAATATGTAAAGGAAGTGTGTAAAAGCAGGGTAAGGCTTAGCTTTCCAAGTTTCTTGGGCTCTGAAAGTATTTTATTTGTTTGGGTGGGTCAAGAGAGACGTCCGCCCTGTGAGAAGCGCTACCCAAGATTAAGACCGCCCAGTTTACAATGACAGGAGAGAAATATGGCAAAGTACAGCAGACATTTATTCGATTTTGGGAACGTGTTCATAAAACATACTTTGTGTATAGCAATAGTGGTCTAGAGAAACAAGATTAACTTTTTTATAGAGGAGATTAGTTATTTAATCACTAATTTAACTATATGATGCAGCCCTACTAAATGGACTGGCATTTGCTTTTATTCTGAACGGTGAGCTTATACAGACCTGTTCCGCTCCATGGTAGAGTAGGGATGCCAGCAGTTTGTGCCACAATGGAAGATGCTATCTTGTCCCCCAGAGCCCACATCGCCTGGCTGGGAGGACCTGGAAATTAAGAAAGTCAGGATAAACATTTTAGTAGTAAACGTTCTACTTCTACAGGTGAAACAATAATATTTTAAGGAGACGAACCCATGAAGGCAATGCCGTTCTTGTGTAGCAGTTCAGGAAGTTTTGGGTTCTCCGATGCATGACCCCAACCAGCCCACACAGCCTATAGTAAATAAGAGAGAATTTGATTAAAACATGTTAACCAACTAATTATCAATCTTGATATATATTTTGGTCACATGTATTAAAAGATACTACTAAAAGCATGTTACAGTAAATGTAAATGTACAGTTTACTGCAAATGTGCCTTTATCTAATAAATCTTACTAAATGAAATATGTAATGAATACCTGAACAGGAATTCGCTTAGCAATGTCTAAAATGAGCTCCACATTGGCGTAGTTGTTATTGTTGGTTCCTCCAGGAACAGGTACATAATGATCTGCCATTTTTATGTATTCTGTGGGCATCAAAAATGATATCAGTTCATTATATTTCAAAGGCAACAATTCATATCCTCTGTTTTCAGCAATATACTGCTACTGTTGTAAAAAAAAAAACATTTAAAAAAAAGATAATAATTGGAGATCAACAAATGTTCAAAACTTCATTATACAATGTAAAGTCATTCTGTTTTCTGTTGGTCCACGCAACATGAAATCAGTAAATACTGCAAAGGCCAGTGGGTGTTTCTGAGTGGTGTTTAAAAAAATGGTGATATGACAGCAACATATTTGAATATCTATTCATCCATGGAGACATTTCTCCAGCTTCCACCTCACTGAGCAATGAGCCTCTTTCTCTAGGAATTAGGTCAACCGTGACTAGGACAAAGCCAGTCTCCATTCAAATCTTGCTGGTTTAACCGCAACCTTTGTCATAGTTTGGATAAACGAGAACATGATATTTAAAACGCTTCTTCTTCTTCTTATAAATGACAAAGCGTTTGCATTACTCACTCACCTGCATTGGCCTTTAGGTCCTCAGGGGTGACCATGACAACGAAGCGGATGGCCCGCTCGTTTCGGAACATGTCATAAGCCCAGCGCCTGATAGAGCGCATGCACTTCACTGCAGCAATGCCATTGTTGGCAATAAGCACCTATAATGTCAAAAGATATCTTTATATTAGGAGTGTTATATATGCAATTATGTTAATCAACTACTGAGAGAAAAAACTAAAAATGCGAATTACTGAGATTTCCAATCATGAAAAAAAGACAGTGGATCATGCTAATTGGCTGCCGTTGGCGGTCATTATTTGTTGGCCACAACAGCACCATCAGTTGGTGTAACATATATATATATATATATATATATATATGGAGATGCAGGGATAAAGTAGATAACAGAAGAAAAAGAAGCAGAGGCAGCACTGTGGAGCCCCCTTTTTTATTGTACTTTAATATGCATAGCTATTAGGAGTGTAATACTGTATCGATTCTCAAAAACACATTGATTCACTGTCTGCCAGAATCTGTGTATCGATACAGTGTGTTGTGTTTAAACCTCTGACCACTAGATGGCAGTGTTGTAATCTATTTTCAGCTCCACTCCAACATTAACAAGCAGCACAAGGGCAAAAGCTATTGTAAGCATAGGCAAACCTGTTCATATAGTGGTGTGCTTTAATAGTAGGAGTTGAAAAATATATCACTTTGCTTGCAGTATTGCAATATATCACGATATATTTAATTGTGACCGCTGTATCACAAAACGTATTGTGTCGCCAGGTTCTTGCCAATACACAGCCCTAATAGCCATGTGGGCGATGTGGACTCATTTGCACATTACATATCTCCAGTGCAGAACTAAAAAAAAACAACGTTACAGGCAAGGCTAGTATGTGTAAAGTAAGATTTCTATGCTGACAGCAGCTCATTAGAAATACCTAGTGTGACTTACCTTTTCAATCACTTTAGTTCCTCCAAAGCGGGTGACAAACTCAGCAGGGGAGGCCACAGTGAAGTCCCTCTGCAGGTCTATACGCCTGCGCTCTCGGCCCTGCTTCACTAGATGCAACCCTGACATACTGGGCCTTGAAAGAGAAAAAAATCAACACAGTTTACATTAGGGTAGCACTGTGGATCCTGGGCGTGCTATTGACCACATTGCACAAAATAGTCTGCATTATTGCGAGCAAAAACATGGATTATTTGGGGGCCCTGGGGTGAGAACCTTTATGCTGATACCATGCAGACATAATCAAAGCTCTACGTTAGATGTCCTATGGTCAGTCAGGCAAAATAATAAATCCACTATCTGTCCACAAGCTCTGCAGTCAAACATTGTGTAAAACACCATTTGCATTGCTTTCCATTTATGATGGAGCCTCTAGACAAGGAGATTTGCAGGGAGACAGCTGGAACCATGTTGTCCAGGACTACAATGCAGCAGGATTCAGTGGTGACCATTCCAACAAGGGCTAAAGATGTAGCCAAGTCAGGCTTGAGGGCAACATTGCAGACTTCAGGCCTGTATTCCCCATGAGAATGTTACAATCGCTACAGCAGGTGATAGAGAGGAGTTTAATAGAGTTCTGATAACGTAAAGGACTCCCGCCCAACACTGCTCCCAGTTATGACACCAAGTCAAGAGCACAAACTTGTTTCTTTAGTTTTGCACTGCAGATAACGAGTGATAGAAGCTCATACTGCACCAATTAGTACTGTGCAACTAGCATGCCTGTATTATCACTGTCATTATCAGTCACGCTCTCAGAAACTAGAGAAACAAGTTTATCTGACATAAAAGATTCATATCATACAATGCCTTTTACTTTATTGCTGTAATTAATTCCTACATTGCCATTTTTAACCTTTCGTTATCCACCCATTCATTATCTTCTGCTTTAACACGCTAGCCGGGGTCACGGGGGTGCTGGAGCAAATCCCAGTGTGTACGGGCAAAGGTGGGGTACACCATGGACAGTTCGCTAGTCCAACGCATGGCTAGAATTCACTAACGCACACACACACACACACACACACACACTTACAGGCAATTTAGAGTGACCAATCAACCTAACATGCATGTGATTGGACTGTGGGAGGAAACTGGAGTTCCCCAAGGAAACCCACTCAAGCACGGGGAGAACATGCAAACTCCAAACACAACAGCCTGGACCAGGAATCCAAACCGGGTTGTCGTGCTGTGGGGCGACAGTGCTAGACACTACACCACCGTGCCGCCGTTATTATTATCTTTAAGAATTAAACCAGGACCAGGACTCTTCTTTCTCTGTACAGTCTACTACATACATACATCCATATCTAGATGTTCTCTCACTCTTCTTTCTCTGTACAGTCTACTACATACATATCCAGATGTTCTCTCACTCTTCTTTCTCTGTACAGTCTACTACATACATACATACATATCCAGATGTTCTCTCACTCTTCTTTCTCTGTACAGTCTACTACATACATACATCCATATCCAGATGTTCTCTCACTCTTCTTTCTCTGTACAGTCTACTACATACATACATCCATATCCAGATGTTCTCTCACTCTTCTTTCTCTGTACAGTCTACTACATACATACATCCATATCCAGATGTTCTCTCACTCTTCTTTCTCTGTACAGTCTACTACATACATACATCCATATCCAGATGTTCTCTCACTCTTCTTTCTCTGTACAGTCTACTACATACATACATCCATATCAAGATGTTCTCTCACTCTTCTTTCTTTGTGCTGCACTTTTATTTAACTGATAGTCTCAGTGACTCTACTGTTCTTCATATGTATATCTATTTAATTCAGTCTGCACTGTCCTCTACTGCTGCACTCAGCACTTTACTTTAAATACATAACTCTGCACATGTTAAGTTTACAAGTGTGTCTGTGCGTATATGTCACTGTGTGTGTGTGTGTGTGTGTGTGTGTGTGTGTGTGTGTGTGTGTGTGTGTGTGTGTGTGTGTAAGAGGATGGCTAGGTTGGGTGTGTTTCTTGCTTCTGTAATGTCAGTTATTGTGCACTGTGAGCTTCTGTAACCAAACACAAATTC
The DNA here is from genome assembly GCA_021613375.1 of Megaleporinus macrocephalus. Classification (NCBI taxonomy): domain Eukaryota; kingdom Metazoa; phylum Chordata; class Actinopteri; order Characiformes; family Anostomidae; genus Megaleporinus; species Megaleporinus macrocephalus. The sequence continues at coordinate 21,813,254 of CM038726.1, forward strand.
CTTGGCCAATAAAGTCAGATGCTGATTCTGATAAACTTGACCACAGTTACTGTGCCTTTAAGACTGATATTTACAAAAGTGCTCTGTTATGACTGGCAACCAAATATCATGCCTCTTTAAAGGGTACCTATTATACAGATGCACCAATTGCATTTTTCGTGGCTGATTCATAGCTCTGGTTTTACCTGCCATTGTGTTTTAGGCAGGTAGTTTGCACAGTGCTAATGAGTGATAATGATTTTATGTGGAGAGGTCACGTTATGACATGTTGACACATACATTTGTTTTTGAGACTAATCACATGTTAGCATTTCTTTTGCATGCTTTTAGAGTAAACCTAAAAAAGCTAACCTCAGACACTAACTAAGTGTTTATTGTCTACATGTGATGTAGATGAAAACTGTATACATTTGAATTCTTTTCAAACTAATACTTTAACAACGAGTCTTAATTGGTAACACCCACCCTGTATAACACCCATTACAACAGACACTCCAGTGCATCCGTTGCTGTAGATGCCTGCTGCAGTGATTCTTAGCCGTGGCTCTGATTACAGCCTCTAAAGCAGCATTTCCTAGACAGCATTTTAAAGGGTGGTTGAGGGGCCTTTACCACGTGTGTGGAAAGGAGGGGGACGAGGAGGCAGGGCGTGAAACTGCAAAAATCTTCCCCGTCCTCCCAGAATGTGATCTGTGTGCGCGTGTGTGTTTGGCTGAAATCCGTATGGCCTGACACTGCGTCGTTGCATCATCACCAGCCGGCTGGCACATGCCTCCCCCACCACACACGCCACCCAGCTTTTTGTAAAGGAAAAAAAAAATAAATCCTCCAATCTCTCACTGCAGCTCCTGCTCCCAACCAATAGGAAAGAAGCACAGGAGAGGGAGGATCCTACTGCATATCAACGGCAGTTTCAGCACCATTCACTGGCCCCCTTTTACTGAGCATAACTATTTGGTTTGCAGCACACAGACTAAGATTTCTATCACAGTCAGCGGATGGGAAAGTCGGCATGTAACAAATAATACAAAGGATCAGCAACATGTGAGGATTTCACTCACTTCCACCAGCTTCATCCACCGGCTTCTACAGCGTACAGTGATGTGCAACAGTAAACAAACTATAGTTCATTCCTTTAATTTCCAGTCAAACCACTAAATACATGTTCTTATTTTAAGGAGATTTCTGAGATGAATAGATCTACTTTCTTAAAGCAGGGGAAAGGAAAATAAGTGGAAAAGCATAAGATTTAAAAAATAAAAAAAGATTCAAAGCTACAGAGAAAGAGACTCCCAACAACCGTGCAAGATGTGGCAGACCACCAACACTTTCATCTCTGAGACAAAGGACAATTCCAGAGTCCAAACCTTAACATTACTGACATTGTTTGGAATTATTTGGGATCATTAGAAGCAGAAAATGCAGCCAACTTCTAAGACTGAAGTTTGGAGGTGTGAAAAAAAGATCCCTGCAAGTTTCTTTGAAAAATATTTTTAATAATTTATTTATTTTTAATATTTATACATTTTATTTTATAAATAAAATATAGTTTTACAAATAGTGGCTAAACAGAAAAGCCAACGAGTGAGCAACGTGGCATTGAGGCAAACATCAGAATTCTGAAAATCAGACATTTAACCGGCCGTGTCCAAACTTTTGACTGGTGCTGTACGGCTCTGGGCTGAACGCTAGCGAATGGGAGTGGGAGCGTCGCTGCAGTTACAGGACAGAGCTGAGTGACTGTGGGCGGAAACACTGAGCCGAGGCTTTTCACACACATCAGCGAAGCAGAGAGGGGGGCCGACGAGGGAGACTTCACCTCCATGAACTCGCCATCTTAAAGCCTCCATTTTACACTAGCGCCCTCCACGTTTCCCCTCAGACGCATTAGCAGCCCAGCAAAAGTTTGGGGACATCTAGATTCTCCCACAGTTTTTTTAATATAAACATGCACATATCCTTTGACCTTTTATAAAAAGAACCCTACACATCATAGAGGTGGGCATTATGGCAAAACTTACAGCCAGTAGTGGTACATTTTAAAAACAATTCTCAAAAATGCAGAGAGTTTTATTCAATAACTGAATACTACATAGCACTAAACCTGTCTGTCTGTTAAATAGGACTGATTTTGTTGTCTTTTTATAATAAAACATGTAGCTGGTCAGTTCGACAAGGTCTGAAGATAACACAGTATGTGCAGCTAAGCATCTTTATGATACTGTGATATAAGTTTACTTGATAATGATATATTATCATACTGCCCATCTGTAGTAGATCTTGCCATTTCTCTTTCAAAACCTACAAAGCTAACGCAATAACTGCCAAAACCCAGGTGTTCAGAGTAACCCAAAGCCCATTTAGCAGCAGTCAAACTGCTGTTTCTTCTAGTAGTTTTAGTGATTATGAATATTTACAATATGTTAAAGATCCAGGCCTGTTTTTATTTGTTTTGGTCTTTTTTGTATGACTAATACATAACCAAATCTCTTTCTGCCTCTCCTGTGCTTACCTTATAATATCTGAATGAAGAACTATTCCTTTTTTTCTTTCCCATATTAATAAAACTCTGTCATGTCCCAATTTAAACTTTGATAATGTATAATTAAAACTCACTAGCTCGTTATTTCCACCTTCAATTGTGATAAATAAAAAAAAAATCTTTCAGCCCCTTTACTTTAACAAAACTGTCATAGCATTATTTAACCAAAATCTGCTCTTTATACTGAGGGGGATTATTTGTTGAACATAAATCTAAGTGCTTCATATGTCAAAAGATTTAGCAAATGGTTTAGGCTAATCAAATAATTACAAGATTTTTTTCTCAGTTTAGAATAAAAAAAATAAATCATTTCAAAGTGTCGCAAGCTTTAAACCGATTGTGTACTGTCCAGCTGACTCCACTTAGCTTACATTAGCAACAACTCTTAATAGAATGGAGAACTGGACTTGCACTCATTCCCTATAACTGTACTGAACTGTTACAGTTAGTCTTTTACAATGCAACTCAAACCTGATGAACAGCCGCTGACATAGCAATCCAAATTCCAGCTTGTTTATCTAAATGAGTCTGAATCAGACGGCTAAGAACAGTGCTGACGTGCAGACAGTTTTTATGTATCCCTTTTTTCCTATTATTTCCTATTTTTTCTCCACTATTTTCTTATTGTTTGAGCTAAAGTTGGGAATGACATTAAGGTTGCCCATGTATTTTTACATCCCCTTGTTGTGGTATCAACAATAATCAGCAGTAAACTTTTAAAACCTTTTTTTGTTATTCCTAAAAAAAACTGCTCTTTTTCTTTAAAAATCTTCTTAAAGGCACTCAAAAGACCAATCAGACATTTGATAATGTAATTACTGCGTTCTAAACCCCATCCTTAGGCAGCAGTGGGCTTCTCATCTCATCAAAATATTTGTAACCCACTAGTACTAACCCAGACAGAGCTAATTCCAATATCTGTGTTCTTTAATTGTTTATGTATCAGCATTGGCAGATATGTACACAACAAATATTGGTGCACATTGGTGCATTCCTAGTTAGGATTAAGGAACATTCTGATATATGTCGTAAAGAAACTATTACAGTGCCTACTCGTGCCTTTCTAAGGGTCTCAAAACCTAGTGAGTGTGTAAGTAGGTATTGTCTAGGTAGCAGCTGTTTAAGTAGCAGGGTTCTCTCCTCATCTCTCCTCATAAAACAGATTACTGAGACGCTCTAGTTAGAGAGAGACTGCGTCACGGCTTGTTCCCGCCCACTGCAGCACGCAACCAGTGGTTTAGCTAATTGCTAAGCTACCAGCCGCCATCCAAAACAATAGCTCGAGGCTTAAAATCTGCTAGCATAAATGCTAATGGCTCCAGTATAAAACTGAAAAATGATCAGAGTTGCAAATAAAATTCTGTTTTGTGTGATTATATATGACAAAAACACATTAAAACACCAGAGAGAATCAAAATAACTTACATTTTAAAAACGACTTCACTGCTCGTAGATTTGCCTCAGTGGACAGCATGTTTAAGATATTTAAGAATTGGACAGCCTACATATCAGGAGCACATACTATGGTGTAATATGTTGCCTATGTAGACACTCACTAGGTTTTGAGACACACCCTAAATGAGAGAGAGGGAATGTAAAATGATAAAAGAGACTGATTTTTAGAGACTGAACAATCATTACAGACTTGCAAATACTCAAGCATTGTATATTTACTTATGACTTCTGCAGGTTTGCATTCAAAATGCCTTCGTACACTTCAGAGTTTCTGATTCCATATTCACCGTATTTCACCACACCCTCTTTCAAGCATGCGTTTCCTCCGTCTTTGTGTTAGAACTTCTGGTCAGCTAACCAAAATGAATACAGGCACATGGGAGGAGACCAGAGAGACAATAAGAAGCTCAAATGAGACAACACTGTCTCATCCAGGGTTAATAACACAGTGGGTGGACGATATGAAAAGGTGGTCTGATGTTACTTATGGCGACATCTATAATTATTATAATTACTCTGTACTCTCGGAAGGTGTAGACGGTTCGGCAACGAAAAACTATTAAACTACTGATGTGTATCAGTACCTGCACAGTGGGAAGGTTGGCCGTGTACTCCTACACACAGACGGTGAGTTTATATTTCTGAAAGCCGGTTAAACCCAAGTCCAGCCAACTGTCCGAGCCACTCTCCGTGGGTGTTAGTTACAGCCCAGATGGCCATTTCTCTGGATGCTCTGGTGCTGGTTCTCCTCCACAGAATGGTAAGAGCAGATATACAGAGGTTTTGGGTGGATGTTTTAATTTTAGCACCTTTAGTCATAGACGCAGGTCCTCTTCTTTGGAAGGCGGCTTTACAACACTCTGATATTTTTGTGCTGTGTTTGTAACTCTGTTGTTCAAGCCAAGTTTCTTTCTTCTTCTTATTGTGACTCCCTCTAACTGAACATATTATGCTAGTCATTTTATATCTTTATTGTCGTTTTGCTTGTAATTAGTATCAACGTATCCGTGGTCGCACCGGAAGTTCTAACACAAAGTAAACAAAGATGCCACCCCCAACCCCCCGCCAAAAGTGTTGTCATGGAAAACAGCATGAATATATTTCTACTAATACTTTTCTACATCATATATTTGTAAGAATAGCTTTATGAATCCTTTGACGTGTGTCTCTAAACACCTGAACCCACCCAAGTTCATCTTAAGAGCAACGTTGCTTAAGAATTTGTTTTTCTCTTAATCTTGCCCCCATTATGCAACAGGCCACGCAATGAGGCAAAAATCTGACCCCGACGCTTCACTGACCTCATGTTGTGCAATGGTCCATCAAGGCTTTCGAATCCCATCTCGTAAGTGCTGTCTGAGCTGAGAGAGGATGGAGAGAGGGAACGCTCTTTCTCCTCCATAGGCAGCTCAGACTTACTCAGAGTCTCATCCTCAGAGTTATCCTCCGACACGGAGCCGATGGTGAAGTGAGAGCCAATGGCGGCCGGAGGCTTGTCTACAGCCGGTTCCTGCTCTGCCATGGCCGGACGACACTGGCAGGCTCCAAATACTGAAAAAGAAGGAAGAGAGAGTTATTGTTTAATATTATTCCATTTATCCAATTCCAGTCCCCTTTCCTCCTATAATACTCTCAAACTCTGCAATCTAGTCTATATAAATAAAGGATTGTTTATTATTTGTGATATGAACAAAAGGACAGTGAATAGAACTGTACATTTAGAGAGAATCGCAAAGTAGTGCTACACTGATACCGTATCGGTATCAACACCTAAATACAGTATCAGTGCGAGCAAAGGGGATACTGATACCTGTGACCAACGCCACTAAGCAATTTCTGACGCAGTAAAAAGTGCTCATGCAGTGAAAAATTGCTCATCAGGCAAAATCTGTAAGGGCTGTATTTTATGGGAAAAGTATGATAACGGGGCTCCCTGGCAGAACAGCTAAGCTAGACTTTTCTGTAATTGCTCATCTGCAGCTGTGTAGTCTCTTACAGTCTGAGTTAACATTAATCCTGACTGTTACTGTGGAAGTGGAGGGAACTGCCAGACTCTCTGCCCAACAATACCCTTGATTTAGCCTTTAACTAGCACAGCATCTCACTAGACCGGCCGGTCTGGCATGATTCAGCAGCGGGGTCTCGTGGCCTGTTGCCGCAAATGAGCCTGATGAGGCTGATATTTAATCAGAAAAGCTACTGTGTGCCTACATGTACACACCACAGGGTTTTCTATAGATACACACTACTCTGTTCTGTTTTTAATTATATTGCACAGTTAAAATCTAATTACACATTTACTTAAGTTGTTAAACATGATACTTTTACCTAATTATATAAATAGTATATATACTTCAAGTGAGTATATTTTATTTGTCATACAGAATATAAAATTTAAAAACTTTTTATTTGGCCACAATATAATTGGATAAATATTAGGATTTACAGATTAGGCAAATTTATTCGAGCTGGATTAGTTTTGCCACAAGAGGTCTGGTAATGTCCTTCCCACATGATTTGATTGGCTGATTGGTACAGAATAAAGGATCTCTCGTTTTTCTAAATAACCCTGACTGAACCATCTTTGCGAGGACATTCATGTGTTATGCAGCAGGTCCTATGGTTCTGAACAATAACACCACACTGTGCGGTTAACTGCAACATAGATAAGGCTAGTAAAGTAGGTTTATTTAACGGATCGAGAGATTTCCTTCTCTTTGTGATTTGGCGGTCATCGAAAAACATTGTGGATTTCAATAGTCCTGTTATGGAACTTGATCTGGAGGGGTGGTGTGGTCAGACTGAGCTCAATAACAGCTTTTAGCCTTTTCATCAGGTCAAAAAAAAGAGGAGGCGCTGTTTTCGTTAAATAGTGCAGCAGTCACAGTGGTTGTAAAGGTAAAAAGGTAAAACAAGAAGCTGGCGAATGAGAAGCCAGTGTCAGCCTTGCCTGTTTTCTATTATCTGGCTTTGTTATTAGGTTACTGAGATGTTGATTTGAGCAGGACTACTGGTAATGAGGAGCTTGGAATCAGGAAAACTATAGGCGGCAATTCACTCCAGCATCATTACTTAGAAGATTTATACAAATTACACACATGGCACATTCGTCCTGGACTCCAGCACGTCCACAGTTAATACTAATCTAACTTGAATAGGGCTTTAGGTTAGACAGAGGTTGTATCTGGATCAGTCTCAGTATCAGTCTATAGTGAGGTAATGTATCAGAAAGTAAAGCTATCGCTGCATCTCTATTGTGTTTCAGCTTTCTATGACAGAAGGTAAATAGCAGCTAATTCCCTTTACTTGAGGAACAATGTTTGCAATGGAAAGTCATTAAACTAACAAAAGAAAACTGAATTGATAAGAATTTTCAAATAACACTACTATGTACACTCACTGTCCATTTCCTCAGCTCTCTGAACCAACACTCTATGGTTCCACATTTACAGACTGTAGTCAGGAACCCCAAAGGACCACCACAAAGAAGATATTTTTAACGAGGGGGATCATTCTCACCACTGCAGTAACACTGACGTGGTGATGGTGTGCTAGTGTGTGCGGCACTGGTATGAGTGGATCAGACAACGCAGGTCACTACACCTCACTGTCACAGCTGGACTGAGAATAGTCCACCAACCAAGACTACAGAGCCAATAGCCTCCTGTGGGCGGCATCCTGTGACCACTGAGGAACAACTATAGGATGACCAACATACACAGTGCAGCAACAGATAAGTTATCATCTCTGACTTTACCTTTACAAGGTGGACCAACAAGGTAGGAGCGTCTAACGGCGTGGACAGTGAGTGGACACAGTGTTTAAGAACTCCAGCAACGCTGTTGAATCTGGTGCACTCGTACCAGCACAACACACACACACACACACACACACACAACGTCAGTGTCACTGCACTGCTCTGTGGTGGTCCTGTGGAGGTCCCGACCACTGAAGAACAGGGTGAAAGGGGGCTAACAAAGTATACAGAGAATCAGATGGACTACAGGCTGTAACTGTAGAACTACAAAGTGGTCTTATATGCTAAGCGGAGCCCATAATAATACAATACAATAAGTTTAGAAACAAGAAGGAGGTTTTAATGTTTATGGTAATTTAATGTTTATGGAGGGATTAATTTCATTCCCTTTAATTCCCAATTTCTATTTTTTGTACTTAAACCTTTCTCTTGAGCTGTAACATTCTATTTTAGACCAAAAAAAGAGAGAATAATATGGTCCAGCAAACTTCGGCTGCTATGCTAATAGATGCCGGACGAGCTCTACAGAGAACTCCGTACTCCAGAGAGTTTTCTTATAACTTTTTCTTTTATTTAAGCTATTTTTATTTATTTTATTTAATTTAATTAAATTTGCTTTCATATATGTGGAAGCTACTTTAACTCTACTCCAGCCACTAAAGTGAAAACACTTTTTGTTTTTATCACCTGACTGCTTGTTTATGCTACCTCTGCTAACGTAACTCACCTGCTAGCTAGCTGGATAACGTTACATCCCATCAGATGTGACGGTTCAGGGCCGCTGCTGAATTTTGACTAAATCTCTTACATTAAAAACTGCCTGCTCGCGTTACGACGCTAGTATTCCCAACTCAGTGCACACACGACTGACTTATGGCCGGACACACCTTAAAACAGGCTTGCTTAACCTGACAAACTCGTCCACGCACACCAGGAACACATGCGAGTCGTAGCGACGGACACTAGAACATAGTGATTAGTTAGCCGGGCTGCCAGCACTGACAACAGGAGGACTGTTAAGCGTTTAACTTACATATCAAGTCTGTCATTTCTAAGCATTTCTAAGCACTTTAGCTTTTATAGTCACTCCAAAACCTGCTCTCTAGTCGCCGCTACACGTTTGAATGAGCAACTGTGGGGGGCTGACATTCTGTATCTGTCATACTGTTGTTATTATTTATTTATTTGTAAAATACTGCCGCATAACGCCGGCGATGATGGGCGAACACAGCCATCCCGTTAGCATGCTAGCACCGGTAATACACTCGGCCGCGTCCCAATGTTCGTGCTAGTGTACTAAGTAGGGCGCTTTGTTGAAGCGTATCCGCGACTAGAGGCAGAGACGTTAGCTATGAAGGAGCCCTATAGAGACTAAAGCAGGAGTACTGCTAATAGCAACCACAATTAACGCTCTTGGAAGTACACAAGTACGCATTAACAGTAGGCGCCGGCTTAGTGATCTACTTAGAACACAAGTGCACATATTGGGACGCAGCCCCTCATCCACTTACCGTGCAAAAAGAGTCGGCAAGCAATTCTGGTGCGCTGATCCCGACGGGGTTCTCTTCTGTGTCGTTAAAGCAATAACAGCATATCTAGTCCTCCCACGGCGACTACTCTGTCACAGTCCGCTGAGGAGTACACGCCGCAGCCCCTTTGACAGCAACATCACGGTGGTGTGATGCCGAGACAGAAGGGGGGTTACTTCTGGTCGTCTACCTCTGACCTTGGCCGTTCAGCGACTCACGCCGCACGAGGGAGCCAATCAGATCGCACGCTTCGGTCTGGGGGCGGGTTCAGCCATGCAAATGAGGAAAAAAGGTGTGACCAATGAATGAAGGTGTCACCGGGTCCACGTGCTCATGCTCAGAATGGCCTGATCCGAGCAGAACCGTTTTGCATTAAAGGCGCACCAGGTCGTCTTATCAGAAGTCGTAAAAAGAGATGCAGCTGAGCTAAACGTATCACCAGAACACGTGCTGTTCTTTAATAACAATTATTTTAACCTGTTTTTGTGTTTCTCAAGGAGATACAGGCGGCTGACGTGCTAGCCCACGTGCTCTTTTATCGTAAATGCCTGAATTTAACAAAATATCATTATACTTAAAAATAGACTACAAAATAAAACATAATTTCCTTTTAAACATGGTAACTGTAATCAATACATCTCTAAAAAAAAAAAAAAAAAAAAAGTATATGCGATAATAACACAGCTTTCATGAAACTGCCCTGCCAGAACAAACCAGCATAGATAGGCCAGCATGACTGGTCACCAGCAAAACCAGCATGCACTGTGTTTTGTATGCTGGTATGCTGGTCAGCAGCAATGGAAATGAATACAGTGGTCACCAGCAAAATGGGCATACATTGTGTTTTGGATGCTGGTGTCCTGGTCAGTCACAATGGAAATAATACACTGGTCACTAGCAAAATGGGCATAAGTTGTGTTTTGAAAGCTGGTCAGCAGCAATAAACACTAATAGCCTGGTCACCAGCAAAATGAGCATTAGTTGTGTTTTGAAGGCAATTAACATTAATACGTTTTGTTAACAAAAGGTTTGTTATGGATGCTGGCATAAACCAGTTCCATACCAGCATTACCAAGCTTAAACCAGTATGGAGTAAATGCGGTTCTGTGCCGTTTCCTCCAGCAGGGTAATGTGACCCTAATTTGCTTTGTACTTTTAACATTCCATATATGAAGGGCTATTAATACTGAAATTTCTATCTATTTCTTCTATGTTTTCAGCCTTTAGCTGACATGTGCCCAGCATTTTACATCAGAGAACACTACTTATACTACTTTTACACCTTTTTATATGCTTGGCATATAAACACAACCCTTACTGCCCGCTTACCCTCGCACAACAACCAGAGCTACAATGGTGAAAATAACTCAATTTGAAATGCCCTTTAGCTTGCGAAGGTGGATCAGGTCTAGAAACTGTTCTATATGATGTTCAGAATCGGACTGATACGGCAGAACTGATGCCATTGTAGGAACAGCCACAGCTGTGTGGGGGCTGGCAGACGGTGAATACAGATGTACAGTATGAGTAATTTTATAAAATTCAAGAATGTAAATCAATTCTAATAGAGCCCAAAAATAAAATTATGAACACTGGGCAACATTATCAGTGATGTTTCTGAAATATAAGGTAGATTTCTAAACAATTCCTGTCAAGTGCATCAGATAAATTGTCAATTGTTTTAAAGAGATAGCCAAATATTAATTTCTTCTATAAATATGCAACTTATTAAATTATATCCTCAGCATTGTATTAGCAACATCTTTTATGCAAGCCTGATATCCATAACTGGAATAGGACTATTCACTAAACTGTCAACAGTCAACTTTGACCTAAGTCCACCTGAACCTGCCATGCAGACAGCACGCTCAGATCCAACTGTTGGGTAAACGTTCTTATGAAGTGTCATGAAATATCAGTCTGTATTTTTGCAACATCAGTTTTAAGTACAGGTTTAAAGGTCAGCTATCACCCAGACATCACCTGTTACGCAGATAAAATAGGCAACAGATAAACGTAATGTCATCTTCTTTAACAGATTAGCCGTGATTCAAAACAGAGAGAGGTCTTAAGAAAGTGTCAGAGAACTCACAGTTTGCTGCTTAAGGAGCTATGGTGGAAAGCTGGAGGAGCCTGTGGAACCTGAATGTGCTATGATTGCAGGTCTTACGTATGTTAAGGTACCTGTTATGACTTGCATCTCTCTTAACTGCTGCATGACTCAACCTGTCCATAGCTGAACAGCCGGGGGAAAGAAATAAAAATCTGAATGTTACTGTAGAACTTTCTATTGATAGGTTTCTGTTATACTCTGTAACATCATGATTTGTAAAGACATTTTCAAAACATATTATATCGTTGCTGTCTGAAGAAAAACATGCATATCCATTTTTGACAATTTTTATTTAGCATTTGAACACATTATACGTTTACATGATGAATGGACCAATGGGAATGCTCCAATGGAAATGCTCCAAAAAAATTCTTACATTCGAAACACCTGTAAAGTTGCCATTATGGAGATACTTATATACTTAAATATACTTAAATAATCTTAAATATGTATCACAATATATCTAAGCTGGAACCCAGTAACCAATGAGTCATAACTCTTTCTGGCCCTCTTTTTTACTTTCATCCATCCCTCATACCTCAATGAAATGATGTTGATGACTTCATCTGGATCCGGGTAACAAAACTCCGTCACAACATAAACCGAATACAACCACAAATCAGGGATGATATCAGCCAGATCACAGTCACAGTCTTTATTTCTTATGGCTCACATGCAGTCGCCTGTAGGCAGCACTGCCATATCTGTGCCAGAACAGGAACCGATTGATTTTGGAACATTTAGGCCAAGTGAGTTTTTATATATAGTGAGCCACTTTTGGCTTATAAGCAGTTTGCCAATGGGCAGCTCTGCCATACCTGTGCCAGAGGAGGACCAGATCTGTTTTGGAGATTTTTTTTATACGTGGGCCACTTTTGGCTCACATGCAGGTTACCAGTGCTGACATAGGCTGTCCGCATGCTATCTGGGAATAAACTATGATGGCACATCCACATTTTAGCAATTATTATTATTACCATTGTTCATTTTATAAAACTAGATGAATAAAATAACAAAATGTCCTGTGATGGATTGGCTGCCTATCCAGAGTGTTTCCTGCCCTTTGCTCAGTGAGCGCTGGGATGATTTCCAGACCCCCCGCCACCCAGAAGGATAAGCAATTTAGAAAATAAATGAAAGATGAAGGACTAACAGAATAAGAGAAGCTGTTAAACTCGTTCTATGCTGTTTAAGTAGTTATCATACACTGGTGGTGGTGGTTGTTGTTTTTTACAGGGTCTCAATGACTGGGCTAAATCAGTTGTTCAGCAGTTGTTTACTGCCCTGTAAATACTGACTGATGCACTAATACTTGTGATATATTTTCAGTTATAACACCAGTCAAGAGTTTTCCTTCCTAGAACTAGCTGGGATGAAGTCTGAGTCCACGTGAGAGATGTTATTTTGAGATAAAGTGAGTGTGTGCATTAGTAACCAATTACATTTATTCGATTAGACACTGCAACAGAATGTTCTCTGAATTTTGAAACTCTGCTTGGGTAATATTTCATCAGGAGTTTACTTTGTATATCTGAAGCCCATGATTTAGTAATATCTGGCATCTGTCTGCATATTTGTTTAGGAGGTTAGAGTGACCACCATGTAACAGCAGGAGAATTTTCCCTCAATCCAAAGGGGAATAACAGGTCAACGCTGACATCCAGTGGCCTTTTATGATACTGCAGCGGTTTAGCCTGAGGCTGCTTTCTATAACTTTTCTAAATGTACACACAAACTTCCATTAAAAGCACTATTTAGTTATGAGGATGACTCAGTAGCAGTAGGTGCTACATATAAAAAAGTTCTCTAACACTATATATTAATTTATACATATAGACTTCTGGACTTATGCAGAAAATATGGCAGTAGAGACTTTATGTGTAAATAGCTTGTTGCAGTTCATTTAAAAATGTGTTATTATGTGTTATTTCCATCATTCTGTGCTGGGCTGTGGATAGTTTGATGGATTTGCTGTCTATCATCTACAAGATATGTGTGGCTAGATGTGACGTGCCTGATTCCTGGCCATGTTGACCAATGCAAATCATCAGTTCCTCTTTGCCTCTGCATTAAGTGTTATGTTTCCCTTGTTTTACTCTATACTGATGCCATACTGGTGTCAGAAGTGGGCTTGTGACCCACAGCAGTCTGGGGAGGCCAAGCCCAGCCAAGGACCGTGGACAAAAAATCTGAAGATAGTGTTGGAAGAGGCGCAATGAGGCCCGACAGCAGAATCCAGCAGTAGAACGCATGGTGTGGCAGCATGGCTGCCTGGTGGTGTTGAGCAGTGGTGCTTTAAGCAGGTGCTTGGCCAAGAGTTTTAGCTCCATCTTACATAAGCAGCAAGCAGAGAGCAGCCAATGGAGTAGCACTGTACAATTTTTTAGATATAATAAAAATACGATACATCAACACTTAGCTACTTGACTTAAGTGGCTAGTTAAGCCGTCAAGCCACCTGATCATGAGCTTTTTCAAGCCAAGATTTTGCCCACCCTGGGGGTTGAAGCAGGATAATAGTCAATGGTCAGAGATTTTAATAGTATGGCATCTGGAAATTGTGTCTACTGTTCAATGAATACTGTATTTTGTACACAGTAAAAGAATTATAGATTAGTTTGGAATACTATTTAGAGTATAAATATGTGATCTAGCATGAACCTACATACAGTTCTTTGACACATAACATAGAAGAAACTTTTTGGTATTATATGGAGACATTTTTAAGGTTTCCTTGAACAACTGTATAAATCTGTTTTTCTTTCATAGAGAAGAACCATTTGACGATGTAAAGAACCTTGTAGACCCATTCTTTTATATAGCTCTATATAGAACCACTACCTTTACTGCTGTTTCTCAATCTGAGACCTGAAGCCTTGAACACTGCTCTAAACACACCTGACTCATCAGTGTCATCAGTGAACTGACAAGATGTTGATGAAAATGAAATGAAATATGAAATCATGAAACATTATCGCATGCAGTACAGAGCAATTCTAGACCCATCATTGACAAAACTAATTCACCCAATCATTTTGACCAGTAGAGGTCAGCAAAGTCAACCGCACCAGTGATCACTGCTGTAGGTAATTTGACCTGCGTGGACCTTTTTCATTTTTCAGAAGGTTTAATTTACTACTTTGGATTTTGGAGTTTAGTGTTTCCTTTTTAAATGTAAACCAAATGAAGCCAAAAGCTATGCATGGTATTTCACTGCTAATTACAAACCCCATTTGTTTTTTTGGTACATACTACATACTATTTCTTAAAAATAAGCTCTATACTTGATAGTTGATGCTTTTGTCTGATATTTTTGAATGGAAAAGGCATCACAGTAGATTCAGGTGTCTGCATAGACCGACTTTGCTAATACCTCTGTCTTAGCTATAACCTTGCCTTTGCTAGTCCTGATACATGATTAGAATTCACGATGGGAAAAGACAGCAGTAACGTTAGGCCTGCACTTGGCCCTATCACACCTCTTACAGCTTTTGGCCAGGAGTTGCTGGAAATCAAACGGCTCATAACACAAGCACCGGTAGGGGAGCGCGGGCGCAGGAGTGAAAAGAATCTGTGTTAATGTACTCGGCCGTCACACAGTGGAACATATTGCTTACAACCAGCACAATGACTCTGGGGTGACTTCGGTTACACGTTCCTGCCGACCGGTGGACTGTTACACTGAGAGCAGAGGGTGCCGTTCCTGCTATGCTGCAGCGAGAAGGTGGGGAGGGTGACCGAGACTCCGGTTTCAGCCCTGTCCCGCAGCCGCTGATTGACATGACTGAATGTGGCTTTTGATGTGCAGCTCCAGTTTAATTAAAGCGTTGGGTGGACTTTGCAGTGGTGCAAACAGAGAGGGGGCTGGCTGATAAATACTGAATGGAGGGGGAATTACAGACAGGTGCTGTGTGGAATAGTACCTCCAGGACCTGGATGATGAAGGCTGCCCATGTGGGTGTTAGTAGAAGGTGTCCTTATGCTAGGCTGGGGTCAGTTCTGCGGTGTCCTGTATACTGATTAACATTCAGGTTTGGAATAAGATGGTGCTGGAACAGGGCGGCTTGGACACAGCTGCCTGTGCCAGGACGGCCGAGGCCCTGTGCCCTCTGAGTAGCAGGCAGTGTGAGATTTCACACGGTCGAAACATGGCACAGACTCTCTGGTGTCAGGGTGCCGGTGTTTGGAGCAACAGAGGAGAGAGAGCAAGAGCGAGCACAGAGGAACTTTCTATCCTCCCAGGCTGATAGTGGGGTGTCAGGCTACCTGGGCGGGCTGGAGAGAGTGTGATAAAGTCATCTCGCCGTCCATCCACCTGCTGGCTGCAGCCCCAGAGCCTTGGAACAGAGGCGGGTCTCTCCTCACCTCCATGCTAGCGCCCGAGCGGAGCTCTGAAGTGGGGCAGTCTTGCGAAAAGCTGCGTCCAGTCTGGTATGTTTGTGATGGAAAACGATGCTGAGATGTGGAGGGTGCACTGGAGATCAGTTCTCTGCATTCCAGGCCCACTCCCAGGCAGGGCTGAGCTCAGCTCAGGCATTTCAGGCAATAGGGGGGCCAGGTCTCTAGAATGGGCAGGTAATAGATACCCTTATGTCAGCCATGGCTTGCACCGCCACCGACAACAAGGACCCCCTTTCACAACACATTGCCCCCTCCCCACGACTTTCCATGAATAAGTAATCATTCCATCACGGAGGCAGGCAGGGCACTTGGACCGGACCATTTCATGTGGCAGCCGCGGGTAAAGCGATCCCTCCCCTCGTCGTTTGTGGGGAACCGGAGACGGAGGGTGGCACGGCTTCAGCAGGGCCGTAACCCTAGACGTGCCTCTCGCTCTCTCTGTTTACCTGTCACATCGGGCCCACTGCTTTATCCCGTGTGAGTGGCAGCCTGTTCACCTCCGCTCTATATCGCATTGGAATATTTAATGGCAAACAAGAAGGAGCACGGGGAGTAACCAGAGCCACGGCTTTCCACCGAGAAATGTGGGCTAAGAAGGCAGCTTGATCCCTGCCTATTGTAGGCCAAGCACACGCCATAGCTTTAACGTTTGTTTTGGCCGATATAGGCTTTCACTTTCGCAAACGGAATAAAGGGAAGGGAGATAGGGAAAAGAGGGCTAAAAGACCGAAAGGTTTGTTACTTGAGGATCCGCGATAGCAGCTTTTACCTTTAGGAAGTTTTGTTAGCATTGTGTTGCAAGGCAAAGGTCTGTTACAGCCCACTAAATAGAATGGATCAGCAGTCCGAGATAAGGAGCCATAGTAAGGGCGCTTGCTGTTGTACCAAAGTAAAGTGTCAAAAAAGACTCAATGGCACGTAGCCGTGGAAACTTTTTGATCCATTACAAAGATCTGTACCGAGTTAACGGATGAATGGAGGGGTTTGGAGTGCGTGCAGGTTAGTGTTATTCTCAATGTGCCCTTTCTACAATTCAGGACGAGAGGACCCTGGGGGATCCTCCGGCAGGTCAATGGAGTGATACCGAGAGCCACAAACAACGATTTAGTGCAATGCAATTTTGAAGGTCATCATAAAATAAAAACAATAAAATAAAAGAGACACGGCTGGCCGACAACGTTTTCCAGGAGTTTGAGTCAGTGAGTCAGTGACTTTAATTACACATGGGAAGGAAGTTTGTAAGGTGCTTCAAGTCTATAAGAAGCTCTTGACATGTTTGCGTGTTGGCTCTTCTATGACACCATGTCAATATTCTCCAGTCTCTCTTCAAAAGCCCCATTAAGTCATTGTGAATGAGCGCAGTGTCGGCAACATTGTGGCGAGCATATTGCTTTCACTAGAGCAGTGATAAGACGCGGCAAGGTATCGCACACCCAAGAGCGCTAGCGCTCCGAGGACAATGGCCGCTGCACTTTCCCCCAAAGATCCGCTTACAGCCTCCCTGCACCCTAGGCCTCAAGCTCCGCACTGATAAATACTGCATCCCGCAATGTTCGCCATCAATTATTCACTTTCTTTCCAGCTGCCATTCTCTCAGTACAAAATTCTTCTTGTGTTTGGGTATCTATTGGTTTCAAGTGTCTAGGCGACAGAGCAACAAAAGGAAGGAGGGAGTGATATTGGATGCTTTGACAAGAGTGAGAGTTGATTTCTAATCATGTGCAAAGGTCTTGATATACTTCCTCAGTGATACTTTTTTTTCCAACCATGAAGTTTGAAAGCTGAACAATGAGGGACTGTATTAAGTGCTTAGGTAAGATTCCTTAAACTCTATGTCTCTCAGTGGCAGGGACGGAATATGATTGTGATTTCACTTTGACCCTAAGCTCAGCTCTAAACCCACTGCCCTGAGAAATTTCCCATTGACTATGAAAGGAGATTGTACTTGACCCGCTCACCATGTTTCCGAGCCAGTGAAGATTGTGGCTGGACCATGCTCAGTGGAGGGGAAAATTCACACAGCAGGGACAAGAGAGGAAGCTCGGAAGAATCCTCCGGCTTTTAGATCAATGCCCGTCTCTGGAGAGCTGCTGTCTTCACTGCCGCCTGCAACAAAGGGGAAAACCACAGTGATTTTAGTGGAGGGGAAAGAGCGAATGCTCTCCATTTCCAGAAGAATGGAAGGGGAAAACTCACAGTGCTGACAGTCCCTGATTGCCCTGCTGGAGGTTGGAGATTCTGCTGTTAGTGTGGAAAGCTGAGAACAGACCCTCAAGCAAATATAGAGTTAATGCCAGTGTATTTCAGATTCTTGGCCTTTTTTATGTGCATATAGAAGCAGATCTAAATTCTCCTCTTGGAATATGCTCAGATGGGGTTAGGGTCCATGAATTTAATTCCAAGACACAATATTCTCAATTCCAAAAACACGATATAAGGAAAGACATCTGGCAAAACAGTATAAGTGAGTAATAATATTAATAAGACTTGAACTTAGCAAGAAAATCTGGAGAGCTAACACTTACTACATTTACTAAACAAGGAAGGCTAGCTACATGATTCTCCTCCTGGCTAGTTATACGAACACTTTGGCTGCTTGGTTTTTTATTATATATCATTACTTCATATATATTATATTTATTTTTTAAACTCCAACACTATGCCACACCTTCAATATGTTCAAGGACATTATTTTTATTACTGTGATCGGTCATTGCCCATCACTTCGCTTTAAATTTTCACAGCTTTTGAAGTTCCCTTCTTCCTCAATACCACTTTGGTCATGGCCTAGTTGTCCAGGACATAAGTTTCATCTTCATCATCCTTCCGGCAGGATCTGCACATGTGTCAATGTTCCAGGATAAGCCTAAAATAGCCAAATACACTTCAGATTAAAATGTCTCCTAAAAGTTTCTGGTGGTACTGTTCAGTGTTATTGTTGTGAATTAATGTATTTTTCAAAATAGTAATGAGTAATAAGCACACAGGTGAACAGCAATGAGCAAAACTGAACATCACTTATTCAAATCATGTACATCAAATCAGGTCCAAGGCTTTGGGTTTGATTCATGAAAGCCTAGAATCAAGTCTTTTTTTGGATTAACTCTCAGCCCTGTATGGACACCCCACACTAACTCTGGGAGGGATCGTTAATTAGCTGATTAGTTGGATCAGGGTTGTTAGAGCAAGGAAAACATATGCTGGACATATGGGGTACTCCAAACCAGGACTGGGAACCAGTAGTGTCTCAGTGAATGTCAATAGATTTAATGTTCAATGTAAGGATGTACATCATTTTAAATAATGTTCCTGTTACATTTGAACTCAGACATAAAATTTTGACTGCAACATGAATGTATATTTCGAGGATGTTGTCTGGACCATACACTATGTTGCATGATCAAATTTTTTGACATTGCTATCCTGTCTTTAAAAAGGAGGTTCTGGAAATAATATGAAACCTCTACAATTCTCACCAGCTAGGATTGGTATGGAATTCATAAACCTTACCTGAAGTGCCTTAGCAACCTTAGCCATATGTAGTTCTGTGGATGCACCTCAAATTTCAACCACTACAATTTTGCCCTAAAAAAGTTTTAAAAAATAATTTATTCAATGGTAATTAAAGATTCAATAGAACTAAGTATCATGTAAAAAAATAAGAAATGATTAGTTTTCTTTGCTTATCCCTATTTAAACTGTTTGAAAGGCAGCAAACAGCAGCATGGAACCATTTCACAATTTATACAAGGAACATTAGACATGATAACATTGTCAATGCCAAGTAGCAGAATGTGGTACAACATTGAAGATCTTCTCCTCTATGACTTTGACAGACCACCTAAAAACACAACATCCTGATCGATATACAGCAAAATAACAGAAGCAAAAAGGCAAGTTGCAGTTAGCATGCTGATGCTATCTGTAGCCACAATGCCAGTGCCAAAGTGTGAAATATAACTATATAATATAACTGTAATAACTATTAAAAAATCATTCAATTTTTCAATGTCAATTTTTTTAAGATACAATATATAGTTAAATAATATAAAAAAATATATAATTAGAGTGTTATATTGTTTTCTTTTGTCCTTTTTTATTTTAGTTTCTTAAGACTTTTTATTAATATTAAGACTTTTAATATTGTCACATTGCCATGTAGTACAGTATGTCCTGCCAGAGATGTCATTCTGGTGATGATCACTTCAGATGCTTCCTCATTGTGTCCCCGCCCGCTTGTCAGAGTCGAAAGAACAGGTCTAACGATCTCCTTTGTGGACCTTGTTTGGTGCGACAGGAGGACCTGAGGGAGAACACCCTGCTCTTCCACCTCAGTGAATCTAGGCCAGGACACTCAGACTGCATCACATGTTCATTTGACAGCTTGACCTCATCAGAGAAGTGTCCACCACAAAAGCAAAGAAAGCAGAGGTATTACAAAACATGCATATGACACCTTCTTCCATCGAGAAGATATGATCAACCTCACCTTCACCTCAACACATCTTATCACGTGGTGACACAAGGCAAGTGAACGCTAAGAAAGCTGAACTGCTTCTGCTCGTGCCCACGTCTGGTGAAGTTATTCCCATGGTGGACAGTATGGTATATTCACCTTACAGTGTCAGGGGGACGTGGTGAAGCTTGTACTGTCAGCAGATGAAGGTCAGGTTAAAGACACTGATTGTGTGCAGAGAGAAGCCTGAGCACTCTGAAAACAGTGCTGCAGAAGTAGCAACTCAGGGTACATTTTTGCTTAGCTTTTCAAAAGTATTGGAACATTCAGCTTTTAACAGAACGATTATTAAAGGTGGTGCAGCCGGTCAAATATACAGGTTATACTCCAAACAATAGGGGGCAGCAAATCAACTGAAAGATGTGGTGGTGTCCACCACTATCAAAAGAAACAAGGAATGGTAGCATCAACAGCTGTTCACTTCCAGTATAAGAGAAACATTACACGTTCAGCATCAAACTTCTTCCCAGCAATCAGCAGGCACTTGCTAAGTGCTTCAGCCCTTGTTAAGTTTACTTTTCCTTTCATTGGCTACAATATATACATATATATTACATTATTGACAAGAATTAGAATACACCTACTTCTTCATCCTCAGGACAGGATGGGGCTAGCTGGTTGTTTAGTAGATATCACTACTTTATGATTTTAGATATCACTACTTTACCATCATCACATGTTTAGAATTTTAGAAATGTCCTAAACTCTCTCCAGTTTCACTTTTAACTGGTTAGGTAAGATATTTAAGGAGATCCAATCTCTCTGTGGTTATATACTTGAGTACTACAGTGCCTTTGGGAAATCCTCAAACTTCTTTCAATGATTGTTTAAAAAACAGCAGTAATTTTTGTGGCACTAGTTAAAAGAGCATTTGACCTAAAAAAAAAAAAAGAAATGCTAAATGCTAAAATGCTACATGCTAAATAAAAGCCAAAACTCCAAAGTCAAAAAGGTGACCAATCACAAGTCAAGAACAAAACAAAAAACACATAAAAAAGAATTAAATATAAACAGTTGAAATGTATCTAAGTTGAAATGTATCTAAGAAAAAGTAGCTTTCTTTACTCACAAAAGTACCTGAGTAGAAAGTCATTACTATTAGAAAAGAGTACAAAGTGTTACTATTAGAAAATACTCATGTACTTAAGTAAATGGCCACCCTTAAGCAAATAGCCGCCAGTTAAGTGGCCACCCCTGCACCCTAAAAACCACCACAACTCTGACAGCATCCTGTAAGTAGCAGCCATGCTGTGTGATGTGTCTTAATAATGGTTGAAGCAGATTGTCCTAAATTTAGTCTCATTGTGAGTAACCTTTTTTTGCTGTGGATTGTTGTTGTTCTTATTGTTTTCCTGTCTGTGTCTATTTTGACATGTTACTTCTAAACCAGCCAATCAGAGCCAAGCTCATAAAAATATTCATCAGTGCACCACAAAAGAAAACACCTCGTTTCATTCTAGTGTAAATGTTCATTTTTTCACAATACTTCTGTGTAGAACATCAGAGAACAACTTAAAATGTAAAAAAGAATACATATATGGCACCTTTAAACTAACTGAACCTACTATTTACAAGATTTATAGTCTCTCTAAGTGTGGGTCCTGTTTTCTCCCAGGGGGCTCAGTGGGTGGCCACTCCTCCCATGTGTCCACGGAGGCTGTCGTATATCAGAAAGTTAAACAAAAGCCTCTACAGCTAAATAAGTTCAAATCTTTTTAGTTTTCAGCATGTTCTCCCTTTATTACAGCTTCCATTCTTTTTTCCACAAAACCTGCAGGGATTTGTTTCCACACCTCCAAACCCTGGGAGTTTATTGGTCTGAGAACATCAGCAGCTTCTTTGTTCTTTTTCAACAGCTACACATCCTTTCAGACCCGTGCTGTTGAGGTGTCTTGTCACAGTGGAAGGATGGGCAGTGACACCTGTAGATGTTTTGTCAATCAAATGCTTGATGTTCTCTAATCTATCCAAAATCTAATTCAAAAGAGATCCGACTAAGATTTTATTTTCTAAATCTTGGCATTCAACTAATTTCATCATTCAAGCTTCCATAAATTCCTCAGTTTACTTATTTTTCATATTCACAAATACACATTTCAGTTTAATTAAATTTTTTATATCATTTTTTATAATTTTATTTTGTGTGTTTTTGTATCACTACCCTTTTAAAACACAACATGGATCAAATTATTTATTTACTATAGAATTTAATAGGAACTATTGACATTGGTAAACTATAGACATTTGTAAACTACAAGAAAAAAAACAAGTTCCTGGCCACCCTTGCACCCTAAAGACCACCACAACTCTGACAGTATCCTATAAGTAGCAGCCATGCTCTGTGATGTGTCTTATTTATGGTTAAATTTAGTCTCATTGTGAGTAACGACTTTAAAATACCTTATTTTGTTGTGGTTGTTGTTCTTATTGTTTTCCTGCCGGTGTCTATTTTGACATGTTACATCTAAACCAGCCAATCAGAGCCGAGCTCATAAAAATATTCATCAGTGAATCATAAAAGAAAACAGTTTGTTTCATCCTAGGGCCAAATCATAGAGTGTAATTGTTCCTTTTTTCACAGTACTTCTGTGTAGGACATCAGAGAACAACTTAAAATGTTAAAATATTGGAGTCAGGAACATATTAAACAAAATGATTTTGTTCATGAAGTAAATAATAAGAATTCAAATAATAATTTAAGGTAAAAAATAAGATTTGTAATGAACACTTGGAATGTTAAATAATAAAATAAACTGATTTCATAAGATTTACCAAATAGATACTCAGCAATACATAAAATAACATAGAAAATTTGAATAATGCATCAAAGGGTTAAGGAAGAACATCTCATGTTGTCAGAAATCTTCCATAAATGATGCTTATTTCACTAAATTTGACTGTAAGTTAAATAAATGATGGATGATCTCTGACTGATCTCAAAATTTGAGTTGTTGTGTTAAAAATCTTAATAACTATCCTCTTGTTGACAAAGCTCTGAATGATGGATCAGTTTTGTTCTTCATCAGAGCTGACTCTGTTTAGTGGGCAAATGGATTGTGGAGCTAGAAAAATCTTAAATGAGGCTTAATGTTCTTGATAGAAACAAAATTGCTGCAGTCTAAAAGCCTAGAACAAGTAGAACACAGCACAAAAACACAACGAAAGCTTTTTTCTTTTCTTTCCTTTTTTTGACATTTCCGACCACCCCTTCAGATCACGCTCTCACGTGCTTTTCAAGGATCCTCGCTAGCGGCCAGGTTTGCCTTTTGCACATATGTAAGCTGTCAAACTGAATCGAGTGGCACTTTCTGATAGGATTCGAATGACACGCTCCCCGGGGCTACTGGCCTTTTCCTCTTGGTGACTGCCTCTCTGACACCAGTCACTGGCAGCCCCCCGGTGAACGCTGGCGAGATGGATGGGCTCCTGTCAGGGAAGCACTGGCCTTTAATGTCCCCCCGTTTGACTGCTTGATCAACCGGCATTTCTGCCCGGCTGCACATTCAGGCCTGGTTGTTGAGCACCGGGCACTGACGCACGTCTAGCTTCATTTGCCACTCCACACCCACAGTGGCGCGGTGATTGGAGACTGGATCCACATCAGGAATGACATGGATCTAGTGGGGTGTGGGTAAATGATGCTATGTGGCATATGCCAGCCGTCACCCCTTGTTAATGTGTCGGGACTTGCGTATAGTTTCAGCTAAAGAGGTTTTGGTTATCAAACAAGTTTATTTTATATCTACTGTTGAATGTACCACTCATACTGTTCTTATATATATATATATATATATATATATATATATATATATATATATATATATATATATATATATATATATAAATCTCAAAAGTTTAGGATCACTTTAGAATTTCATTTTGTGCAATTTTCATGCAATTCACAAACAATGTTGTCCATTTCACAATTAATGTAAGTGTATCAGATGATTTTTAAAGAATAAAAATGTTTGTATTAAAGTATATTTTTGTATAGAGGCTTATTTTGCATATAGTCCTATTATCAGCAATTCTCAGTCCTCTGTCTAAATCTCCTGGTACGGCCTCCGATCCAAGTTAAGGATGTTATTGGACTAATTGGTTGTTAGGACACTCTTGCTCAATTGTGATGCTCAGCTGAAAAACATTCTACTAATAAGTGAGAATAAAAGGGAACAACATTCTAGATTAGTTTAGTATCTGAAGCATCAGCAGTTGATGGCTTGCTGACCGATTCAAAATGACCAGAAAGAAACTACTTACTTTAGAGACCCGTCAGTCCATTGTTGTGTTAAGGAAGGAAGATACTCCATTGAAAACGTTTGGGATCACAGTGAAATGTTCTTGTTTTCAATGGAGTATATATATATATATATATATATATATATATATATATATATATATATATATATATATATATATGTATATATATATATATAGGACCAAAACAGTCTTTACTTATGGACAGTTTTTGGCCTCTTCTGTAAACTTGCCATTTTGGAGATATTTATTTTTCTTTGGACAAAGACCAGCAGAACACCTAAGCCAACCTTTCACACTTAAATAGACTAAATTACAAGATTGCGATCACAAATGGAAGAAAAATGCGTGCTCACTGCTCAAGACTTGGCACATGGCATCTTTTAAGGAAGCTCCTTTATAGCTAGGAACGTTTTACCTATCAGTGCCCAAAGCTCACAGTGCTACGTCGCTCATACAGCATGCTAGACAGGCTTTTAGGACATGGTGCTGCCATTCTTATAGCAATCATGGTCACTTACAGCAGACACGTCGGATCAACTTGACGTTTCGGCATCAAGTTCTAAAGGTGATTGGAATTTGGCCAAATAACATTATAAGGGCGATCATAGCTGTGTCTTGATTTCTGCAGGCCCTGTTTGCATGCTGAGAAAAAACAAAGGTCAAAGGCCCGTGGCCTTGCCCTCTTGTCACTGAACCACTAATGTGGTAAATAGAAGACATAGCAGTGATGCATGCTTAAGTGTATTTGCATAGGTACCCTGCAGTTTATAAGATTCAGGTTGACAATGGCTGGCAGTGACAATTACCTGTTTGACATTTGGGAGAGTTTAATGGAAAAAATCAAATAAAACACAAAACGTAGCCTGTGCAAAAGTCATGGCCCTCTCTGTGTGTTGTCTTGAATGTTATGGAAGGCATTGGTGGACTGTAGCAGCTCTATTCTGCTGTGTTTCAGAGAAAAAAGACACAGCTGTTATTGCTTTTATGCCATTTTGGGCCACTTCCAGTTATGTGCTCAGTGAAGGACTATTTCTGAAGACTGCCAGTGTTTGAAAGCTGATATGGACATTTGTGGTGCAAAGCTTCCTCTAAGGCTGGAAACACTGCACATTACTCTGTATTTAGTAACTATCTTGAAATTTGTAATTTTTTTGTGTGTGTGTATGTGTGTGTTTATTCTGGCCCACAGACTCATGATGAATCCCAGAGCAGCACCGCTAGCCAACTCTGAGGGAGTAATGTGGAAAACTCGCTTTAGAAAGAATGCCATTGAAAAATCTACTCTGGGATGGAGACAGTCGAAGGTGATGTACAGGATGTTGTTAAACTGTCCATTTGTTATATTTTGTTATTCGTTCTTGCCTCTCGCTGTCTTCTTTTCATCTGCTCTTCACTTGTGGGTTCTACAGGTGCTTACTTTGCTCACTATGGGATAGATTGTACAAGCAAGCACCGTAACAACACAAGATATGTGACCTGAGTGTATTATTAAGGTAGTGCATGATCATCAGGCTAATGGCTTTTAAGACAAATCAAAATCATCACAAAGCTCATAACATAAAAGGAATAGCTCAGTGACATAGAGACAACAATGCTATTGAAGGGGTTTAATTGCATAATAGACATCATGGTGGTGGCACGGTGGTGTAGTGGTCAGCACTGTCGCCTCACAGCAAGACGATCAGGGTTGGATCCCCGGTCTGGGCCGTTCTGTGGGCCGTTTGCATGTTCTCCCCGTGCTTGAGTGGGTTTCCTCCAGGTACTCCGGTTTCCTCCCACAGTCCAAACAAATGCAGTCAGGTTGATCGGTCACTCTAAATTGTCCGTAGGTGAGAGTGCATGAGTGAATGTTGGCCACACAATGGACCATCGAACTGTCCATGGTGTACCCCGCCTTCGCTCAGTGACGCTGACCCCCCGTGACCCCGACTAGCGGGATGAAGTGGATAATGGACGGATGGATTGATGGAGAACTCGGTAGCGCTGCATATCTTGTTCACCTGCTTTGAAATGTATTAGGTTGGAATAAATAAAACCAGCCAAAATGGCCCAAAGTATGTGGACATCCTTCCTAATAATTGAGTTGAGGTGTTACAGCCACACTCATTGTTTGAATCCAGCCATCGCCATGCAAGCTCCACGGACGAACATTGGCAGGACTGAAGAGCTCAGTGACTTTGAATGTGGCACTGTCATATGATGTCAGCTTTTGCCCCAAGCCATGAAATCTATGTACTGCTAGATCAGTCTTGGTCATCCACACTGTTATTGTGACATGATAGCATCTAGGAGCAGCAAACTGCTTCAGCACAAGAACCGTATGTCTGGAGCTTCACGAAAGAGGTTTCCTTATCCGAGCAGCTGTACACAACTTTAGCCTTAATGCTGCACATCTAGCATATTAATGAAAGTGTGTCTATTTTAGTTAGATTGTTGTGTTTTGACACTGCGGCTCATAATATGTGTCATCGTTCAAATCAGAAACTGTCACGGAAGCCTGCCATCGCCAGCCGGCCTGTGAGATCAATTTCATTGTCTTAACTTGGTTCCCTGGAGTGATGCCTGCAACAAGTACAGAGTGAATACAGTAGCACTATAGGAGTTAGAGCAGCCTAACTTTAATCCGATCTTCTTAATCTGTCTGTTACTGAGCATATCAGAGAGCCACGGCTTGAGTTTGGCAGATAGAGAATTAGCCAAAGTAAAAGATCTTCTAGACGGCACGTGCATGCGTTAGCCATCTGAACTTCCTCTTTATGTCTAAGCGCAGACAAACGCACAGATGAGCTGATCGGAGCAAGGATGAGCCGGCCCAGGCCCAAAGTCCTGCTAATCCTGCAGAGTCTAGCACCCTGCTGGGAGCCACTGGTGGCCGTATGCCAGTCTAATAGCTAGCATTGTTCATTTCGTTCCAGGCACAGACTACAGTTTAAAAAATATCTATCATATAGCATAAAACATTTGATGATCATGTTCATATGTGGAGCTTCAATGAGTTGTTATAGGAGACCTATAAGTGCTCTACAACACAGAGGCTAATGTTAAATTAAGATTTGGGATCTCCGCTTGAACCAGACTGTATGACAGATTTTTGAGAGTCTAATTCCTTCAAGGAGCCTCTCTTTTGCTAATCCCTGATCAGGCAATTAATCTGGAGAAGCTACACCGGCAAAACCGGCCACCATGCCAAACTGTGGGATTGCTTTTTGCAGGTTTAGGATTAAGATGATCTGACAAAGGCCTCTGTTATTGTAGCTATCCTTCGAGCTCACTGTGTGTTAAACCTGACAGTGACCCAGGTTTGACACAAAGCACTCATGGCCCAAACATCAGCTTGGACAGGTCAGTCGTGCCAGCCAGGTTGGATTAGGCAAATAGCTGAATTTCTCCTTTAGAGACATTAGAGACGTTCTGGCAAACAAGGTCTCCCATAGTGTGTAGAAGGGTCATATAAAAACGAGGTTGGATAGAGTGGTGATTGGTGTGGCTGTCCCAGCTGTCTGTTCTGGAGACTGGAACCAAGTTCAAGTGTTCACTGCTGTTATCATCATAGTATGATACCACTGGATGTATATAGAAGTGAACAGATTCCTTCTATTCTATTCCTTTTCTCTTTATTTTAAAAATACAGACGAGTGGAGGCTGATATAGTTCCCTATAAGGGTGGTGTGGGGGTGGGTAACTCCATATTTACAACCCCAAATATTCATGATGATCAGGCGTCTACATACTTTTGGCCATATGTCGGTCCCCTCCACTTGTCTGATCAAATTTGGTACCCCAGTCAGGCCTTCTGTGATCAGAAATCAGCAAAGCTATAACTGTGAGCTGTCAATAGTGGCCTGGAGCACTTTTTCTGTGTGTCTTTTGGGGAAACACATTCACATGATGCTTCAGTTTTCATGATTTTTACCACAAATGCAACATTTCAATGCTGCTGAACTTGGTTCCCTGGTGGGGGCGTCTACAACAGCTACAGGGTTACATATAATACATGTAAGATCATGTCCTGTACAATATTCTCTTTATTAATTATTCTAACGAGGCAGTCATGATCAGTTTGGGTTCTAGGAATATTTTGGGTTTAAATGATACACTGTCAGAAATTGTTGTTGTAACCTAAGCAAGCTAATGTCCAGGCTGCCTTCCAATTCTTAGCCAATGGAAACTTAGAATTTGGAGTTTTATACTTTATCAATGTATCACTTAAAGTTGAAATATGTCCAAATTTTCGGGCAGCTCATAAAACAATCAATATTCAAGTAGAGCTAAATGGCAACAGTAAATATTATATAGTAACAGTGAATGTTTACAATGTTTGTGGAATTTAAAAATTAATTTCTTGAAAAGAGGACCACGTTGGTCCTGCTAGCTGGATTGGGCTCGGCCTCATTGATGCTTTTGGTTAAAATCAGCCACACTTAAAAGTGTCTCCAGGTAAACTGTAGCCCTCCAAGGTACAAGCAATGGTCATTAAAGTAATTAAAGAAGTGATTTTGCCAGAGAAAAGGAGCATAATTACACAACTTCATAGCATTTTTTAAAAGTAGAAATATTAAAGATATAACTGCAATAGGATAGGGTTCAGAAGGCATACCCTTAAGATTACCACACTGAC
Source organism: Megaleporinus macrocephalus (assembly GCA_021613375.1). NCBI lineage: Eukaryota > Metazoa > Chordata > Actinopteri > Characiformes > Anostomidae > Megaleporinus > Megaleporinus macrocephalus. The sequence goes on from CM038726.1 coordinate 21,842,444, forward strand.
AGAGTTTGTACCCTGAAAGGTACTATACTGGTGTCTATACTGCTTACTTGAATGTCACCAATGTGCTGCAAATGTTAGCTTCATGAAAAGCAATGAAAAAAACTTCAGACAAAACCTTAATGAAGAGTTAAAGTATGTTTTCTTAATGACAGTTCAGCTACTTATTCTAACATACAGTGTTTTATCATAATAACAACAGCAAGGATCATTAGAAATCAATGCAAATATGAGAGAATGATAATAACATGTATTTAACTTACAAAAAACATCGTCATTTTATATCAGGACTATTCTGGCCCTGTGCCAGCCTCCATGACTAATTCAGTTCAAGAGATTTAAATGGTGATAAGCTGCAGTTACTGCGAGAGGGTATCACTACCTAAACAGTACTTAATCATATAACCTAGATCGGATGATGTCAGGATGGACTAGCTCAGCAGGGGGGCCACTGCGATCACCACAACGGCACTTGAAGTGGCCAGTCGTTAGAGTAAATCGGTCTGTGTGGGCTAACTGAGAGTTTTTGGCTTGACTAGGGATTCTAGAACCCCCCTTGGATGCTTAATCCTAAAGATTAATTAAGAGATTAGGCAGGTCAATAGACATGCAACATTCATCCCTGTAGCTGATAAGAAAACACTGTGGGTTTTTTTTTTTGGTAATACTCTCCACTAATACACTAATAGGGGGTTTGAGGGATATTTACTATTAATAATAATACTTTTCAAGCAGTCCGTATGGAAAAGATAGATTATATTATATAATTGCAGAATGTATGTTTATGTGTTCTGATACAGCATATTAGGAGTAGCTAAGCTACCTTCTGTGACCGCAGCCAACGGACCACAGAAGACATCTATGGTTAGATGTGTTTGCATGTGTGGATTGGATGGGTTGTTACCGAGATCTTGTGAGAATTTCATGTCAATCATGCCTTTAAAAAGTATGTTTACTTAAAAAATTGGTGTATACATGTGTATAGTATTTAGTGCGTCCCTTCTTTGTCTCGATTACAGCTTCTGTTCTAGTCTTGTTTGAGATAGGTCTGCAGTGGTCAGTTAATTGTCCTAAGAACATCTTCTTTGTTTGATTGGCCAATTTTCTTATTTGCTTTCTCAGTAAGTAGGGATTTCTTGTCAGATACACATCTTTTCAGACACATAGTGTTAAGATGTCTTCTCACAGTGAAGGGATGGACAGAAAGAACTGTGGATTTTTTCAGCTCTCAGGCAAGAATGGAGCTTGGTTTTCTCCTCTCTCCCAAACTTGAAAGCTTAAGCATATTGTAAAAAGCACCGGTAATAACGTTTCTGCTGGGACGTTCATCACGAAGGTTTCAAATGTTGAACATGCTATACAAATTGCTTGTTGCCTTTTAAAGTCACCGCTTTAGGATGAGCTGAAACCCCAGTTTTTACATTGCAGTGCTATGCAAAGAGTCTAAAAGACATATTAAACATGTTTCATTCAACTAAAAAACTGTGTATATATCAAAACACCGTCCTACTGTCACCAGGCAAAAGGTTTTAATGGGCATGTACATTAAAATAAGCATTTAGATAACAGGTGAATGGACTGAACCATATCAATAATGGCAAGAGGATAGAGCAGAAATACTAAGCATTAAATATTAAACGTAGTTCAACTTCTAACATGAGTTTGAGTCCACATCTTCACTGTCCAAAGAAAAACAAGTGTTTCCAAAACAGTAACTTTACAGGAGAGGGAAAAAAAACTTCTTTACTTTCAAATGTAGGTTAGCGTTTCATTTTTAAGCATTTGGTTTTTTTGGTTCAATCATCATGAAATTTTCACAGAATATAAGAAGCAGCTGCTGTGTTAAAATAATAAAGAAAAATGAAAATAAAAAAATGGACAAGCACGTTTTTCTTTAGACAGTGCAGATATGCAGATAAAACATAATCATTAAAAACTAATATTCAAGCAAAAATGGCATTGGCCAGCAGCAGTTATAGATTTATTTCGATTAGTTAACATGCAAAACCTCAAAACCCGTTTAGTTTATTTTTTAGTTATGATTCTTTTAATATCTGCTCTCTAAGGCTCTGAATTGTACCATAAATACTGAGTTTAACTGCACACAGAATGATTGAAGTGAGATTACATGTTAACTGAGTATACATGCTACAATAAGAATAATCTTAAATCAAATAGTTTGTACTAATAAATATTTACCCTTTTATTCATGGTGTCCACGCTTGTGAAAAGTTAATAATAGTTCAATTTAAAGCATATGAAAAGCATTTCATTCTCCAAACAACTAGATGGCAGAATCTGTGACAAACATGTCTTGCTACTGCCGGCCACATATATCTATCACAGGTTTTGCAGTAAAATTCCAGCCTGTACAGATTTATTCATGTTTCTATTAATTGTTCTTTCAGCATCCTTTTAATCAAAATTATTTTATATTATTTTATGAAAAAAGGAGGATACCTCATAAATGTTTTGCATTTTTTGCATTTTATGTACAAGTTACAAACAATAATTTAAAGTTCAGCATTGTTTGTATAAAATGTTAGTTTTATAATATAATACATTTAAAAGTTCATGCAAGATTTAAGGAAATATATAAGGATTCTTGGAAACACTTTAGATGTTTTAAAAAATCTAATGTTCTTCAATTTTTTCAATAACTTTTTAATAAAACTGATTTTTACGATAAATGAAAGTCCATGATTTTTATGCAGATCTAAGCAAGAAAAAGCATTTAAAAAATCTAAATACAAATTTTTATAATTTATGCATGAAAGGGTTAAATTATTAGGATGTCGTCGCTGTTCAAAAGAAAAATGTCTAAAATGGCAACTTTACAGGGAGGCCAAAAACGTTCTTAACTTTCAGTGTAAGTCAATGGAACCAGACATTTTTCCTAGCTCTTTTGGAGCATTTCTTTTGGTCCATTCATCATAAAAAATGCACAAGATTTAAACAGCAGCTGTTGTGTTAAAATGATGCAAAAAAATAAAAATACATGTTTTTCACTGGACAGCTGTGATATGTACATAGATATGGACAAGTTAGATTAATCAGTTCCTAAAACAGTTTTTGCAAAAATAAGTTTTTGTGTTTTATTCCTACATTTACAAGAACCTTAATGTTAGACACACCGTGAATTGAAAATAGCTCCACAACTTCATGAGTGGGCCTAGCACTTCTCAACAACTTCAGTCTCTATTTCTTTGGGTTGCTGTCACCTCAGTTTAACGTACATGCATGAGTCCATAGTGTTTCCTATCTCAGTGCAAGGTGGTGGGGCACCCACTTAACAGCTCTGGAGCCACCCCCTATAGGTCCTAGATTAGGTTCCCCAACATGGTAGAGGCTGTACATACACCATTCCATACCCTAGCAGGCTAAGCTGAGCTATTGGAACTGTCCTGTAGCATTAGTGATGCTGATGGTTCAGGACTGTCCTCACTGACAGCTTCACTGGAGCATGCAAATGGAGATGTTTTGTGGGGGCTGCATTTAAAAGGCTGTGCCAATTAGAGGTAGAGAACATGGGGTATATAGCACAACAAGGCTTGTTGCGAATTGCTCTCAAGGAGGTAAGACCAAAAAGGGTTCTATGGAGGACTGCCATGTAGGAAAGTACATTTGGTTTCATAAAGAACCTTTCTAGAGGTGGTTCTTTGAAGAAGGGCAGTCGAGACCACTCAACTAATAGGCCCTTTAGGAAAGAAAAAGTGGTTCCTTTATGGCATCACGGCAAAGAACCTTATTTGGGACTGTTGATTTTAAGAGTTTAGGACTTGGTAGCTGGGCTCTGTGACTGTACCTACTATCATTACAGACTCTCATGTAGACATGTAGAAATGTTGTACTTTCATATTGAAATTCAGTCAATGAAGCAAGGTCTAGAAGCGGTTTACCTGCATTTTACACTAAAACTGAAAACTGAGGCTAAATCGAAACCAAACTGAAGCACTGCTTTTTTTATTTGTGTATAAAATAATTATTTTATAATTTGTGAAATTATAATTCACTCTTAAAAGTTATGCAATTTATACAATGCATGTACAATGCATTTTATGCATTATAATACTACTATTACTATTGCAGTTGAAGTTTTAAATAATTTAAATAATAAAAAATTATAAAAAAAGGTACAAATATATAAATACAAATTCCAAGACAATAATAACTCTGATTCATATATGCTATCACAGTCTTTCTTAATGGCCATGCACTGTCCACACAACTGCAGTAGAGAAGGAATAATATGTCAAAATATACAAAGCCACAATGCCAAGGATGAAGAAGACCACCTGTGCACTCAGAAATCACTGAGATCGTCTTTACATGATCCATTCAGTGCTGCTGACCTGCAGTTAAAGTGCCCATATCATACATTTGTCTTGTGTTCTGTTTTATTTTTCTCCCTGAGGTCCGTTTTTGTGATTTATGTATGTTTGTATCACACACACATCTTTCACCTTTTCCTCGTCTACAGGGGGCACCACTGCAAGTCAACTCGCACACTAGATTTGGCAAAGTGCTTTACATCGGATGCCCTTCTTGGCACCATCCTTGCCACGTACCTGGGCACTCACACCTACAGGCAATTTAGAGTGAGCGATCAACCTAACATGAATGTGTTTGGACTGTGGAAGGAACCGGAGTACCCGTAAGAAAACCCACTCAAGAACTGGGAGAAAATACACACTCCATACAGAACCACCCGGACCGGGAATCCAACCCAAATCGTCTTGCTGTGAGGCGACAGTGTTAACCACTACACCACCATACTAACCACTACACCACCATACTAACCACTACACCACCATACTAACCACTACACCACCATACTAACCACTACACCACCGTACTAACCACTACACCACCGTACTAACCACTACACCACCGTACTAACCACTACACCACTGTACTAACCACTACACCACCGTACTAACCACTACACCACCATACTAACCACTACACCACCATACTAACCACTACACCACCGTACTAACCACTACACCACCATACTAACCACTACACCACCGTACTAACCACTACACCACCGTACTAACCACTACACCACCGTACTAACCACTACACCACCATACTAACCACTACACCACCATATTAACCACTACACCACCGTACTAACCACTACACCACCATACTAACCACTACACCATCATACTAACCACTACACCACCGTACTAACCACTACACCACCGTACTAACCACTACACCACCGTACTAACCACTACACCACCGTACTAACTACTACACCACCGTACTAACTACTACACCACCGTACTAACCACTACACCACCGTACTAACCACTACACCACCGTACTAACCACTATACCACCGTACTAACCACTACACCACCGTACTAACCACTACACCACCGTACTAACCACTACACCACCGTACTGACCACTACACCACCGTACTGACCACTACACCACCGTACTGACCACTACACCACCATACTAACCACTACACCACCATACTAACCACTACACCACCGTACTAACCACTACACCACCATACTAACCACTACACCACCGTACTAACCACTACACCACCATACTAACCACTACACCACCGTACTAACCACTAAGCCACCTTACTAACCACTACGCCACCATACTAACCACTACGCCACCTTACTAACCACTACACCACCGTACTAACCACTACACCACCATACTAACCACTACACCACCATACTAACCACTACACCACCGTACTAACCGCTACACCACCATACTAACCACTACACCACCATACTAACCACTACACCACCATACTAACCACTACACTACCATACTAACCACTACACCACCGTACTAACCACTACACCCCCGTACTAACCTCTACACCACCGTACTAACCACTACACCACCGTACTAACCACTACACCACTATATTAATCACTACACCACTATACTAACCACTACACCACCGTACTAACCACTACACCACCATACTAACCACTACACCACCATACTAACCACTACACCACCGTACTAACCACTACACCACCATACTAACCACTACGCCACCTTACTAACCACTACACCACCATACTAACCACTACACCACCATACTAACCACTACACCACCGTACTAACTACTACACCACCTTACTAACCACTACACCACCGTACTAACCACTACACCACCTTACTAACCACTACACCACCATACTAACCACTACACCACCGTACTAACCACTACACCACCATACTAACCACTACACCACTTGGTTTATGTATCAAAACCAGTTTATTTGTTTATTTTTTACCTATGATCTGATTAGCAGCGCCATATTGCAACAAATTTAAAAAGCAGTCTGAGACAAAACATTCCCTTTAACTTTATTTTGATATTTATTTCGAATATATTGTTTTTTTGTGAAACAGTAAATACAGGCTTTTTTGTGGCTCACTTTCCAGATGGGGAGTTTATAAAGCCAGGACTGAATGTTTTGAAACAAGAAAATGAGAAAACTTCAATTTTCCATGATATGGGCCCTTTAAAACTGGAAAGGTTCTGGCTTATAGATAATTTTTTTTTCAGGTAAGGCCTTCTTCAGTTCAGCAATGTTCCAAACAACTTTCTGACCCAGACAAATTAAAGTTTGAGAATTTCAGTAATTTTAACATAAAATAAGTCACCGTGTCACCATGTTTTTTTTTTTCCAAAATATTTTAAATTACTTTTTATGGAATAAGTTATGGAATTGTTATGGAACAATTCTAGGTTTAAACAGTTTTCAGGCACACTAGCTAAACCTGTGTTAATCACTCCAAACGTTGAGCCAAAGTTTCACACTTTCCACACGTAGTACCCAACTTCTCTTACGGTCCAATTCATTTTAATGTTCTATTTTTAAATGTACAATTATGTAACATTTTCTAATAAATTTGGAATAAATTTAATTAGTAATCAATTAAAAAATAAATTAGTAATGAATTTACATGTTTACAGAGCTTACATGTTGCAAAATCTTCTCTGCCTCAAATTCCTGTCACCATTAATTTCATATAAAACCAGATTTAGTAAGTCCCAATGTCCACTACAGAGGACATCAAAAAAAGTATGCTGTTAGGTAGTTAAACATTTGTGCACATTAATAAAAAAAGCTTTAAGAATTAGTTACAACAGTTTTATACCTAAAACATATCAATTCTAGGCTTTAGAAACAAAATAAATGCATATTATTTGACAGCTTATTTCTCTTGCTCCCATAAAATGTGGTTAAATTTTTAAAAAGGCAGAACTTCTGTTGTGAATGACACACCCCAACACATGATACATCATTAGAAAGACAAGGATGTCCTCTACATGGCACAACAGCATTAGCATTAGCTTATTTAGTTTTACGAAATATCTTTTGGAGACGTATGTTCCCTCCAGAGGACAAAAATGAATTACTAGGTCTTAAGAAGATATTACAAAGCTCATGAGTTAAACAGTCCAGACTGGTCACCCACTGAAAACTCTTGGTGCATTAAAAAAGAAAAAAAAACAACATAGAAGATCCCAAACTGCTGAGCAGCTAAAATTCTATAGCAAGCAATAACGGGAAAACTTTCCACTTTCAAGATAAAGAAAATAAACTTTCTCACTTGACATGCTGTCATTATGCTTTTACAAACATTTTGCTCAACATCCCAACTTTTATTTGGAAACACGTTTTCATAAAAATGAGCCTATTCATTATTGTATCCCAATAAGCAAAACTGGCAATGGCTCACACTTGAACCAAAAAATGTAGCACTTCATTGAGCAGTAGCTTGAATGAAAGCCTTGCCAGGAGCCTAGAGCACCTCCTTTTGTCTCCTCAGGCTGAGGGATTATTTGGATTTGAATGTGAAGCAGTATCGGGGCAGGTGGAGTCCCAACAAAACCTTTGACTCCTGGCCTTGCAGCCTCGCAGGCTTCGGGGCTTCCCGTGCCAGTGGACAATAAGGCAACCGGGCCCTCCCAGCGCACAATGACAGTGTATGGGAAACGAGAGAAAATGACCACAAAACAAATATGGCTCTCCCACTCTGTCTTTCACTCTCTCTCACTGTGCTTTCAGGAAGGCTCCCTTGTTCAGGCAACGTAGAAACAATGGCCAGACAATTAGCCCAGGCCTCTCCCCACTGGAGACTGGAGAGAGAGCGATGATTAAACAGTGCTAATGCACTCTGCCTTGTGTTCCCTGTTTGCCTCCTGCAGAGTCCCTTTCAGCGTCCTTCGGCAGCGCTGTGTGCTCGCTGTTCTGCGAGCCACTTGAGAGTGTCTGCATGTGAGAGGCCTAAACACACGGGCCTACGGCCGCCTTTTGTTTGGACTTGTTTGTTATAGCGAGGGCCGGACTCCCCCTTCTTTCTTTCTGTTACTTTATGTCTCGCTTGGAGTCCTAGTGTCTGCAGTTTGGGGTGTTTGCTTTAGCGTCTGGCTTTGAGCATGCACCGGATCAAATAGACGTCAAAACACCATCCCGCGTGAAGCGCCACTGCTAAAAGCCCCCTTTATCCTATACAGGTGCCAGACTGTGGAAAGTATTCTGTGCTGCATTTCAATACGGGATTCCACTTATTTTGTTCAAATAAATCTGCATAATTTAGTTGTTGGGATGTAAACAAAGTCATTCAGAGTGGTTTAGTGTGTAATGTCTCATTGTAGAGAAACTTGCTCAGATTTTCTCACAGTGGGGTTAATAGGAAGCAGGGGTCATGATGTCTACAATGGAAAGCTTGCCAGGTTTGTAATGTAATGTTGATAATGGTAATAAATAAATAAATGAATAAAAAAGCTTGTAGAGGCATGGGAATTATGCATGTCTGCTTTCTATCACCGTCACTGGGAACGATTCTGACTTGGCATGTCTCTGTAGAACAAAATGTTTCACAGCCTTTAAATGAGGGGTTTGAAATTTTGATTACTCAAACTTCTGACAACACTGGAATTCACCATGTATTTTTTGTTTATTGTTAAAGAATAATCACAATAAAGCTACACCCGTCTTCTGATGTTTTACACCATATGTAATACAGAAATTTTGCAAGAAATTTGTAATATCAATTGTTTTTGGGGGGCTTCTTTTTTCTTTTTTGTGTTATTCATGGCTAATAAGGGTAAATACACCTAAATCAGAACAGATCAGAAATGTCTGAAACATACTGCCAGCACCCTAAAGGAAAAGGAAAAACAAAAAAGCACAATAGGCCCTCTTTAAAAAAGAGCAGAAGAGAATTTAATAAACAGCCACTTTGGTTTAATATAAGACGTTTTATAGATGCATGGATCTAAAAATCTGAAAAATTATAGACCATCATCTTTTCTGACTGTAATGTCTTGCCATAAGTCATATTCAGTACTTTATCTGATCTGTGCAAATGTTCCTTATGGAATCATATTGTTAGGTCTTCTAATTATAGGATTCTATACTATATCATCGCTTTCCAATGAAAAACAAGAATCTCCAAAACCTCAACTTTACAGGAGAGGACAAAAACCTCTTTCCTTTTCAATGGGAATGAATGGAACCAGATTTTTCCAAGCTATTATGAAGCATTTCTACTGATCCATTCATCATGAAATTTTCACATCATGTGACCGACAGCAAAAATGGAGACAGCGAAAATATACAATATTTATATTTGAGTTATAGATGTACAGCACAGGTTGTGGGACAGTGCATTGGCAATCATAAGACTTTCAAATCAAATCAAAGTTTATTTATCACATATGCAGTCATGCACAGTACAAATGCCTTTCTTGGTGACTGTGGAATAAACTAATGCTGAACAGTTTTGATTATTAATATGTGACTAATACATTGTTTTATTTTAGAATGTTTGCACTCGAACTGAAGCTAATGTACAACTTCCATCTCCATTTAATCAAAATATTTTTTTTAATAAGGTTTAAACATAGTAAACAAAAGAAAAAAAATACTAGTAACACTTTCAAGAAAGACGACTCTTATGATGGGATTATGAGTGTTTAAAATGAATTTATGAATACTTATTAATTAACAACCATTAATAAGCAGCTACAAAACATAGAAAAGGGGCAACATTGACCTGTTGCTTGCCAAACCCAGGCCCATTCATACTGTTCTCAGAGCTTACTGGTTATTTATCTTACTTTGATTTCCGAATTAAACCCTTCAGTGTCATAACATATTTACATGCAAGGTGTTTATAATGTAGTTAATAACATAATTCAATATTTCAAAATCCTTTATAAGGGCGGTCTTATTGTAAAATGGCACCCACTTTCCTACTGATTGTCCTTTCCTGCAGGTTATGTGTTATCCGTAGCAGATTGCTAATGTTTAGCCTGTGAAAATTAGAATGAGATTACGACGGCTCAATCCAGGTGCATGTGAGCATTGTGGATTAGAGCAGATAATCTCTGCTCTGTGTCTGGTCTGCTTCTCACAGGTATTTGAATGCATGCAATGTCTGTCCCCACACTGTCTGGCTTAATTACACAACAGCTGAACGATGCCACAAGTTAATGAGAGGCCAAAACAAGTTCCAAAGTCTGACATCTTGTGATGGACACACACACACACACACACACACACACACACACACACTCACACACCACAGGCACCACCAGTTACAGTTGATAACGCGACACCCCTCATCACCTGCTAGACCGAACGTCTGGGCTTTGCAGGTTTGTCCGGCCGCTAGATAAGTGTGTCTTCACTGGATAACAATAGTGGGCTCTCGCTGTGTCCACCCTGTCAATGTAATCTAAGAGATAACAGATAAATGCTGTAATCTTTATAACAAGCAAGTAAACACATCCCAAAGCTTGCACCTCCAGTTCCCCCACCCAAATCCCTCTGTCTTTCTCTGTCACACACACACACACACACACACACACACACACACACACACACACACACACACACAAACACACACACACACATATCATGACATCATGTTAATGTATTATACACATGTTAAACACGTGCACTGTATATGGAAGTAAGTAACTATATGTAATAACATAACATATAATAACATATAGTTACATATACAAACACATATATATATGTTTGTGTGTGTGTTTCATATGTGTAATAATATCATGTCAACTGTATTAAATATATGCAACAACCATTACTCATATGTATTACACCCTTATATATAATATAATATAATATTATATAATAACCTTACCTAATTAATGTATTATAAATACGTAAGTACTGATTATTTAACAATAAAAATTTTATATAATTAATTAACAATAAAAAAGTTCTAAACATAACACACACACACACACACACACACACACACATAATTACTTACCAATATCTTAAATTTGTACTGGAGAAAGGGCTAAAGCAAAAGTTTATATATAATTCAATAAAATTCAAATATCTGTATACTAGCCTTTATTTTACTCAGGTTTTTATCCTAAAGTAAAACACAAAACAACACTGACACATAAACCCACACAAATGGCTTTCCATCTTTGGACTGTAGGGGTCATTAAGGTGTCGTGTCAGGCTAATTAGTGCTTAACTGCGGTGTTAAGACTGGTTTAGTGGACTAATAGAAGTGTTGGTCTCTCAGTGTCAAATTTAATGCAGGTCCAGACGTGTGTCAGAGACACAGAGTTTCACTGTGTCTGTTTGGGTGTGTGTGTGTGTGTGTGTGTGTGTGTGTGTGCCCTTCAGCCCTTTCATGTTCTGCTGAGGTCCACCAATCACCAAAAACTGTCACAATGACATGAGCCTACATGCTTAGCTTCTACACCCTAAACAAACAAACACACTCTCGAACACACACGCACACAGTGTGTTTAACCTATGTCAAGTGGCACAGCGAGAAAGGTCGAGCTGGCTGGACTCACACACAAACATATGCACACACTGATGCTTAATGATGCACGCGTCCCTGGCAGAAAGAGTAGCGGGATGCTATAACATTTAAACTATGCAGGTGCTGCAGTTTTTCTCTTATTTATTCTGTGATTTAAGTGGAAAACGATATGGTTACATTTTTAAATGCCTTCATTATCCAAATTCTTTTCTTAGACACCACTCTCTCATTGGTTAAGAGTTCAGGAGCTGAGCAGACAGCCTAAAGTGTCAGATTAACCTCCACAAGTAACAACTGACTGTAAAATCAACAAATCCTTTTATGGTTTAAGGATGTCATCAGAGATTTATAGATCTGGGGGCGGGTAAGCATGGTTGGGGGGTGAGGAGACTTTTTTAATGCTGTCAAAATATCATAATGAGCTTTTAGAGTAGCCTGATATATAAAATATGGTCAACTGTGTCTTTTCATAGTTTATATTAAATGTAGCTATATTTAAATGTTATATCCACATACAAAAGGTGCGGATCAAGCAAAGATATTCAAGCCAAGCACTGCTATCCATACATGATTAAATGATCTTATCAGTGCTTTAAATGAGTAGAACTACATTAAAATACATCCTTACCTGAACTTATTTTATTAGAGTGGGGTTAAAAGTGGACATTGTAGTGCCCAATCAGTTTATACCTGCTCTCAGGAGCAGAGAATATGGTTACGCTACCAATAATGAGGCTAGCTGAGCAACCAAAATAAGAGTATACAACTAGGAGGAAAAACAACACAGGGACGGCGAGTAAAACAAGTGCTTGATATGTAAATAGATGGAGTCGGGAGTCAGTTATGTCTCTGAATACAAGAAGCAATCAAAAAAAATAAAAGTAGATCTGATTGACTTTGGCTTGAAATAATTACACTCATTCAACTATATCCTTTATCCTAAAATGTACTTAAATATAAACTTTATTTGTTCACTTCTATACTAGATCCGGTTCTAGGTTGTTTGGAGTGTAGTAATGTACATGTATTTGGGGGGCGGGGGGCGTTAAAACACTTAGGGAGGACTAAAGCCCACCTAAGCTATCCTTGCAACGCCCATGTTGTGATTTACCAATACGAGTGGAGGCCCCAGTACTGGGTTTTGGTGTGAACAGCAGCAGCTCTAAACTAGAGTCTCTTTAAACCTGATATATATAAGATAAAATATGAATTAATATGTTTGTACAAGCCTTATATATATAATATAATGTTAAATAATATAATGTTAAATATCTTGATACGCTTGGAATGTCTATTTTAAATCTTTACTACAAACCCTACAACAAAGTTTGACCAAGCTTTAATATGTATGGCCCAAACTGAAGGCCTAGCAGTAACCATCATTGCTTGCCATTGCTTGATATCTTCAAGCCTGAACTTTGTGTATATATATTTTTTCATTGTTAGACCACGAAACCATGTGAGCAAGCCTGCAACTTGATATAGTTTTAGTGTATGACACCAATCAAAAGGTTAGCTTTAATTAATTGTTTAAAAAAGCTACACTTAGACCCACTTCTTAGCTAAACAGTTAAAGTGCCCCTTTAACTTAAACTGCATGGCAAAGCAAGCCAGGCTGAGCTGTCTGGACTGGCCTGCCCATCTCACCCTGTAGCCCTTCGCCGAGGTTATCTGATCATGACACTCTTAAGCAAAGCGCCTGGAGCCGCTGGAGAAAGCGCAGGCGTGACCTTGCCTTAACAGCATAGCTCCCATTCTTGCACTCTTGCACCGCTGTTCAGTCACACTTCACAGTCTTCCAGAGCTTCAGGCCAGTGGCTGGACATCAGGGCCCCTGGCTAAGTCCCGCTGATACTCATCAGTTTCGGCTCGTCCTCGTCATTCCTGCTGTAGGCATGTCAGCCTCGGTACATGTGAGTTCTTCGTCCAGGGCCGTCCAGATCCTTTGATCCAGCCGAGTGTTTAGGTCAAGCCTTATCAGCCCCATCAATCAACTATGAGTTATGAAGGCAAGAGAAGAGCTGAGCATCAGGGGGCAGAAGTGCTCCTCCAGGGGTCTACAAGTCTTTCTTATCTCATGTTCATACCTCTGACAGTGGGACAGCAGCACGGAATGGAGCAAAATAGGGTTAAAGCTTTAGTGACTGTAAAGAGTTCACATAAAACGCCCAATTGTTGATGGGATGTAGCTTGTTGTCACTAAAGCAAGAAAAGCTTGTCATGTTTTATTTTTATTTTCCCCCCAAAAAACTGCTTTTGCATTAAGGTTTTTATGGCCCAATTACTATAAAATCTGTATATAAAACCAAGTCTTCATCAAGTCTCCAAAGGTGAACTGTGACTATTAGAACTAGACCTTCAGTTAGTGACTATTAGAACTGTGACTATTAGAACAAGACCTTCAGTTAGTGACTATTAGAACAGTAACTATTAGAACCAGGACTTCAGTTAGTGACTATTAGAACAGTAACTATTAGAACTATGACTTCAGTTAGTGACTATTAGAACTGTGACTATTAGAACTATGACTTCAGTTAGTGACTATTAGAACTGTGACTATTAGATCTAGGAGATTAGTTAGTGACTATTAGAACTGTGACTATTAGAACTAGGACTTCAGTTAGTGACTATTAGAACTGTGACTATTAGAACTAGGGCTTCAGTTAGTGACTATTAGAACTGTGTCTATTAGAACTAGGGCTTCAGTTAGTGACTATTAGAACTGTGTCTATTAGAACTATGACTTCAGTTAGTGACTATTAGACCAGTGACTATTAGAACTAGGACTTCAGTTAGTGACTATTAGAACTTTGTCTATTAGAACTATGACTTCAGTTAGTGACTATTAGAACTGTGTCTATTAGAACTAGGGCTTCAGTTAGTGACTATTAGAACTGTGTCTATTAGAACTAGGGCTTCAGTTAGTGACTATTAGAACTGTGTCTATTAGAACTATGACTTTAGTTAGTGACTATTAGAACTGTGTCTATTAGAACTAGGACTTCAGTTAGTGACTATTAGAACTTTGTCTATTAGAACTAGGACTTCAGTTAGTGACTATTAGAACTGTGGATATTAGAACTAGGACTTCAGTTAGTGACTATTAGAACTGTGACTATTAAAACTAGGCCTTCAGTTAGTAACTATTAGAATTGTGACTATTGAAACTATGCCTTTAGTTAGTTAGTATTATAACTGTGTGTATTAAAACTAGGCCTTCAGTTAAACCCTAACCTAACCCTAAACCTAACCTAACGTAACCAAACCCTAACCCTAAAAATACACACAAACCTGACGACTATGTTTGTGTGTATTTTTACCTTATGGCAGTTACACTGTGACTCTTTCAGTGGAGAGGCCTGGAATAGAGCTACGATCACTGTTTTCCATTTCTTACCATCCACTGAGTAGACTGCTGCTTGTATTTATAGTCAATGATGTATCTATAACCTCCAGGAGACCTATGGTGACATTTTTTTCACAATATCCTGTCTATTGGAAATAAAGCCATGATTGGGTGGTTCCTCAGTGGCTTTGTGATTAAGTAGAAGTGTGTTAGTTAATCTAACACATTAGGCCTTCTCTTTAGCTCTCAAAGTCCTAACCAGTAGCAGAGCTCAGTCGGCTATATCTACCTAGTTACAGCACAGAAAACTGCTTGGCCTATTATCTGCTGGACGCTTTCAGAATGCCAGTAGGACTGCAATAAAAATAATCTGAAACTTACAGACCTGTATTTTTGTAATTCTTAGACATCATTAGGCCCTTTGTAAAGGTCTAGAAGACCCTGAGGGGTTTCCCCCAGGTACGTACACATGTCTTTTGTACAGCAATAAAATAACAGGTCACTACGACCGCACTTAAACAAGCTCTGTGAAAGCCAAACTGTTCTTGCCATGGTAATGCCTTCATCAGCTTCATGGATAGACGGCCCATAATGTTTTTTTCACAGTATCACACACAGAGTTTCTGTGGAGTCTGGTGAGTTTTGTTCCTCAACAAGAAGAAGAATCACCTTCTTCTTTAATGTTTCACTGACATACACAGTTCATTGTGTATGTGTGACAGGTAGGCGCAGGAAGTTTTCTTGCGCCGGCAAACCTGAAAGAACATCTTGCTTACTTCCATTTTACAAAACATGTAATCGGAACGGCAGGCAGGCCAGTGTACTGCGTACAGCATGTGGTTTTGCACTGTTTTTTTAAAAAATGCAGGTGATCCCTGGAAAAAGTTTTTTTTCAAAGGCAGTTTATGTACATTGAAGAGCAAGGTACTCGTATTGGTAAATCACAACATGGGCATTGCAAGGATAGCCTTAAGCATTGTTTGGAGTACATTACTGCACTCCAAACAACACAGAACTGGATCTAGTATATGAGTAACAAAATAACCTCCCATACATGTACAGATGCATAAATAAAAGAAACATATAATAACAAAATAACAAAGCAACTAAAGATTCCTGTGCGGTAAGTGGGTAAGTAAGGCAGATAAATATTATATTATGCAGATAATGTGGTATATTGTCATATGACAGTACAGTATGTATATGGATAAATAAATGGATGTGCTATATGAAATCCATGTATAAAGTGGCAGTGCATATAGATCTGTGTGGGAGATGCAGTAATGTCTAGTAAAGAGATGTAGTAATATGTTGCTCTTAGACCTCCATGTACTTTTTTGCATCAAGGTTGCCAAGGGAACTGACACAACCCCATACCATGACAGACCCAGGCTTTTGGACTTGTTGCTGATAACAGTTCCTTTTTGTATTTGGTCCAGAGTCCAAAAGATCTGGAATGCCTCCGAGGTTTAAGTGGCATATGTGAGTGTTACTCTGTATCATAGTGCTTGACAAAGGTTTGCTAAAATAATTCCTTGCATATGTGGTTATATCAGCTACTGTGTTTCCTGCTGTCTGAGGGACCGGAGATCACAGGGGTTCAGCGTAATCTTTACACACTGAAATTCCTTCAATCGTTCAATGATATTATGCACTGAAGATGGAGAAATATATGCAAATCTATTCCAGCCATTCTTAGAGAAAACACTTTTTTTAAATATGTCAATCATTTTCTCAGGCATTTGTTGACATACTGGAGTCGTTCTTCCCATCGCTGCTCCTCAAAGATTCAGCCTTCAGAGATACTGTTTTTTAATCAAATCATGACTGCAATCACCTGTGGACATCACCTGTCTGAAATCACATGATTCTTTAGTTTCCCCCTCAACTAGCCTTAAATGACCCCTGTTACAACCTTTTTGGAATATGTTGAGGGCCAAAGTGCAGGAATAGATGTACATAAACAAATGAAATAAAGTAGACCAGACCAACATGAAATATCTTAAAATTCTGTGTGCAATGAAATAAAAGTCCAAATAAATATAAGAAAGAAAGACATCGGCATATGATATACTTCTATACGCAGGTAGTAAACAGGTATGAGTTTGTAAATAAGTGAGTGAATTGCTTCAATCTTCTCAGCTTTATATGCTAGAAAGATTTTTTACTTATCTTTCTTGTAATAATGTTGCTGCGTCAGACATACAGTCGTCTGTTGGGAGCCTGATACTTGTTGGTTTTGTTTCCTTAACACTGACCCCAATCCTACTGCATTCTCAAACAATCAAACGTACACAACGCTGTTTTACAGCAGAACGTTTTCAATTGTAACCTCAAGGAACGGGAATATGCAATGCTTGAAAAACAATAAATTTCTTCTGTTTTTTTTTTTTTTTTACAATTGAATCAGTTCTTCTTAAAAATCTTGGAAAAATGAAGATTGTTAGATTGTTACACTTGTTTGAGAGCTCCACATTACTTGTCCGAAGACCAAAATCACTTGCACAGAAAAGAAACTCAATGAACAGAGAAAATAATCCAGTTTAGACGTGTATAATCAACCTTGAAGTCCAGACACCATAGACGACACACGAAGACTAAAGGCTCTTAGACTGAATTACAGGGGGAAAAGTGAGGAGAATGAGTCAGTACTTTGAATTAAATGCAGTGAGCTAGTACATTTAATTAAAAACTATTCTGCTGTCCTGGAACTTTTCTTTATTTGCCTTATTTAGTGCAAATCTGTTGTTTATCAAGCCGAAGTAAAAGAAAAGATCTATCTGGTAGAAATTTTCTTTTTAATGTTAATACATTTTCTTAAATAAATGTATTAACAGTGGTCAGCATTAAAACTCTAACTGACCATCCTGTGTGTTCTGTCAGCTGAAAGGCCGAACTGGCTGATGAGGGTTCATACTGAGGATCAAGCAGCTCATATGTGTTTCCTGCTGTCTGAGGGACCAGAGATCACGGGGGTTCAGCGTAGTCTTTACGCACTGAAATTCCTCCTGATTCCTCCTTTAAATCGTTCACTGATATTATGCACTAAAGATGAAGAAATATATACAAATCTATTCCAGCCATTCTTAGAGAAAACACTGTTTTTAAACATGTCAATAATTTTCTGGAGTTGTTCTCCAACTCTAACTGACCGTCCTGTGTGTTCTGTCAGCTGAAGGGCCGAACTGGCTGATGAGGGTTCATACTGAGGATCCAGCAGCTCATATGTGTTCTACCAGTTTAAAAAGACATTAATTTCATAGTAAACTATGTGGGAGCTGATCCCCTCAGATACAAATAAAGAATATTTACACATGTTTATATTTAAAAATAAACTTTGCCTAGCAGCAGCCTAATTCACTTCCCCCCAAAATAAAAAAATCTCTTCAAATCTACCTGGTTCATGTGACTTATTTCTCATTAAAGTGCAGAACGATGGCGAGTGTGTATGTAATCCTACTGGTAATTACCCTGAGTTTATAATGTACCTGTAATAAGATTACTGTATGTTTTACTGTAACTGCAACTGAACACAGTTACTATTTTATTGTAGGCTAATCACATAACGCCAGCAGATGTATTCTCTTACTACCCAGCTCAGAACTTGGGACCTGGGCTGATTCATTTCTGAGCAGGATGTGCAGGCTAGCTAAGGCTGGCTTAGCTGTAGCCGCTGAAGTGAAGAACATATACTAACTACCGCGCTCACTAGGCTACTTTTGTCTTGTACAATAATCTGCTAAGCAAATTCATCGTCCACTTGTCCAAACAAGCTTCCATTTGTCCCGAACGAGTGGACATGCGTTAAGGTGAAGCCCTGTTGACCCATCATTTTCTTTTTACATTGTTGAAGGGCCTCATCACAGTCCCACAAAGATCTACGAGTGGAAACACAACATGCCCGACAGAGGATTAGACAATGAAAAGAATTAGCAAAATGTAGCAACAAGTGGCCAATGGATTGTATCCTTGTGTGCTTTTCTCACAGGTCTTTAAAAGCCACTTTAGAAAATAAGAGTCTCCTCCAGGAGCTAAGAAGACCAGCTTTTTCCCTCTGCTTCATTAACTTCTCTGTTGTGTTGTAATTAACGACTCCTTGCTAAACTGCAGACACTGTCAGCGCAATCACTTCTTGTGGGCTGATTGCACTTTCTCCACAGGTGATTGATTATCCCCACAATGGGCTGCGTGATGGTTCTTCTCCGCCTCTTCCTTTGTCCGTGGATGCCAGACTCTGGACTAGAGCAGAAGGTCTTTTCTACTGCAACATGGAGCAGCCAGTGAGCTAATGAGCTCTGTGGTCCAGACTTGCTCGTATGGGCATGGCCTCTGTTCGCCATGTGGAATCTAATGGGGCATGTGCGCTCTCTTTTGCAGTGGGGAGGTTTGGGTGAGCACATATGAAGTTTGTGGGGGTAGTTCGTCTGGATGTCTGGAACAGGCTAAAACTATGTGTGCGGAAGAGGATGGCGGGGTGTTGAGACAAGGTTTAGTGGCTGCCTTGATCTTAAATGTTGATGTATCAGTTAAAGCCAAAGCTCAGCAGATGTATCCGCTTACCTGAAATGAAGACGAGCAGATAAGGCCTATCAGGCTGCTTCTTTGAGTAATGATCTCTACTGTCGTTCCTCAACGCAGCTTGTATACATTGGGATGCAATGTCATTCCTCAAAGCCCATATTGCAACACACAGCAGCAGCACGTTAGGCAGGACTACAAGTGCAGATGCACAACAGGTGTGGGAAATACGATGTACATGCTCTGTATTTTTTTGCTTTTGGCCTAATATGTTAGCTAATGTGGCCATTAACCCTCCTTTGATGTTAACAAAAAATTACATTCATAATATTTCAGGGTCAAATTGACCCGCACAGTTCAAATACATGCAAACCAATAAAACTTGGATTTTAAATTCTTAAAAGATTCAGGAAGATGAAATGTAAGGACATACGGTGTGTCTATGCACCATTTTTAATTAAATTATGAAATAACTTAAATTATGAAATCCCAAACTCCTCTTCTCCATTATGACACACTCTATATAAACCACTCCTCATGTTGAAATTCACACCCCACCGCCTCCCCAGCTCCTCCATCCTCTAAAATCTTACTCACTCTTCGCTTGGCTTCAAATCCCAGCAGCCCAAGCCACCCAGAGCGCCAAGTTTCTCACGAGTTCCTCTTCCTTGCCCTGCCTTAGATGGTCCACACTTTGCCAACAGCTATTTAATAGGCATTGTCTTCAGAGAAGGTAACCAGAACTTCAGACAACTCAAAGTGGAAACAGGTCAAATTAACCCCCAAAACAAATTAGGAGGGTTAAGCGGCATGGCCAGTTAGGCATGCAGCTTTCACAATGCTAATATATGTCGCATAGCCTTCCATTACTTGTTAGCTACATTAACCGAATAGAAGCTAACCCTAAGCTTCAGATGCTTCCTAGATGATTTAGACTAGAGAATTTTAGCTTAAAGGGAACATTTCCAGGAAGGCCTTTTTCTAAATAGCCCCTATCAGTCTGAAACTCACCGCATCAGTTCCCCAACCCCAACGACCATCGTGACTGCCCCTTATGCTCCATCCCTCATCATCATCATCATTGCGATCATCGTGATCATCATCATCATCCTCATCATTAATGCCGCGCTGCAGTAGCGGATCCACATGGAGTCGGCCTTCCCTGTCACGCAACCTCCAGCAAGGTTCAACGGCAGGCTATTGTGAGTCAGGTTGGTTTTATATGGAACACATGTCCATTAATGACAGACGCAGAGCACGCGCGGTTTTGGCGGCCCGACGGCATTGTGGGAATGATTACAGGGGAGCGGGTTGGAGGAGGGGGTTGGCTGGTGGTTTGGGGTGCCTTGACATTAGCTTTGCTTTTGATCATTCTGTTCACCAAGGTGGCGCTGAGGAAACTCAGAGCTAATGTTGGCAAAGGCTGAAATGGGCTAGCTAACGTGGAAGGGGAAATGAAGGCTCTCGCGTGAAACTCCGTGGGCCGCTTGCCCGAGCCGGTGACTTTTCCCGGGCACACATTCGACATGTGGTGTTATAATGCTAGCCCAGACGGGCTTATTTTGAGGTGCTGCCGTTGGATCTGCTTTTGTGGAGCGAGCTTCAGAGCGAGCTGGTGCTAAGGGGTTAGCTGGAGGAAAGCACGAGGTCACGAGAAGGTCTTTCAGGGCAGGTTCGCGTTGCTGCATCTGTGTTTCATTCCTTTCTTGCCATGAAAGCTGGATGCACGATGCTGCTACCATGACTACGCTACGCCGTTATATGAAGATCTTGTATCTCTCAAACGGTAGCACAAAAACAGTACCACACTGAAAAATGGCTTTCATAGAAAGAATAGTATGTTGGAATGAAATCCAGATGCAGTAACACAAACGTGGACTACAAGACCTTTTCATGACCTCACGATTTCCTCCAGCTAACGTCTTAGCACCATCAAAACCATATCTGGCCAACAGCACTCCTGTACCGAGAAATTGAGCAGTAATGGGGTTGAGTGTGGCTGACAAACCGTTCCTCTATACAGTGGAAGGTAAATGTCGGTGGTATCCTGAGCAATGCTGCATAATGAGTGGCTCCAAAAATGATTTGAATGCTCATTAGTAAACTTGATGGAAGTTCTTTAGGTCACAGTGAGACAAAATGATATTCCAGACAAAACACGTTTAGGCTTTTGGGTGGAAAAAGTCTGTAGACGGAACTCAAGCAACTCAAGAGGTGGAAAGCGTCAAAGTCTGGGGTTGTTTTTCTTGCACTGGCGTTGGTGAACTTTTAAGCACTCAGACGTTTCCAAGAACAAATGAAACTGCTCAAATGACACCGAGCTCAAACAGACGAGCTGCCTTTCGAAACAATACTTTGCCAAATGACCACTCGTTTCCTAACATGAACCGAATACATTTCTCAGTTTTAGGGCCACTGTAAGAATTAGTATGTTGGTGTAACTTTATTGTGATGTCATTTGTCTGAAGCGGATAAAAAAGTATTTTTATCATCACAGTATCTCCAAAATAGCAGCTTTACAGGAGAGGACAGAACCATTCTTCACTTACAATGTAAGCTAATGTAAAGAGGTTTTAGAGATTTTGGGATATTTCTATTGGTCCATTAATCATAAATCTTTTAGAGGATATGAAGGACAGCTGCTGTCTCCAAAGAAAATGGCAATACATGTTCTTCTTTGGACAAAGATAGAAATGAATTTGTAGAGAAGTTTACTGACTCTTTACATTGATGGTGTGTATGAAATCGGAGCCACAGTGTCTACAACCCAAATCTAGCTATTTAATTTACTTTCCCAAAATAAGCAGTGAAACCTACACGTGTTGTCTGAGGTTTTCATATGTACTAGCGCTGTATAACATTAGAAAAAAAACCTGACACTGCAGTATTTTATTCTGCAATATGTATTACAAGATGAAAAACAAAGAGATTTTCACCAGATGACTTGAATAGCTCTACTGGGAAAGAATGAATAGTAGAATGATTTGGGGGAGATTACAGGGGAATGCATCTACATGAAAATAAATGAATAAATAAATAAATAAATAATAAATAAATAAATGCCTATTTTAGAGAGCATACCATCCTTTCTGAACTTTAATGTTATACAATTGGTTTCGATGCATCAAACACAAAAGCGGCTAGATAAGATTAGAAAATGTGAGTTTTCCTTTTTTTTATAAAAACTGAAACATGATGTGATTGATTAAATTTGGCTTACATGACATTGTACATGCTGCAATGTGACTATTGCACCTGTACACATGGCAATGACTTCAGATGCTGAAATGATTGATCATGCAAACCTGATATGTAGTGTAGAGTATGATCAAATACTTTTTCTTTAAATGTGTTTTTGCCTTACATTGTTGTACATGCATGCCATCACTATAAATGAATAAATAAATGAATCTTATTTTAAACCTAAAAGAGATCAATGTTTCAGGGATGAGATGTATATGCAACTTCAGACGTCTGGTTCTCATCCCCACCACCGTGAACAATTCTAAAACACTCTGTTTCCATAGATTTAAAGATTTTTTTTATATCAAACCACCCTAAATGACTTTGTTTACATATTAACCATTTCATTACGCAGAAATAAATAAATTCCCCCTTTAACTTTAATACATGTAAATATACCAATAATGTATTCCGTTTTGGGCTGTTTCTATTGGTTGGGAAGGACTCCAACACTCTAACATTCAACTAATCCCACTAGGGCGGTTAAACAGTGACGTTATCCTTTATTGACCGTCACAGGCAAATGTCCGAATACATTCCGATCACGGGTTCTTTTTGAAACTTGTTACAGCTTCCCAACCTCACACTTAAACGAGGCAGACATGTTTCCTTGTTTCATCTCAGCTGCTGGCATGTTACCCCGAGACGGCTCTCATAAACCTTGGGCTTACGTCTGCTACAAATTTAAGTCTTCAAAAAAAGAGAAAAAGACATATGCTTTCAACTCCACTTTGTGTCATATTGAAAGCCTCCATTTTTTTCCCTTTTTGGCAAAATATGGTATCACTCAGTAAATGTCGCACTTAAAAAGGTTCGAATAACAGAGTGTTCTGATACAGCATATTAGGATGATCAAACGCAGCAGCAGAAGCTACCTTCTGTGACCCCAGCCAACGGACCATAGGAGTCTGCCTTCGGGGCCGAGACGCTGGAGAAACACGACGTTCCACAAGCCTTGTTTGCTGTACGAACCTGGAAATGGAAACTGACCACAGTTTATTCCTCTGAAACATCATCTTACTGCTGGTTGAGGTTTGGATGTGACTCCTTTGGACTCTCTTGGATCTCAAGCGAATGAGAGCAATTCGACTGATTTTTCACCCTGCATGCTTGAACGGGGATCACTTTAGCATGACTCGAACAGCGAGTCCTTTTCTACTCCTGTATCCAGTGCGAGAAGACTGGTAGAGGCCAGCTCGAGGCCGCACTCAGGCACTCAGGCACTCGGGCTCAGCATGTGTGTTACCTCGTTATTTCTATATTACAGTTTTGAATCTGGGAAATTCTGTTGAATTTATATGATATAGCTAAACTACTGATTGGCTAGAAAGAACAAGTTTACTTTATTTTTCATTATCAGAAAATTGCAAAAAGCAATTTTCATAGATAATTGCACAGAAGCTTCAACAAGTACATACTTTTATTGTCGTTGACCAATGGAAAACAAGTATCTCCAAAATTGCAACTTTACAGGAGAATCCAAAAACCTACTTTACTTTCAATTCAAGTGAATGAAACCAGAATTTTTTCCAAACTTAAAATCAACAAAAATGTATATCTATCTAACTATCTATCTATCTATCTATCTATCTATATATATATTGTATATATATATATATATATATATATATATATATATATATATATATATATATATATATATATAGTGCTCAGCACTGTCACCTCACAGCAAGACGATGCGGGTTCGATCCCCGGTCTGGGCCGTTCTGTGTGGAGTGTGTATGTTCTCCCCGTGCTTGAGTGGGTTTTCTCTGGGTACTCTGGTTTCCTGCCACAGTCCAAAGACATGCAGTTCCATTGATCGGTCACTCTAAATAGTCTGTAAGTGTGAGTGCGTGAGTGAATGTTGGCCATGTGATGGACTAGCGAACTGTTCATGATGTACCCCGCTTCGCCCGATGATGCTATATATATATTTCTGCAAGACAATGATCCCAAACACACAGTCAAGAAAACTTTCAACTGGTTTCAGAGAATGAAAAAAAGCTGGTAGAATGGCCCAGCCAATCACCTGAATACGACTGAAAATCTATGGAAGGAACTAAAGCTCAGAGTTCATAGAAGGAGCCCATGGAACCTCCAGGATTTGAAGAGTGTTTGTGTGGAAGAACAACACACGTGCAATGCATGCGACTACATTCTCCATACAGGAGGCGTCTTGAAGCTGTCATTACCAACAGAGGCTTTTGTACGAAGTATTAAATAAATTTCAGCAAACGTGTTCAGTACTTTCTCCCTGTGTCATTTCTTATTATTACACATAACATCTATGGTTAGATGTATTAGCATGTGTGGATTGGATGGGTTGTTACCAACATCTTGTGAGAATTTCATGTCACCTTTAAAAGTATGTTTACGTAGACAATTGGCGATGTGTATAATACGTGTGTGTGTATAGTATTTAGTGCGTCCCCTCTTTGCCTTGATTACAGCTTCTGTTCTTGTCTTGTTTGAGATAGGTCTGCGGTGCTCAGTTCATTGTCCATTGTCCTCACATCTTCTATGTTTTTCATTTTATTCTATTTATTCCTTTTATATTTATTCCAGTTTTACTAGTTATATGGTAGTACTTGTAATCAATTTATAATAGTTAATAATTACTTTCTGTGGGATTGCATTTATTCTTTCAAAACAGTTTCTCGCTGTTAGTATGGATTTTGGTGAAGCTCATTTAGACTCCTGTCTCAGGCACAAGAGAGCAATCTGTCTGCTTTTTAACCCCACATGCTTGAATAAGAATAACTCTAGCATGGCTGCAGACACTGTGGCCTTTTCTACTCCTGTATGTACCTGTAATGAGCTGAAGGGGAGCAGCTCTAGGCCACGGTAGGACTCAACTTGTCTTATCTTTATGGTTAAGATAGAGAGGATGAGGTAGGGTCAGATCTCCAAGTGTCTGGTTAACGACTAGTATTCTTTACCAGAGACCAAAGTGAGTATTTTAGGATCTAGAGAACTTGCAGAGAGGATCATTTAGCCTAACCAGCAGCCAAAAATATACATGTGAAAACAAATAGGGTTAAGTTACAGCCAGGTTAGGGTTAGGTTACAACCAGGTTAGGGTTAAGTTACAGCCAGGTTAGGGTTAGGTTACAACCAGGTTAGGGTTAAGTTACAGCCAGGTTAGGGTTAGGTTACAGCCAGGTTAAGGTTAGGTTACAGCCAGGTTAGGGTTAAGTTACAGCCAGGTTAGGGTTAAGTTACAGCCAGGTTAGGGTTAGGTTACAGCCAGGTTAGGGTTAAGTTACAGCCAGGTTAGGGTTAAGTTACAGTCAGGTTAGGGTTAGGTTACAGCCAGGCTAGGGTTAGGTTACAACCAGGTTAGGGTTTAGTTACAGCCAGGTTAGGGTTAGTTTACAACTAGGTTAGGGTTAAGTTACAGCCAGGTTAGGGTTAGGTTACAGCCAGGTTAGGGTTAGGTTACAACCAGGTTAGGGTTAAGTTACAGCCAGGTTAGGGTTAGGTTACAACCAGGTTAGGGTTAGGTTACAGCCAGGTTAGGGTTAAGTTACAGCCAGGTTAGGGTTAGTTTACAACCAGGTTTGGGTTAGGTTACAGCCAGGTTAGGGTTAAGTTACAGTCAGGTTTGGGTTAAGTTACAGCCAGGTTTGGGTTAAGTTACAGCCAGGTTAGGGTTAGGTTACAACCAGGTTAGGGTTAAGTTACAGCCAGGTTAGGGTTAAGTTACAGAAAGTTTGGGTTACGTTTCAGCCAGGTTAGGGTTAGGTTACAGTCAGGTTAGGGTTAAGTTACAGCCAGGTTAGGGTTAAGTTACAGCCAGGTTAGGGTTAGGTTACAGTCAGGTTAGGGTTAAGTTACAGCCAGGTTAGGGTTAGGTTACAGCCAGATTAGGGTTAAGTTACAGCCAGATTAGGGTTAAGTTACAGCCAGGTTTGGGTTAAGTTACAGCCAGGTTAGGGTTAAGTTACAGCCAGGTTTGGGTTAAGTTACAGCCAGGTTAGTTTTAGGTTACAGCCAGGTTAGGGTTAAGTTACAGCCAGGTTAGGGTTAGTTTACAGCCAGGTTAGGGTTAAGTTACAGCCAGGTTAGGGTTACGTTACAGCCAGGTTAGGGTTAAGTTACAGCCAGGTTAGGGTTAGGTTACAGCCAAGTTAGGGTTAGTTTACAGCCAGGTTAGGGTTAGGTTACAGCCAGGTTAGGGTTAAGTTACAGCCAAGTTAGGGTTAGCTGCACGATTATTAAAATGAAAAATACATTTTAAAAAAAAGTATAAATTATTATATGAATATGAAATTATTAGTTGTTTGATTATCATTTGTTTTTAAAAAATTTCAACAGTGGAATGTTTAACAGCAGGAAGTTTACCTCTTAGAAAAATTTATAGTTTGAGAATACTATCAAAATAAAAAAAAACATTGTTCTTAATATAGATGTAAGTCACTCCCAGTTGTAGGATTTTACTGTAGTCGCACTGACAGATTTATAGTTCTGTGCATTTAATGTTTTTTTCTTTTTATTCAATAAAAGCATCAATAGCATGACTGAACAGCATCATGATGATATAACATCATAACGGCTGCTAGGGTTCTTTTTCTTATTGTGAGTGACACACTGTGAGGGAGCTGCTGTGTTTGTGTTCGGTGCTCTGCTGTGCTGGTTTATGAGCAGCTGGTGAGTACTGCGTATGGAGGACAGTAAATTGTAGGAGGACAGGCTTTTGAACCACACAATGAAATCTCCTAATGTGCTTTTACATAACATTTTGCAATGTAATACAGTAAACACATCAATGGACATGTTCCCATTTGCAATCTGATCTCAGTAAAACGAGACTGTTAGACTGTAACAGCTGAATGGCTCGCTTGCTGTCAAGAGGGCTTTCTGAAGCAATATTACGTAATCATTCTCTCAGAGAGATGATATCACCCATACTTATCAGTAGAAATCAGAGTTCCTACATAAATATGAATAACTGACACATAGCATCTCCGGCCAATAGATGGCGATATATAATTCCCAAACTGGAGCCAGCCATCTTGATCAGAAAGACAAAAACCTTGTCCATTGTTGAATTAAAAAAAAGTAATGCCAAAGGTAACAACGCCAGTGCAACGTCTGCTTGTTTTTACTGGAAACAGTTATGGTCCTTTGGCTTCCCCTGAGCAACCATGTGTCTGGCTGCATTGTCCACTGTGAGAGGAGAGGCATTGTCCACTGTGAGAGGAGAGGTAGGTAGAGGAGCCTGAATCTATATACAAGTAAAGCATGAAGAAGCTTCCTTTTCCAAAAAATAACATTATCTTTTTATAATAGTCTGGCTAGTACAAAACAGTTAACCAATTAGAACCCTGACTGTTCAGACTAGTGTGTCTTTCAATAGTGTACATCAGCTCTATTAAAAGGCCCATACAAATAAATCCTAATAAACTGGCTTCAGATAATCTGCTTCGCTTGTTCCATATATGGCCCAATGTCCAATGAAAAACATGTATTTCCATTTTTGATGATTTCTATTTTTCTACATTAATAAATGCAGCAGCTGCCATTTACATTATGTAAAGGTTTTATGATAAATGGATCAACATAAATGCTTCAAAATTGCTTGGAGAAAATTCTGGTTCCATTGACTTCCACTGAAAGTGAAGACAGTTTTTGGCCTCTCCTGTAAAGTTGCCATTTTGGAGATACTTGCTTTTCATTGTACAGCGACGATATGCAAACTGTGGCCTATTTTGAATTAAAGCTTTTTGTGATGTCACAAAAACCAGCACCAGCACACACACACACACACACACACACACACACACACACACACACACACACATATATATATATATATATATATATATAAATATCTAATCTAATCTAATCTATATATATATATATATATATATATATATATATATATATATATATGTATATATATATATATATATATATATATAGATTAGATTAGATTAGATATTTGTTTATATATCCATCAGCAGCAGGTTAGCTCCAGCCATTCACTCTGACAGTATAAGGAATGTTTTAGCCTAAATAAGGAACAATACAGAATAGCCAATAAGAACTAAGGTCATTTACATACATCAGCCTTTCTTTTTCTTAAGTGTGTTGAAAAACTCTCCTTCACAGAAACCGCTTTCTCCTCTGTTACAGGGTGATGTCATCTTGTAACACAATCCCTATTGCCCATTTTATTGCAAGCTGGGCGCTTCCTCACCCGATGCTACTCCTTTCAACAACACTGGCAGTTGACCAGTCATAATAGAGGTGTTGGGGGGGTGAACTGACCAATCAGAGTATGCTGGGCTCCTCAGAAGTCGGGGCCTAAAGACACAGGAGCTCTAACAGAGCATTTTAAACAGAGGGTAATTACAGATGTACAGTATGAGAAACATGTATTTTGTTTTAATCCTCCAAAACAGCCTCATTTCTTAAAAAGAGAAGCTGGACAGTCTGTGTTGTAGACTTGGTGACCCCTCGTTCCTATCACCACCACTGTAAAGAAATCCGAGTCAGCGAGTTTCTCCACAATGAACCACTTCACTTCAAACCACTCTGAATGGCTTTGTTTACATGCCAATGACTGAGTTACGCACACGTTCTGAAAAAAAGTGGAATTTAAACTCTTTAAACAGTGCACAGCTATTGCAGATTTTAGACATATATAAACAACCCAAAATAACAATATCAACTCCACCTAACACAAAGCACATGTGTCTGTTTACACCACATAAAATCATTTAAAGTGTTGTTTTGTTTTATTGTATTTTACTTTTCTTTATTGTTTTTAGCAGTTGCTGTGCGGCAGGGCTGAAGTCTGCTCCATTTGATGTGTTTGTGCCGTACCATTCCCTCCAACCCATACGGTCTATACGCTGCAAAACAACCTGTTTCAAATTCACTATCTCTGTGACGTCACAGTGTCACAGGGACGTGAACTCTTTTACATATATCCTCCTCTTCAGCAGTTTAGCTGACCCGCCCACCCCTGCCCACCCATACTAAAGTAGTAAGGGATGGTTTAGCTCAGAGTGCTTTTCTGAATGAAGCATAACACATGGCAGAATATATATATATATATATATATATATATATATATATATATATATATATATATATATATATATATATATATATATATATATAGCAAAGTAATGTAAGGAAAAAAGTTTAGGCCGCATCACAGGGGTCTATAGTGCACTAGCCCACCTCCCCCCAAAAAAATCATTCTTCTAAAAGCCATAATGACTATAATGTTATATTAAATGTTAATGTTGATAAATTTGGGATGCGCTAAGCTTCTTGTTTCAGCCGCATATACGCCCATTGAACATGAATGTAGTTTAGTACAATGTAAATATATTAAAGAAGCATATCTGTGTACTACTGAACATTACCATGTGTTTTTAATGGAGCAGAAGATATGATGACTAGTTGTCTATAAGTATTGTAATGATGCAGAAAGTCAAACTTCAAATTCATGTTAGAGAGAGAGAAGTGGCTTCTTGCTGATTGCAAATAACAAATAAATGAGTTAGATTTGTAATCGTATGGATTTTGTGACATCACAACAACAATTAATTTAGAATAAGCTGTTTTTATATACGGTTATAAGAACTGTGGACGTTTAAGATATAAACTCTTTTACATATATCCACCTCCTCAGCAGCTTAGCCCCGCCCACCCCTGCCCACTCATAACTGAAGTTGTAAGGAATGTTTCAGCTCAGAGTGAGTGCTTTTTTCTGATTGAAGCATAACACAGGTCAACCAATCAGAACATAGATATATATTTAAATGAATTCGATTTGTAAAGTTGGCGGATTTTGTGACATCACAACAACAATTAATTCAGGACAAGCTGCTTCTATACACGGTTATAAGAACTGGAGACGTTTAAGAAACTGTAATAAATTACATCCGATTCTTGTAAAAAAAAGAAAGGTGGGGTTTTAGTTTTTCAGTGATATTAAATAACAGACATGTTGCACTGCGAGCCCCCTGTTCAAACCTAAAGATGGTTGGCGCTTAATTTGCCTGAAATATAATTTGTTTTTATTTTCTGTTGTCGGTAAACATGACCGGTAGGTGGATCCGTTTAGTCACACTGTTCATCAGGAAGACTGGACATCTGTGTCCCCTCCGAGTTACTGAGAGAGAGTAAGAGAGAGAGAGAGAGAGAGAGAGAGAGAGAGCCTTCGGAATCGTTTCGTTCCTAGTGACACTGCTGATTTCTCATCCTTACAGGAGAAATACGAACAGCACGGACAACCTGTAGCTCCAGTGTCCCCCTCGCTTCTCCTGATGCAGCGCGATGCAGCTCATTACACGCAGCCAGTGCAGCGAAACACCTGAGACACATTTCAGCGCTTCTTTAGCAGCAGTGCGCAGAGACGTGCTACTACTTCCCTCCTCTGAAAGAGCTTTAATTTAATATAAATTTAATAAATAGTATTAAACAGTATACATAGTGTTAACTATAGTGTTAACTATAGTGTTAATAATAGTGTTAATACTTCTGACTGTCAGAAAAAGAGCACTTGGCGGATTTTTCATTCGTTAAGAACAAACACTGTAAATGCACCTATTAAATATTTTAAGGCCCAGCTGTACATTTAATAAGCCTGCTTTCAGAAGCGGACGGGTCTTAAAAATAAACAACAAAGCAACAAGGCTGGAGAGAGGTCATATGAAGTCAATACCACTTAAAATACATTCGCTATGAATTATAGCGCAGTTACATTTCCTAACTAACGCTCTTTACATAGCCTTAAGGAGACCACCCCAGCGACATGAGCTAGGGTACCACCCCAGCGACAGTTTAGTATCTGTTTTCTAAAGGAGTGTATCTAGCTCTAATGCAGGGTTCTGTAAATTGCTGTTGGGTTATTTGGAATGTGTTTAAATCTGAATATGTTGCTGAGCTTGTTTTATTCGCTGATGCGCTGAAACAGCGGCGCTTTGAACTGAATCCAGTATCAGTCAGTCTCAATAAACCATTCTGGAGAAACACAGTAACTTACAAACAGCAGATATGTTAATATTGCAGTTTCATAACACACTTTTTTAGCTTTAGGATAATTATTTCTAATAGCGATGTTTAACCTAATAATAATAATAATAATAATAATAATAAATTATTATTTATGATAATAGCAGTTTATTTGCGACTATTTATATTGTTTATCCTAAATCGCAGTAATAAAATGTTACAACCGGTGTGCCTGGTAAAGGCCAGCGCAATTCGTAATAATAATAATAATAATAATAATAATAATAATAATAATAATAATAATAATAATAATAATAATAATAATAATATTTGTCGTTCTCTATCACCATCCACTTCATCACTAATGAAAGTAATAATTACAAGAAAAAGAGAAATACGAGTATAAAAATAATAGTAGACTACAGAAAACACATGTGTGTTGCTCCTGTTTTTTCACTAATAATAATAATAATAATAATAATAATAATAATAATAAATCAGCAGCAGCAGCAGCAGTATATTTATTCTAAGATCCGTTCTTCGCTCCCTTTAAAGCTCAGGCAGTTGCAGTCAGTGTGGATACAGTGTGGAGTCTGTCAGGCTCTTTAACAGTAACTGAATTAGACACACAGTGTTTTATTGTTGTTGTTCTCGGAAATCGAGAGAGAGAGAGAGAGAGAGAGAGAGAGAGAAGAGAAAAGAGAGAGAGAGAGAGAGAGAAGAGAAGAGAAGAGAAAAGAGAGAGAGAGAGAGAAGAGAAAAGAGAGAGAGAGAGAGAGAGAGAGAGAGAAGAGAAGAGAAGAGAAGAGAAGAGAAGAGAAGAGAAGAGAAGAGAATGGTGCGTCTGCATGAACATATCAGAGTAAGAAGAAGCTTCTGCAGACTGTCCAGCTGCAGGTAAAGAGCGAGAACGAACCAAAAACCCCGACGACAAAGTCCTCACACTTTCAAAGAGCGTCTCGTGCTCGGATTTGTTCTTCTTAATGTGATTTAGTCCGAGTTCTAACCAGCTCCATTTATGGGCAATTATAAGACCTGAAGGACCACCTACCTACGTCACATCTGTACGATTATCACAGTAAATTAAAACGTAAACGCTTTAAGCTGAAGGTAAGAGAGCTGTTATCAGCTGGCTGCAGTCGGCGAGCAGCAGAGGGCGCTGCTGCTTCAGTTACTGCGGTCACTGCTGGGGCTACAGCAGCAGCCTAAGAACACGTTTTTTCTTTTCTTTTCTTTTTTAGGTGGAAATAAAAACGTACGGACTGTACCTGTTGATATAGCAGAACTCTGAGAACTCTGCAAAGCTGCGTTCAGTTTTTTTTAGTTTCGGGGCAAAATAGTAGAAACACCAAGTTATCATAATTATTATTATTTTTAGCAAAGTTTATACAAATCAGATAAAACTAAGTAATAAGTAGACGGACTGCTTTAAAAATTTTTTTAACAAAACATTCAATTAAAACTTTGTATGTAATTAAATCCGGAGCTATGTAGAATACTATGTTAGGCGAACAGCAACAATCTAAATAGTGGATGGGATAAATATATAAAAGCTAATTAATACAGCGGGATTAATAATAATAATAATAATAATAATAATAATAATAATAATAATAATAATACTAATCGTTTATTTAACTTTTTATATTTTAAACAGAGTTATTATATAAAACAAACTTATTTGTAACTGGAACGCATTTGTAAATCATCCCGATCTACCCCGTCGCGTGGCAGCTTAAAGGCAGGTAAATAAACGAATAAACAGTAAACAATAAAGAATAAACATTAATGTGCAACGCTTCCTTGTTTATTGAAATGTAGAGAATGCAACAACAAAAAAAAGCCCGTGGTGTTTTTACCCGAATCTCCAGGCCGGGGAGGGTGCTGAACACACGTTCTCTCCCGGACTGATTAAAATAAAAGTGAAAAACAGAAACCTGAGATTTCCCTGCCTATAGACTGCACCGCTGGACTTCAACGCTGCAACGCTGCATATGTACGAAATGGAGCAGAAAAGCTAGACTTTGCGATGTGTTTTGTGGTGGCACGCCCTTTCCTTCACCCCCCCCCCCCCTTACAAACAGCTTCACAAACAAACAAACGAGATCTTCTAAACACATTCAGCTTCATACGAACAAGCGCTAGATACGATTCATATACAGTCATGTTGTAAATGGGAAAAAAATATATATAAAGGTAACAAATTGAAACCTAAATAGTATTTACAAACCAATGTACAGTTTGAATAAATTAAGATGCGTCATCCATTCAGCTTATTTACATAGATATTTTGAATGTTTTTATGTGTTTTTTTTTTAATATTATATATAAATAATTCGAAATAATAATAGGAATTTAAAAAAAACACAGGTCCCAGACCAGCACTGCAAATGTGGACCATCCACTGTGTAGGCTGTAGGTTTGTTTTGATGGGCCCCTTTTTAAACTGTAGTGTAGCCACCGGGCTGGAGGTCAGGATCATGTTTTAATGAAGAAACATTCTCCTTCGGTGTGATTTTAAAAAATTTCTTTTCCTCCTTCCATTCTTGCTGAGTTAAATCAGGTTAAGCCTTGTTTGAGCCGCGTCCAGGTCTTTCAGAAATGGAGCAGTTTGATGGACGTGTTCTCCAGGTTCTCCGCAGTAAGCCTATTTTTTTCTCAGCCGAGCTTTTCAAAGAAATGGATCTAATATATATATATATATATATATATTTTGTGATTTCAAACTCTGTGTTGCACACTTTTAGTGGGTCCGGGTGGGTCACTTGGGGGACTCTCTGCCCGGGGACATGTCCCTCTGTTTTTCCAGTCCACTGACCAGTCTTTGTATATTCTGCAGTTCGTTTATGGAGTCTTTTGTGGACGCTTTGGGGGATGCCGGCCTCTGGCTGCTGCTGGCCCTGTGGCTGTGGGGCTCGGCCGCCGGACTGCTCTCCCTGCTGCCAGATTTGGAGGATCCAGATTCTCCGCTGGGAGCACTTTGAAGTCCGGTGGTGAGCAAGCTGGGGCTCTGGGGGATCTGATAAGGGCTGAACCGCAATCGCTGTCGGGCACTGGTCAGGAAGGGGTTCCTGCTGAGGGGCGAGGCCACGCCGCTGGCTGGGAGAGAAGAGGCTGCCGCAGCAGCTGCTGCAGCTGCCATGTAGGTGTACGGATATGGTAGCAGACCCCCAAAGGGTGGCATGGAGATACCCTAGAAAATGGAATGATGAGTATATTAGCACATGTGTAGCATCATACAATACATATAGACTGAATAGCAGCCAATGCAAAGAGGATAGCATTGAATGTATTATCCCACTGTTTATAAATAGGGTATGTAATGAAGTCGGGTCTATTTGAAAACATAATTGAGATTCAGAATTTGTAACTTCCTCTTGCAACAGTGCAGCCAATATTAATTAATTCTCTGGTGAAATTATTAGACAATAGTCACAAAAAAAAAATCCCAAAGAAAAGTCATTGGACTCAATTCAAGAACAGCTCCCTGAACATGTATATTTTGTGTTGTGTAGTTGCAGACATATCTCTTCTGTGTATATTTACTAAAATGATCATTTGCAGGCCTACAATTTAGATCAATTCATTATTCATAATTCATTAATGTATAATAACTGTATAATAAAAGGGAAAGTCTCTTACCTGAGATGCAAGCATGTGTTGCGATAAGTGGAATGGGAAAGAGCTGGTTGCGCCTGTGCCTTGAGGCGACAGGCCTCCGTTGTCCAGTCCACCGACCCCTGACATGGACGCCAACAAGTGTCCCATGCCCATGGTAGAGAAGGCGCCAGGGGTCATGGCAAATTGGCTCGGGTGAAATAACAGTGGTTGCCCCGCGCTCAGAGGGTTAAAGAAGTGCTGGCTGTGTAAACCGGACAGGGCCAGGCTTTGCAAATGGCTTGCGCTAAAGTGCGACGGGCTCTCCGTCTGGACCACCAGTGGAGAGAAGCCCTCTTTGGTCCTGCTTAGGCCTGCGCCCTCTGCATCTTTCTTAGAGGACTCTGGCTCTTTGTGACTCCTGCTGTCCGACTTGTTCTCCAGGCTCCTGGTGGTGAAAGCCGGCTCGCTCTCTTGCTTGGCGTCCGAGCCGTCCGCTTTCTTGTCCAGACTTGGCCTGTCCTTGACCCTTTCCTCACTGCTCGCCCTGAAAGGGGACGCTGGCTGGGGACCTGGGCTGCTCGCTCCCTCCACAGACCTTTCCTCCTGCTGGTCAAGTTCTTGGTCGCTCTCGATGCAGTTTTTATCGTCTGTAAAAAAAAATATATAATTATAATAAAAAAGAATATAAAAACACGTTGCTTATATTTTTGTGGATCAAACAGTGGTACAGAAATTGTTTAAGTGCTTCCTCTGAGGGTTAAATTATTCGGTTCTGACATGTTTCCACATAAACCACTTCCTTCTTGCGTGCCAGCTTTCATCCATGGCACAATTGGCAGGAGAGTATTGTTTACCTCAAACAAACCAGCCCAAAATGCTTGAAAGGCAAAACGTCAATGGCCCTCTGTGTAACCTATTATTCTAAAGAAATAGGTGCACCCAGTTTACTATGGCTCTTGTCTGAATGTCCACAGGCTATAAATTGGGAAAGACTGCGGGCTCAAGTCTATACGTTGTAAAAATGATTTGTTAAGAGACTAAGAACCGTGTTTGCTTCATTGGAACTCTAATAATAAGTTAGGGCCCATATCCTACATGTATATTGTATTTTATTGAACTTTCTTGTGAGCTGTGTGGCCTTGTATATGAAAAAACAAAACATGATTCATTCTTAAGTTGCCGTATTTCAACATTTCTGCTGCTTGCTCCCATCCCCACTTTCACATTTTTTTATACTTGTTTATTATATTTTTTTTTATATGACTGTATCTTGTATTGTGTTGTTTGTAAAGTTGTTTGTAAAGCATCTTTGAGTTCTTGAAAAGCGCTATATAAATAAAATGTATTATTATTATTATTATTATTATTATTATTATTATTTCTTTAACCTTTAGACAACAGGCTGTTGTTACTGTGCCTTTAAGACTGATATAAGTAAATGAGCTCTGTTCTTATTGGCTGCCCTGTTCAGGGGGAATGAAGCTGTCTAGGCTGAAACACTTCTTATAACTTAAATGGGTGGGGCTAAACGGTTGCAAGCAGAGTGGGTCATACATAAATATGCAGGTTTTTGTGACATCACAAAAACACAGAATTTAAAATGGGATGTTTCTGCAGCTTAGTTTTCATGTATAGACATGTATGTATGAACTGGGGAGTGAATGATATGCTTTAAACATTAATAGTTTGTGTGCCGCATATTTTTTAATTCTAAAAAAAACGTATGGAAAATTCATGATACGTTTTTCATGATACAGGCAACACATCACTTTGAATAAGTCCATGTTACATGAACAAAATACGTGAAAATGTGTGAAAAGTGGCAAAAACTATATGGTTCTCAGTATTTTTTGTTGTAGTATTATGGTCTAAATCAATCTAGGCTTATTATTAAGTTATTTACATTAAGACATATATTCTGTAACAACTTTGACCTGACCCAAAGTGTGGGACCACAAGGCCTTCAGGTTTAAATAAATAAATAAATAAATATATGAATAAAATTGAGTATGAATAAAATGAATGTAGAACGTAAGTAAACACAAGCCTTAAGCAAAACCAATCCTACCTTGACTAGTCCTGTTGTATTTGAGGGGGCTTGTAACTGCCCCTAGAGGAGAGTGAAGAGACTCTGTCCCGGCGTTTTGCTCGCAGGACGAAGTGTCTGACTCTGCCCCGTCTCTGTCCGCCTTGCACTGGTCATCGTAGAGGCGCAGCGATGGAAGGGTTAACTGCTTCCTAAAGGTTCAGCAGTAGAAGTTAGCTCAGCGCCCATCACACAAAGCAGAAAGTCATTCAGCTGGTCGTGCTCACGTTTCAATACCTTTTTTCCCTTCTGCCGTTCCCCGTGTCTCTGAATCCTTTGGCAAAGGGGTTGTTGTCGATTTTCAGCTGTGTGATCTATAAAAATAGAATGGACATTTTATTGGACACAGGTCTGACCTGCACGCCAAGCACTCCATTCTTTTCTATTCTTATACTTTACTGTAACAATAGACATAAAAATACACTGCGCTGAAATATTGAGATTTTAAAAACTATGGTCATCTACTAATACTATACTATGTTGTCTAACAATACTATGATACTGTTATATATCATAATACAGTAATTATAACAATAGTTAGTGACTAAATCAATCAAAACAGAAAAAAGAAAGTCGGGCCAGAAGTCTAATTCACTTTAAGTGTAAGAGAATGATTTGTTACTCTTCACAGAATATTATGCCATGTGTACGAAACTGAGGAAAACTGGCAAAAGAGGAAACGTTATGACAAAACGTCTAAATAATTTCAGACTAATGGCTCTGTATGGTGTCCAAGAGTGCTTTTCATTTCAGGCCTACTCTGTATACGCTCCCGTCTTTAAACTTTTCTTGGAATGTGCTTTAAGCTAGCTCTGGCAGAGTCATGCAAAACCTTCAAATATTTAACGTATTTACTTTTTCTTTTACTTTTCTTTTGCCAATTCAGTCTGATATAGATCAGTGTTGTCCAAATAGCACAATAATAATTTGCACAGTGCATTCGCTCAAACATGTATAAACAAGTGAAACCAATTTTTCAAATCCAAATGATCAAAAATCACATTTCTAGTTCACTCTTTGACCCCTCCAGATGTGCAACTACAGCACTACCATGTAACTACATAGCATAACATTCAAACACCTTATTTAAATAATATCCAACTACACTACAATGCAATTTCCATAGAAGAAGAGGTAAAAGCATGAATATGAGCATGGCCTTAGCAGCCCTGAGCACATTTCCTCACACTGGTCAGTCACTCACCTTGTCATTCTGATATGCAGTGACTGCTATGAAATCAGTCTCTGGGAACACGTATGTCCTGAAGGTGCTGTAGGGGAGCTTCAGGATGTCATTGGCTCTCACGATATGAAACCTGGGCTGGTATTTGTGCATCGAATTCAGGATGGTCTGGAAGAAAGACTATTATTACTATTAATATTATTATTCTTATATTATTAAGTCTGATTATACACTTATTTACATGTTCAAATGCTAATAGAAATATTCAGAGCTCCGGAGAAGTTCGTTCATTAATAAACTGTGTTAACTCACCATCTGATTTTTAATAAGCTCTACATATTAAGAAACCAGAGAGCTGGACTAGTACATAAAGCATCATTAATTTATAACTAGGCCACATTAACATTATGGGATTTCTTCATTACTTTAATCGTTTAAGCTTTTAATGATTTTGGGAGGCACTGCAGACCAAGTCAGAGCAAAAAGGGAAAAAAAGAAAGTATTTAGGCAAAAAGTCAGTAATTGGGCTACGGGATACTTAGTAAAAAGTAACCTATGACCACTGCAAGGAAAACTGTGGGTCAGCCTGCGGTACACGGCTTTCCTGGAACCCGAGTGGCATTTCGTTTTAAAGCAATCACTCTGCAAGCCTTCCTTGCTAAATTACGCTTAAGGGTCACTCGCTGCAAACACTTTGGAGATGCACCATCAGCACAGCTCCCTCGCCTGCCTCGCTAATGAGATCCAAAAAGATGGCAGAGGTCGCCGTAAGAGGCCTACAAAGCCTGGACCTGGATCTCATTTGGCATTGTTGCTTCTTAAATAAAGAAGAAGCAAAATCAATGCACAGGCCTGATTAAGATGCTCTATAGCATGATGGATAAGATGCTTGCCTTAAACATAGTGGGCCTGCGATCAAAATAACATGCTTATTAGGAAGAGGAAATGTATTATTCATATTATTATTAGACATTTTAAAACAACATATATAATAATAACAAATAGAAATTAGACATTAGTCATCTTGTAGCTCAAGCGGACAAATTCTAATTTCAAGCATAAAATATGTGAAAACCATTATATACCATTATATATATATATATATATATATATATATATATATTATATATATATATATATTTTTTTTTTTTTTTTTTTTTTTTTTTTTTTTTTTTTTACAAAAATGACCATTTGGCCTAAAGCCTACACAACAGCTACATTTAGACTCAATCTAACAATACACATTTGAGATGACTACAAACTACTTACATTTATTACTCAGTTCCATATACCTGAGCAGTCATTTTTGATGGATATGTATTATTGCTGAGTTGTTTTCTTTACTCAATAGAGTTAAATACACATATTGGTATATCCTCACATTCAGCTCACAACACATTTTTGGGGGGCTAATTTTGTTCTATTGCATTTGGTCAATTCATGGAATGTGTTGATTGATAGCTTGGACAATGTATTTTTAATAAAACCTCCAAAAAGAAAAAGATAACACCCAACAAACTTCAGATCCTATGCTGATAATTGCTGATTTTACTGGGAAGCTCCACTGCAGTAGCTGTATATAACCTAAGAACCTATATAACCTAAGAGTATATAACCTGGAATTTTATAACCTAATGGACACAAATAGCTTTTTTGTACTTCATCTTATACTTCATCTTAAGCCACCAAGACCACGTCCATATTTCTTTAGTCATCCCCCCTCAAGTCATGCCATCTAAGTCCAGCAATTAAGCAGCTATTGATATTTATAATGAGTTGTACTCACAAAGCCATGCTTGTCCGAGATGTTGTTGGTGAGTTTGAGCTTGTGGAAGGTGACGGGCTTGGCCATCCACTGCTCCCCTGTTGCCGGGCTGTCCGGGTGGATGTACATGCGCTTGGGCATCTCGGGGTCAGCCTTGCCGGCCACCATCCAGCGCGAGTTGTGGAACTTGTATCTGCAGTCGTCGGCGGCCACGATGTCCATCAGTAGGATGTACTTGGCCTTCTTGTCCAGGCCGTTCACGCGCACTTTGTAAGGGGGGAACATCCTCCTGCGGGACGGGGACGTCCGGTTTTTAGGCCAGTGAAAACATTCACAGTCATCCAAACAAACCCGCAGCCGTTTTTTTGAGAAACAGGATTTTTTGTTTTTTTGGATTATGTTTTGAATCCGTCCAAATTCAGAAAGTAACACCATTTCAGCTTATGTAGTTTAATTCAGTTAGAAATAATAATAGTAAGTCAACACAACGCAAAAAACATAAACATGTGATTATGTTCGCTGTATGTTTGCAGAAATAAGCTTGGGAGAAAAAAGAGACACAGAAAATGTCTACACGCGCTTGGCTGACTCGTGCATGTTAAAACATGAAATATTTAAACGTGCGGTCATTCTGTAGTCATTTCCAGGCTTTTGCCGATACGGAGCGGACACGGTGGCTCCGTGTGGCTGTAATAATTGTAATTTTCCTTCATAATGGAGTAGACAGAC
Source organism: Megaleporinus macrocephalus (assembly GCA_021613375.1). Classification (NCBI taxonomy): domain Eukaryota; kingdom Metazoa; phylum Chordata; class Actinopteri; order Characiformes; family Anostomidae; genus Megaleporinus; species Megaleporinus macrocephalus. Next base: position 21,883,725 of record CM038726.1, read on the forward strand.
TTAGAAGTTGCGAAATATTGATGTTAATTGTGTATAATTTTCCTCGAATGGGCTTGATGATGATGATAATTGGCATTTGAGTTAGACAGGAGTGATTCATGCTTTCCTGAATTATATTGCGCGTGCAGCGCGTTCTGGGAATGACACTCCTCTTCTGCAACGGATTTGATGCGAAACGCGTAAAAGCGCGCACGTAATTTAACCAGTTCGTCGTGCAAATGTTGCGCCTCCGATGATTATTATTATTTTTTTTTCGAAAAAAACAAACCTCACATCTTTAAAAACATAGACTCCTCCATAAAACAACATGCACGAGACGTATATGGCGCGCGCTAACTTAACACACTGCCGCATCTGCTTTTATTAAAGAATTCCTCATCCCCAACTGGGGTGCACAACAGCCTACCTGCCCGACTTGGTGATGACCATCTCGGTGCCCAGCTTATGGAACTGGTCCCAGAGCTCCTTGGCCTCCAAGTTGACTTTGGGGTCGTCCTCCACGTCTTCCTCCGGCTCGAGGCTCTTGAGGGAGCGGAGGTGCTGCTGGTGCTGGGGGTGTCCGTGGTGGTGGTGGTGGTGGTGGCCGTGCAGCGCGGGGTGAAAGGCGGCCTCGGCGGCGCCGGACAGCGCGGGCTCGGCCAAAGGCTTGGCGAGCGCCGGCGGCAGCGCGAGCGCGGGGAAGAAGGAGGGCTGCGCCGCGGCCAGGAAGGCGGACACGGGAAAGTCTGCAGGCCGGTGCGCGGGGAACGGAGGATGGTACGCCATGGCGGTGCCCGCGAGCAGCGGGTCTCTCATCGGGGCATCCACAGAAAAAATAAAAGTTAAAAAGTTAAAATTAAAGTACAAGGGTTTAAATATATGTTGTGAGAAAACGGGCGCTGGAGACTCGCGCGCGTCCCGTCAGGCAGAAAAAAATAAATAAATTTAAAAAACGGAAAAAAGAAAAATAGGAATTAAAAAAAAGGCACGGTGCAGCCACGTCCAGGTAAACAAAAAACAACAAAAATGATGATAATAATAATAGCCTAATAATCAGCTGATAAAAATCACTTGGTTTTTGAGTCAGCAGTGCCAGTGAAAGCGTTCGGGTCTCCAGAAGGAAAGCAAGAAGAGTTAAAAGTGACTTGTAGGCTGTTACTCCCGACCGTGATGCTCCAGTAAGCGGTACAGTAACATCCGTCAGAGTAAAGAGCAGCACTTCAGCTCTTCGCCAGCTTCCTCTCTCTCTCTCTCTCTCTGTGTCTTTCCGTAACGCGGAGGGATAAAAGAACAACACGACGTCGCGACAAGAGCGAAGAAATCAGCGAGGACTCGGCGCGAGTCGGAAGCTCTTTGGCGCTGGCAGCTGTGTGCGGATTCGTCCTTTGCGCTCTTGCCTACACGCCGTCCCCTCCTCTCCGCTTTCCCCCCGCACTAATGAGCCGAGCCGCGCTGATTGCCCATTTTACGCTTTCTCGACCAATTGCGGAGCACCGTGGGCGTGGTTTTCACAGCTCCAACCAAAATCGGGGGGAAGGAGAGGGAGGAGGAGGAGGAGGAGGAGGCGAGGGGAGAGAGCGAGAAGGTGTCGGAAGCGTTTGAGGTAAGAAAACATGTCAACAGAATAAAATATTAACCAATGACAGAGTAAGGAGGTGGAAATCCCACCCCCACCTCTCTCCGCTCCAGACAGCGGAGCAGCGCTCTGTCCGCGGCCGCCGCTGAGAGCGCCCGGGCCGGCTGCAGCTTGTGAGGACTCACGCTCTCCGGACGGCCTCTTGCAGCGCTCCGGATACTTCGTGGCTGAATCAGTGCTTTAGCGCTAAATAGAAAGTGGACGAGCTTATGGTCTTTGCTGGACTCTCGACGCGCCTGCTGGCTTCATAACCTTCACGTTGTAATTTATTCCAAAAATAAAAAAGTATGTGTACAGTTTAAATGCTGCTGCGTTAAAAGTAGCTGGTTCATGAAAGAGTTAAGTTTTGCACGGTGCTCGGTTAAATAAAGCGCAACCAGTTTAATTAATTTCCAAGAACATATTTGTGAAGGTGATGGATGGGACATCCTCCTTAAAAGTCTTGGTAATTATTAATCGCTCAGTAATTGCTCAGGTTACATTATGTCCGGCTACATGCAGGAGAACATGACCATAGTTCCTAGACCTGCACTGTTCTTCATGTAGTCTATTACTCTTCTCTTACAGCAGAAGTAGCAATATTAAAAGATGATATAAATCTACCAACGATAATAATGCTATACACTGAAAAGAGAAAGCGCTGGTTTGTAATGCTGTAGTATGAAGAAAACAACCGTGTATCATTTATAACATTAAAGGGGAATTTCACCGCCTTTTCAAATTTTCTATATAATTCAGTCGTTCAGACGTTAATAAAGTCATTCGAGGTGTTTTGACGTGAAGTGGTTCAATGGTAGAAAAAAATGCTAAGTAAGATTTCTTTACAGTGGTGGTGATAGGAACCAGAAGTCTGTATGCCAATAAATTAACTTTGTTTACTACACAGTATAGTTACTGGGTGGTACAATTTTAAAAATTAAAAACTGAGGGACTATTTTGCCTGGCAACAACCTGCATGTACCTCTCTGCCATGGAGAATTGTAATAAATATAGGCCAAAATTATTCCAAAACAATGTCACCACTGAAGTAGCTTTAATAGGCACTAACCGGACGTCACCACCACTGTAAACAATTCTGAGTCTAAGTTTCTCTACAATTAACAATTTCACCGCTAGTCATTCTGAATGACGGTCTTGAATTCCCTTAAATGATCTTATATAAATAATTACATAAATACACATACTTATGACGTATGGTTGTGTGAATTTTTATTTAATCACTCTGTTTGTGTGACGTGTATAGTCTTGCGCTGAACGTAAGCACTAGTAAAGTGTTGGTCGACACATAAAGTTCAGTCCACTTGATAAGCAAACAAGCCCCCCCCTCCCCGCCCCTTGTACTGAAAGCCGCGTTACAACCACGTTTATTACTGACTGCGCTCCTGCGTGCTGGGCTGTGAATGGAAAAGCGGGGTCGTGTGCCTTTAAGAGGCTCCGCCCACGCATGCGTGATGAAGTGGGACTCGGGGTTTGGCGCCAGTCGGCTGGAGGCCTACAATAAGAACCTACCCCTGTCACTTCATATTTACCCCTCCTCACCACCCTCATCCACACCCCCCCCCACCATCCCGAGCCCCCGACTCACCCACCCCCTGCACCACAGTCCTCAAACAGCTCACCCATCCGCTCCCTGCTCCCTCCAGCTCACAGGTTCCACTGAAACACAAGACAGACCCGTTTATCCTGGTTTGAAATATTGGGTTAGCTTAGCTCAGAGCGCTATGTGGCTAGACAGAAGGATATTAACCCTCCAGCGGAGAAAACAGTGTTATATCTGATTCATTTCAACTTTTGTTTACTTTTAACCCAAGAAATCTCCAAACTGAACCAACATTCTCATCGTATTATTACTTAGCATATTAAATTCAGTCTTCAGGTCACTGTACTGGTCAGTACTGTTTTTGTTTTTTAAGCAAACAATGAACATTTAGTGGTAAATAACATAATAAAAACATGACATGTAGTCAAAAGCTACAAACGTATAACTATTCAAAGTTCACCAGTTTACACAACACTGGAGAGGCTCTGTAGCGTCCCCTTCTTTCCCTGTTCTGCTAAACTGTGGTTGCAGGCTATGATAAAGCTAATGTTGGTGTTTTGGGGAAAGCTCCGCTGTCAGCCTTCATATTTCTCATATCTATATCTTCAGAAATGTGCTTAAACGTGATGCTGACTGGGCTGTTTGTGCTCCTGCAGGACTTTTCTGAAAGCTAGCCACTGCTCACCACACACATTAGCCATGACTCACAGGAGTCCCCTGAGAGTGGCGCAGGGTCGCCGCCGCCTTTCTTCTTCCTCTCGTCAAACAGTGAAGCCTCGGTGCTGTCAGAGCGCTGGAGGGGCTGAATGGAAAGGGACCAGGGAGCCGACACCGCCGTGTTTGGCTGCGGTGTGTGCATGGGAATATCTCTCGGGATATAAAGGGGAAGAAAGAACATGAGAGGAGTGGGGGAATCCCTGGATGTGAAGAGAGCAGCGCGGCAGTTCCGGTAAGATGTTCGAGTGTGTCTGTGTTGGACCTCAGCAGGCAGCAAACTTCAGGTGAACTTTTTATTTGTTTGTTTGTTTATTTGAAAGATAAACACAAGTACACGTGTTTTGTTTTCTTTTTCAACAACAAGAAAAGTGATTTGTTTACAGCGTTTAAAGCTGATTTAATAGCTCCATTGTTATCACATAGGATCATGTTTACACAGTTCAGGTAACCAAGAACATATATTGATTATTAGGTACTTATTAACGTTACATTATCAGTGTTAAGACGTTAATAAAGATTATAAAAGTGATAGGAATTAAGACAGATGTATAATGTTCTCTGAAATAGACGTTAAAAGAAATGGTTCTATATAGAACTACCTAAAGAACCATTTACATGATTAAAAGTGTTTAGATTGATGGACAGTGTGCTATAAATGGTTCTATACAGCACCAAAAAGGGTTATTCTATTTTAACATCTCAATTTTTACAGACACTGTAACAAATTTGAGAACCATTTTTGGTGCTATATAGAACCATTTTCAAAAAAGGTTCTATAAAGAACCATCCACCATCCACAATCAATTTTCTAATAATCTGAGCCCATTCACGATACAAAGAACCCTTTATTAAAAAAATGTTCACGGGTCCATGCATAACTATTTTCTGTACCAAAGAACCCCTGAAGAACCGTGTTTTCAAGCACTTTGTGTTGAACATTCAAATAATAAAACATTCAAACAATTGTTCTGAATGACTATTTGCAATAATTGGTATATTGTGGCTTCTACACTTATAGAAAGTGGATTATATGGTGGTGAAAGATTCTGGAGGGATATATAAACAGTTCTAGAGCCCATTGGCCCATTATCTCGCGATATAGAACCATTATTTAAAGTAGTAAAGTACAACAGGTATCGGTCAAACGCATTGAAATGGATCTATAGAAGCATTGCCAATGAAGAATCTTTATACTTATGAAAAAAGATCTGCACAGAGGCACAGTATAGCAGAACTGGCAGATTAAAAGAACTTCACAACAGGTTGTTTATTAACAGGCTATTATTATGATTTCTTTCGCAATTAGCAGGGCATATAGTGCGCGTCGTGCTTTTAAAGGCTCGCTGAAAGAAACCGCATTAACCCCACACGAAGGAAGTTAATGATTTGCCATGTATATACGTCTCGAGCTAATTATATAAACACAAGTCAAGGGAACGCTCGAGCCTATTTATTTGCAGCGGGGAGCGCGCGCTACCGTAGCACTCGCGCGCTGCCTCTCACCCCGGCAACTTCTCAGGGACTAAACACTAGACACGTTCACATCATTACTCAGCCTATTAAAAATAGCGGCGTTCGTAAATAAGGCGGGGGTCGCGGAGGACGAAAAAAGAAGGAAGAAAACAGGCTGGACAGGGTCCGTTTTCCCAGGCTGTAATTATTTATCAGAGCCTTTTTTGTGTATGTGTGTGTGTATGCGCGCGCGCGTGTGTGTGTGTTATCGTCCTCAAGCAGCATCTCCTCGCAAATCCTCTTCTGCCGTGTTTATCCTGTTGGAGCAGCTCCTTGGCGCCAAGACCTGTCCAGTCGTTCGCGTTCCTCCACTCCGCGGCTGTGACTCGCCCCAGCCCTTAACCTTTCTCCACTTTCTTCTCTCTTTTATTTCTGTCCTTACAGGGGGGTTTCGTGTCCCGCCTAGCTGCTCGTCTCCAGTTCTGCTTCCATTCTCCACGCCGCTTCTGGAGAGTTTGGTAACGCTCTGGGCTTTCAGATGTCTTTGGCTTTAGCTAAGAGTGATTCGTCGTGAAGGCTGATGCCAAGGTCTTCACCTGCTTGTACGCTGGGAAAGCAGAGTCTAGAATGTAGCTGAAAAGAGGGTCAGGCTCCAGTTTAGAAGAAGTATGGTTTCACTGTGCGCGCGTTTAGCCGACTTCAAAATGTGAAAACTCAAATACAGTGTGGGGGGCATATCAGACTGTGAGCAGAGGTGGGTTCCATTTACTCGGAATGATCTGAATGAATTATTTTTAGATCAATCTCTATTTTGTCAGTTCCATTTAAATAATTGGGGTCTACTTTAAATCTGGTCTGATGGCGACCCCACATTGACTGGATTAGCCCGTATTTACACCTCTCACTTTATGTAGACCAAAATGATCCCAGAAAGACAAGAATAGAGTTTAAGAAACTAAGAAAAATATGGTGGGTACACTAAGAAGCTCCACTGCCGATTTCAATTGAGCTCTTCTTTTTACCCAATTTATATATATTTTTTAATATATTAATTTTAATCGAGTTATTATTGCGTTGAGTATTCATTAGATCTGCTTGAATAAGCTTTTTTGGAGACTGTAAGTATCTCTGGCCCTGCGGTTCTGTATTAGACGTTACAGTACAGGAAACCAATAATAACCAATAATACATTAAGACTAATTCAATAGCAAGGACGTATCTTAATGTATTATTATAGCACGGCTCCATTGAGGTATGCAAAATAAATATTAATAACATAATAACATAAGAATAAGACGATTTTTAAGAATCTCAGTTTAGTTCACCTGTATTGGTTACTTCAGTTAAAAAATGTAAATGTAACAAACATTTAGTGTGTTTTTTAACAGATGATGTGTAGATCAATACGTTATACACAGAATATATATTTATGTACAGTTATAAGATGATGTAATCCCATAATGTTCCAACAAGATCCTGGGATAAAGTAAATACGTGAAGCAATTGCAGTAAAAGAAAAGAATGGATATTTAAATGGGGAACGTACGGATAAGTGCACTTAGTTTGACCAAGTCCAGCTTAATTTTCATGTTTTCAATCAAGAAAATGATCCAGCGTCATGGATCATGTCAAGTAACTGGGTCGCCTTAAACTGTTGAGTTCAGGATAAGGAAAATCTGCGATTTGCATTCAGTCAACTTATTATTTGGAGTTCAATTAACTCAGAATTGGAAGGTAAACAAGTTATTTCCTTTTTAAGTTAAAGCATCGAATCGTTTTTTTACTGTATGGAAGAAGAAGAAGGTGCCATACAGACCTGCGGTCACTTGCATAAAACATTTTAAGTTTTGGTCTCAAGTTTCTCCCTTTTACCTTAAGTGGACTGAGATAAATCTCTTCAGGGAAATGTTGAAGTGGAACCTGGAAAAAAAAGTCTGTAGTTGTGTATGGAGTGTAGAATTTCGACTTTTAGCACGTGTGTATATGACAGTTTAAAAAATGAAAAGCACAACAGGAAATTCGTGCGTTTGACTTCAAATAAATGCGTGTTTTATGTTTTAGATGTTTATGTAAGCTGCCACTGGCCTTCCCAGGTAATTGATTTACATGATCTGTTTTTTTTAATTGACTGAAATTCTGTGTCCCTGGTTTATGTTTATGGATATATATGTATATTATATATACGGCTTGTAAATTATGCTAAATAATAAAATGCGTATTCTGTTAGCCTACATTCATTTAAATCTATCTAATAACCTAAACCCAAGAAATGAGGATCTAGTATCAATCAATCAATCAATCAATCAATCAAAATATATTTGTTTAGCGCTTTTTACAACTGATGTCGTCACAAAGCAGCTTTACAGGAATTTAGTGATAAGAAACGTTCAATAGAGCATAAATAAACATAAGACGAAAATAAAAACAGCAAGTAATACGATTATTAACTTTTATCTAATAGAATTCTAATTTTAGGTGTCAATGTAAGACACTACAATTTCAGCTAAATCAACCCTTCTACATTATTAACATTGTTTTTATGGGGAGGGAGGGTGAGGGGATACCTACTGACTTACTTTTAGAAATTCAGACTGAACGCAGAGTGAGGAATATATATATATATATATATATATATATATATATATATATATATATATATATATACATATTTTTTTACATACTAACTGCAACAGGTGTTTATAATTTTTACACCTCATATTTTTATTTTAGTGAAAAACTTCTGTCTCCTGTTTAATTATCTATTTGGAAAACGGCTAACACACATGATCCCCTCAGAAAAAATATATACAGAAAATCTGAAATTGTTACGATTATGTAATTTTCATTCTTGTTATTTGTTGCTAGATTCTTTAGTGGACTTGCAAACATATAAGCATGTATGTTAAAAGCAGTCTGCTCAGTTGGTCAGCTATAATTTAGGTTTATTGTCAGACTAAGTCTGTTTCTCCATAGAAATATTGGCCTCCTTCCTTCACCCGCTGGGAGGAATGAAGAGTTTAGATTCTTCATTCGTAAATATTCGTCTGTGCTGAATGAACAGACACCCGCAAAGTGGTATTTACACCTGCGCTGTTGGATTAACACCTGAAGAGCTGGATTAGCTCGTACAGTGTTGCAGTAACACACTGCAGGACACAAATGGACATCATGGACACCAAGACTTCAGTTTTTACTGCAGCTTTCACCGTAAAGAAACGACGCCGGGGTTAAAAGTGTACAAGAAGACGTTGCGACACGAAAAAAGACAGGGATTATTATGAAAGACGAAATCAAAGAAAACAACATGAACGATATGAATTTGAGATCATTGTAAAAGCCGGAGATATACAAGGTGGCTCGTCCTGATATAGTCTTTAATATCTGCGTGTGTTTGGGGCTGTTGAGTGTCATTGTCTGTATGTATGTTTCCAATAACGCACAATAAAGCTGAAGCATCTGAAGGCCCACGTTGTTTTCTTTCTTTACGGTTTCAAAGTGATTTCGTTCTGTCTTCAAAAAGGCCAGCTAATGAGTTTGTTTTGTCTAATGAGCTTGTTTTGGGGCTAAGAAAGAAAAACGTCGGTCCTTCGTCCTAAACGCGTAATTGCTGAAGTTAAAAAACTTGGAATTCACTAAGAAGTCTCACGCAAATAGCCTATAGATTCTTTGCCAGTGAGAAATTACATTAGTGCATGGGACAGACTCCAATTATTTTGGGCAGCTGCATAATTTAGTTCCTTTTCTTGACAATTAACTAATAATAGTGCTTTAAAATTTGGTGAAAATGCATCATATTCATGTATTTTAAGTTTACATACTGGCATTTGGTAATTTATTGGTAATTATTTAAAGAATCATAAAAGTAAACGTGACTAAATAATAATAATAATAATAATAATAATAATAATAATAATAATAATAATAATAATAATAATAATACAAGTTATTTTTCTGGTTTTAGTAATAAGAAGTGACATCGTGAACATGTTGCCTCAGCTAGTGTGTGAAGTGAGCTCATTCTGAAAATTATTAAGGCCTCACCAATACAGCTAATGAGCAGCCTAAAGTTTGGCCAGCCCAAAGTTTAGGTCAGAATTCTTTTATTATGTCAATATATCACAATATTCTTTGTAGAGCTGCTTATACAGTTGTAATTATTTCCTGAATCATTTCCATTTGACTCAACAGGTGACAACAAATCACCTTCATCTGTTGGCACTATGATGTTAAAATGGGAATTCAACTCTGCTAACTGAATCAAGCCTCACTTTCTTGGAGCCTCCAGTGCTCGGTTGCATGTGGCCCAAAATGTTTGAGATGCCTTAAAGAGGTCATCCCTCCAGCCTGCCTTGCCCAGGCGATCCACCACTGATCAAAGGCAGACGGGGCCATGGTGGAGGGGGTGGTCAGGGCACTAACTTTGGGCTTGGATAGGAAGGTGAATGTATTAACTTTACAGGTCAATCTCTCAGCACGTCAGCACTGCACCTCTTGGAGGAATGTTCTAGATCTGATGGCTTGGTGGCCATGTGTATATATGGGGGAGGCATCGTTAGGGTTGGTATCACCGTCTGGTTAAAACAATCGCAGGTATTGTAATCCTAACCCAGTGCAGAGAGCCAGCCTGAAAACCTAGTGTTGATCTTCTGCCTGTAGACTGCCTACAGAAATTGTGATGTAGAAAGATAATTTCAGGTTTGCTTGAGCAAACTACACTCTTGGAAATCAAGGTGCCGGAAAGCATTATTTAATGCCATAGAAGATCCAAATATCCTTAAGTGGGAAAGTTAAGAGGTGTGTGGGTATGAAGAATTCTCAAAAGTTTCAAACATCTCCACATGATGAAGCGATCAGTTAAAAGTTTACCAAGAACCAAACCATTATTTTTAAGGGTGTACAATGCCTCCTACCGTCTCTTAATTTCCATTGCTTTTCTGTCTAAAATAAAACACCAGCCCCATTAAAGGGAAGCCAGCAACTGATGAAGTTATGAGGGTCTCTCTTGCCGGATGCTCAAACAAAGAGAGGGAGGAAAAGTAGGGGGGAGAGAGGGATGGGGTTGCAGCCGTATGACAGTGCAGGTCTGGGCTAGGAAGTGAGCTCAGTGCTCCCACACAAGACGAATGGCTCCCCGGCTAACAGGGGTAATAACTTGTAATCAAAGCCATAAGACGGACCGAGACTGGGTCTGAGGTGGAGGGGGTTAGAGTCGGGGGGTATTACTTGCACCTCTTCTCTTCTCTTCTCTTCTATTCTCTTCTCTTCTCCTCTTTTCTCTTCTCTTCTCTTCTCTTCTCCTCTTTTCTCTTCTCTTGACCACAACAAATGCACAGTGTTTGTTGCTTGACTCCTCTGCAACACATACTTTATCTCCTACCTCCTCCCCTGCAGCCTTTCATAAATTGTACAGTGGAGGTTTGAAGCCAGGGCAAGACATAGAAAAGAGAAGTGGGGGTGAATGGGTAGCTTAGGAAGGGTTTCTGCTTTTCTTCAGTCACCACACCCCAAGGACGGGCCCAAGAGTCCCCCCCCCCCCACTTTCCCTCCCGCACCCGTCTGACCGAGAGCCCAAAAACCGCCCCGTCGACATCAGAGGGAGCTGGGACGGGCAGGAAGGAGGCCATCAATCTGGTGCCGAGCGACAGCGCTTTCACCTCTCCGCTCGCGGATCCACACCTGGGACACATTCGACATCATGTTAGGTCATCGTGGCCCTTTGGCGGAGTCAGCGCCAGGTCGAGACCGTAAAGCAACGAGCCCATCTGAAGCTCGTCCTGGTGATAAACAGGAACGAGGGACATGGAGGAGCGCTGCAGCGCCGGGGCGACAGCTTTATTTCTCCATCTCAAGTTGCAGAAAACAGCCAGGGCATTGAGATGTGCAGTTAACTTGTAATAACGTTAGAGCGGGGTTAAGAGCAAAGCAGGATGAGTTCAAGTGTCTGGAGAAGGCACCCAGCCAGTGGACCTAAGTAATGGCCTGTTTTACGTGGCCTATCTTGAAATACTGAATGCAGCTAAAGTGTAATATATAACAATAACATAGTCCAATTAATTTATACTTTACTTAGCATACCAGCCTTAGTGCATAAATAAGGGAGGCGAAAATACATATGATTATCAAAGCTGCAAGTGCTGGCGGGATGAATGGTAAATCACCCAAGTTTATGATAACGCTCTTGCTCCTCCTTTCTCCCTAGCACATACCTTAACACACTCACACACACACACACACACACACTCACACACAACCTCTTTGGGCATCCAGAGGCAGCAAAAGGCTTTATCGGGGCTTAATCTGTAATGATATCACTTTCCCGGCCAAAGCTTGGGCTCCAGTACCACTCCGAGCCTCAGCTCCCCTAGGAATGCAAGTGTGGCTCATTACTCTGAAGGCCTTAAGCTGATGAAGACCATTAAAGACCTAAAAGCCTTTCTTGTGTGGCCTAATGCACCCACATTCTAGCACTTCTCAGACATTGCACTGGAGCTATGTGTTTTCAGGCAGCTCTGAAAATTCCCAGTAGTCTGCCAAGCTTAAGATGTAGGGCGTTTGCAGTCAAGTTGTTAGAGCTGAAAAGTTTCTATTTGTTTTACGAGGCTTACCCAACACTCGGTAATGAATACACTGGCTGACAATTGTAACCGGCAAGGCTGGTCGTCAATAGAAGTGTGCTCAGCACTATTATATATATATATATATATATATATATATATATATATATATATATATATATATATATATATATATATATATATATATAATGTAGGTGAAAATAGCCCTATGAAATAGTTTTTAGTGAACAATCGCTCACCGGAATGGCCTGATAAACCCAGCTTTAGTGATTTTCTGTGAATCGCTATAATCCTCTTTCGCTTCTCACTTCAGGGCCCTGCTCAGGCAGATATTAACCTTACTACTTTTCACGTGACACCTAATGACTTTGTTTTTGGCCACCCCACCAAGAACAAGCTCGAAAGCGCAATTGAATTTGACCGGAGAGTGCATCCCATTTATGCATTGTGGGGCTGAAGTTGCCTCATAGAGTAAGGGCCAGTTGGCCTGACCCATATTCTGAGGTTAGGTGACCTAAAAGAAACAAAAAAACTGGCCTCAGATCAGGCTTCTCTCATTGGTAGGCTCTTTTCTACCCTGCCAGGGAAATGTCCCCCCTGATTCAGAACACATTGCTACAAATGAAAGACTTGCAGTGACAGAGATACATGCGGGGCAGCATTAGGCTGCAAAACCAAGACAGGGATCAAAGGGGAAACAAAAGAAGCTCGTAATCAGGGAGCTGTGTGCCAGCGTCGAGCACAGCCGAGGGAGAACAACCCCCTACCTCAAATTCAGCCCCCCCCACCCCAGCCTAATTTAAACATCCCCATCATGGAGTCTCGGCCAGTAACCTACACCCGCCCCTAGCCCCACAAGTCCACCCTCTCCTTCTCTGATTTGTTATGTCATTTAAAGTTTAATCCAGCTGTCTCCTGTTAGCGCTCTCACGTCAAAATGTTGCTTGGAGGAACCAGCGCTCAGGAAGGAGGCAAAGGAGCCAGAGCGAGCAGACAACTCCATCTTCATCTACCCCAATCAGCCTTCATTAGAGAGGGCCAGTCTGCGGGACATCCTTACCTCTACTAGCGTATGATACAGAGGATATGATCATGTTACATGGCCAACGGAGATACGACAATGCCATCTGGTCAAGTCAATATTTCTCTGGTGGCCAACACGGTGGGGTAAGCTTTCTTCTTCTCCATGTTGAATACATCGTTGAGGTAATGCTCTAACTCTAAACCTATAGCCCTGGGAAACAATTTAGGAAGTTGACATTAGAGGTTTACCTATAATTTGGATAGTTTATGCCTCTGACGTAGCCATATAACACCAGCTAATAAAGCTGGAAAGAATTCACATGCTGAGTACCAGCAGAGGGGGTGGTTTGGCACCGGCCAACTGACTAATTTTGACAATGTTTCACCTTCACCCCTTTTACCCCTTTCCAGTCATTGGACACCCCTTTCCAGCCATTTGAAAACCTTTAGCTCCTTCACTACCACCACGTGGGTGTGGCTTTCCCATCCCAAATCACCAATCGCCTACCAAAAGAAAATAAGCGTACCTCGTCCTATTGGTCAGGGGAGCAGTGGGCCATTAATAGGGCTGGTGGCATGGCAAGCATTGTTATCGTTTAAATGCGCCCTCAGACATTGCAGGTGGAAGCAGTGGAAACCCAGAGCCGCTTTCAATTACTCTTTAATGAAAACCCTACTGTTGCTTGGCTGCTGCCTGGGGCACATGAGTCCTGCCCTGCCAAGTTCGGAGTTAACCCAGAGACCCTGCCCGGATATCTCCTTTCTACATCAGCACCATCAGCTGACCTGAGATTGAAATCATCCAGAACGCTTAAGGTTCACATGCCAAAATTGTAAACAGGAAGGGAAATGTGATTTGTTTGAGTTAGGGGGCATCTACACATAGCCCAGCTGGATGTAGACTATATCTCACACACTACATTTGATTAGACATTTAGGGACTTGGTTGGCATGGCGGCGGACAAAGGCATGAGCACCCATGGTACTAGTAATTTGCTGTTCTTTTAAGAAGACACTGGTCCTAATGCTTTCATTAGCACCATCACATGTAAACATTTTATCCCATATGACTGTCCCAAGATATATTAACCCTTAGAAGTTAGATCACCAGCAATAATACAAAGATTCTAAACTTTAATTCATGCATTCATGTTTCAGTGTTTCATGTTGCCATTTCTCAAACTGAAAAATGTGAGTAGTGTAAACTCAAATATTGGCAGAATGTAAACATAATTCATTATGTAACTAAAATGCAATATTTGCACAATGAATATAAAAGTATTGAAGTTGTTGTCCTGGGCTGTGACTCCTTTACTAGTATTCCACTACATGGACCATTCTATTATATTTGTTTATACTAAAGCAAAATAAATAAATAAAAACAATGACATATTTCGAAGTCAGATATTTACAAGCATTATGTTATAATGTATTTAATTATATGACATTAACTAAGAAATTAATATGCAAATGATGTTGGTACCATTCAAATAAATAAATTAATAAAAAAACTTTACATTGTTTATGATTTGTATATTTTTACATCATTTGAGCTTTTCAACTGTCTTTTGTTGACATTGTGTGAACATTCCTAATGAGAGGACCAAAAGAAACACTCAAAAATAGCTTGGAATACAATTTTGTTGCTTAAACATTCACTGAAAGTAAAGAATGCTGCTGTAAAAGTCCCATTTTGGAGATATTTGGTTTTCTTTAGACAGCAAATATTTATGAAAAATATTATTTATAGGGTACATTCTTTTCGAAGGTGTCTGTCCCAAATAATATTTACTTTTTTTGCACCTTGTGTCTATGTTGTTTTATTTATTTTCTTAAAAATACATTTGTACTTCGGTAAAAATAAAAGACATAAAATCAAAATTATTTGTAAAGCAAAATTGCTGTTCTACACTTTCATGTCATAACAGGTTAACTATATCACACATATTCATAAGTTACCAGTCTGTATTTATTCTGTTCCCTGTAATGATACAGAGCTCCTGTATTGTCCAGTGAGTCAACAGAGTCTTGATCATTTCATTTTCAGTGTCTTAGCAGCTGCTGTTAACTTCATCCAGTGTTTGTGTCCCATTGCGCTATTAAGAGGGACTCTCAGTGTATTTTGATACATGGTCACATGCAAAAATCTAAGTGCCCATGGTCAAATGACATGTATTGTTGATGTTCTTCTACAGTGAACAGCTCAAATATGTGCAAAACTCTATCTAGTTTCACACATTGGATAAAAATAAGATAAAACATATTCAGTGTGATTTTGTATACAATTGAGGACACATGATATAATTACAGTTTTCTCACTTCATGTTACCTTCAACAAATAAACAGCAGTAGCTCCAGCAGAGGATGTGTGAACACATCATTGTATATCATTGGAACAGAGGTGCCCAAATGCATCCGACTGTGTATTTGGTTATATTCCCTAAAAATGACGAAGGCATTCTGGGATTGTATAGTGACCTCAAAATCATTCTGGAATTCCATTCTGTGATTCGGACACGCCTATATTGATAGCAAACTCAGTAGTGTGGGATTGGGATCCATTTCAGCAAACAGTTTTTGTCAAACAGTTCCAAACTTGTCCCTTTGTGTATGGCCCAGCTCAGAGGCCTGGAGGTTCTAGTTTTGGGGTGGAGGTAACTGTTAGTGTGATGTAGGTCTGAATCAGGGAGGTCAGTCGAATCGGAGCTTGATTAAGCGAGTGGGGTGCAGCTGGGGCCAGGCACTGAGCCATGGCCACAGCATAGATCCGTATCTGCTGTTAGGACGCTGCCACAATTCACTCAGCTCTGCGCTGGAGCAACATGAGCCAAGCTGCCTCCATCGCTGTGTTCCACAGACGATGTTATAAAAGATAAACATCTACCTCAGACAGTTATTAACCCTTTAAATCCTGAGAAGATTATTAAGTCAGAAATCCTATCGCTTATTATTCAGTAGCTACTTTGAAAGATTCAGTAACTGTTATGAATTATGTACCAATAGCTGTGTGCAAAAGTTTGGGAACCTCTGGTCTGCTTATGTCAATGTTGATCTTCTAAGTAAGTGAACACATCCTCCACAGAGGACACACGTCTGCACATATTAAAACACAATTACGGTGCATTCGCTGAATTACAAAAATGAAGCACTTGCTGAAGTAATAGCACATTACTTTTTATCTTCGTTCCAATGTGTTGAACTCAGCAAATAATCAGAAAATGTGCACCAAAACACATTTAATGAAAATGCCATATCCATGTTTGTAAGTATTTTCACTTAGAAAATTAACACACGGTGAGCAGTTATATTTCACTGTTGCAAAGAAAATGAGCCTCAAAGTCTGAAAGCTAGTGTGTAGCATCAAAGCTGCAATTGTCTGCATTTAAGTTTTTTTGTGTTTTAATGAAAACAATATTCTGATTTTATGTATGTATAACTGTAAAGGCTGGGTTTGCGAGTCATGTAAAATGCAAGTCATGGAAATTTAACTGCTGAAATTGTCACTAGCAAAACAGTCAGTACCGAAACTACGAAAACTAAAGTTTCAGAGGCATTAGTATTGTTTTGGTGATGACTAGGGGTTGCACAGTTTCAGTTTTTCAAAGTTGATTAGGGTTGATTAAGGTTGAGTCAGCATCGACTAATTCCTAATAATTTCATGACTAAGATCGCAGGAGAAGCAGTAGAATGCTTAGCAACAAACAACTTTAAAAATTTTAAAGTTTAAAAGTTTGTAAATCGATCATGAAGCCAAACTTTACAGTTCAGTAGAGCCTAGCGGGCCCTCTCCAACCAGCCCTGACATTGCAAGACTTCAGGAAACTTGAGATACAGACCCTGGAACCTCACAAATTTGTTTCCGCATTTGGCGCACTCTAGGTGCCAAGACCGGAGAGGTGCGGAGAGGTCCGGAGAGACCCGGAGAGGCAGAGAAATATAGAGCAAGGTAACCGTGAAAAGAGTAATTTTATCAAGTAAGGATCACACGCCGTTATGCACCCTCTTCAACAACACATGACTTTCTATGGCAGTCTTCTGGAAACCAGAAACAACAATGTTCAATATCTGATTTTGTATGTACTGATTGGTGGAGAAATGTTAGAATGAGGCCAAACTCAGCACATCAGTAGAGGATAATGTAACACCTTGCATTGGTAGCCTTCAGGAAACTGGAGATACGGACCCTACAATCACCAGGCTCCTCACCCGTTGTCTTCTCTAAGGCATCCATGTTATTAGTGTCAATCCCAGGATCAGCGACTAATCAACATCAAGCTTTAAGTTAAATCCTAAGCAGTAAAGTCCACACAAAATCTAGTAGTGACTAAAAGAAATGAATGATTTTCTGATAATGATAAAGAGATACTTCCAGACACAATGCAAAAGAAAATACACATTTTTCTCCAAAACATAAAATTGCAAAGCATTACCTTCACAGACATTACACTAATAACGAAGTCAAATAAATATGAATCAGTGCTTTTGAATTCAAATAAATACAAATCACCGCACACAGACTGTATGAAGTCGTAATGTTTTGCTTTGAGATAAAGATCTGGCAAAGAGGGAACACTTCCAAAATCCACAGGCAGGACCTCACAGATCAATTTGGCTCGAGTTATGCATGAACGACACCCCATATTTGGGGTAATTTGCTCAATCATAAAGGCATTAAGAAACGCACCCAGATGATTCCATTAATAATTATTACATTGAAATTAGTTCAAGATTAGGCCAGGCAGTGGGGACTGGCCTGCAGCTGCCTTTGAAGACACTGGAGGAAAACAAAAAGGCTCATTGAGTTTGATATTTTCAGGAATATTTGGATAACTTTGGTATTATTTATAAAGAAATGAAGAGCAGTTTGCATGGCATGTGTGAATTATAAAAAGAGCATAATAGAAGTAAGTGATTACTAATGTGTACATTGCCTTGTATATGGATGGAAATGGAATTAGTCTTGGAATAACACCAAGAAATTCAGCTGATATCATTGTAGTAGGCCATACAGGAAGATATATATATATATATATATATATATATATATATATATATATATATATATATATATATATATATATATATTATATATATATATATATATATATATATATATATATATATATATATATATATATATATATATATTTGTGCAGATGAAATCTTTGGGAAAAGGTTTGGAAAGTTCTTTTTTAAAATGTGGACATTTTGCACAGACCTTTGCACTGACTTGGAGTTTAGGCTGAATTTTTTTAGATTTGATATATTTAAGGACTATTTAAGAAATACTTTAATCTGGCACATTTTAACACATTATCTTTACAATTCTAGGTGAGTGTCTCTTGAACTCCATAGAGCATGTCCATTAGAAATTTTAGAATGTTTAAACTTCATCATGCATCATTACTTATAAAATAATAAAATGTGTAGTGAAAAAAAAGATTGTCTGTAATAAAAAAATACTTTTGCTGGTTATTTTGCTCGTTTCCTAGAATTCAGGTAAATTAATCCAGCTTAGCTTCTGACAATGGCAAACTAATAGCCTCTCACACTGTCCAATCACTTTAAGACCAAAGCAGATCCTTGTAAAGTCAT
The DNA here is from genome assembly GCA_021613375.1 of Megaleporinus macrocephalus. Taxonomy (NCBI): domain Eukaryota; kingdom Metazoa; phylum Chordata; class Actinopteri; order Characiformes; family Anostomidae; genus Megaleporinus; species Megaleporinus macrocephalus. The sequence goes on from CM038726.1 coordinate 21,902,242, forward strand.
CTTCAGAAGAGAACGTCAATCAGCATCTCAGAGCCCTTCAGTGGCCCCCTTCTCCTCCCGACGAGAGATGACCTCATATCGGCAGCTATCCTCTGAAGCCTCCCCCAACTCACATAGACAGTGAGCACCTAACCATCTGCTGCCACTCCCCGAACCAGACCACGGAACTCAGCGCTCTGGATGGACGTTCAGATGAATTTAGGAATGAAAAGGCATATTCTCAGGTCACTAGCAGTGTATGACCTGCACCTTGACCAGAAATATTTTAAAACTTACTGTATATTATATTTTCAGGTATATGCTGTCCTTTTTGCTCCAGTAACAGTGTCTACTTTTCTGGGAGGCTTTTGCAGCTGATGAATTGCTGTGAGAATTTGATTGCATGCAATCACAAGAGCATTAGAGAAGTCAGGTACTGATGTTGTTGCACAAATGTAACTTCGACTCATCCCAGAGGAGCTATATAATTCCAGAGAATGCAAGCCCACCGCTATATAGCCCAATACCAAGGGCTTAATAATCCTCTAACTGATGTGTGGCACTGGGCATGAAGACCGTAGACTCATGTGCAGCTCACATTTTAATGGTACAGCCTTTCTTTTGAAGATTGGGTGCATTGTAAATGAACTGAATGCATTAAATAATAGGACATGTCTTAATACTTATGGGCATATAGTGTGTAAGTGTATGAGTGCTAACAAAGTATGCATGAATTTCCTATGCATTTAGAGTTAAACTCAGGATGTTCAAGTGGTTTTATTGTAATTCCTTTGTAAGCACCAGAACAAAATGCTATGAATGCACTAGAAGATGAACAAACAGAGACACATGATGTTAACTAGAGAGGAAAGCAAAACAATACATACAATAGGCATCATATATTTGGATGGATGTCAAAGCAGCATATGAGTAGCGGAACTGGTCCAAACTTTTAGGATAATTATATTTAGTCTTGTCTACATACTGTACAGAGTATGTAGCATTTTGTATTTTGCTTGAACATTTTTTTTAATATACTTTGCATCCAATATTTCACACGTAGTGAGAAACGAAGGTCCATCATATATGCATATGTTTTATAAAGGGTAACCTGTGAGCTTAAAACATAAAGCAAGTGCATACTTAGTCAATAATGCATTAATTTGTCATGCACTCAATTGCACACAACCCCATAGCTGCTCCAGGGCTACCGTTAGTATCTACAATAAGAGTAAAACACTCAAAGTATTTCACTAAACCAAAACAACACGCCACTACTAAATGATTTTTCATTTCACACAAATGACACGCTGCCAATCACAAATATTACAGGCTGCTCATATGAGGCTCATAACAGGTCATTAAACACATTACCATCTGTGCTAATACTGATCTCTCCTGTCACAAACCTAAAAAAAACAGCTTCCCTTACAAAACCAGCTAATGACTCCCATTTGTTACAATAACGTTTGTGAACAATTTGGGTAAAAATGTCAATAGCTCAGCTGTGAAAACTTTTCCCATACATAGGTGGGGTTAACTGTAACAGACTGGGGGGCTAGTTATCTGGAAAATTGTTGCAAACAAAAAAAAATCATTCCAAAAGATACATGCTGCTTGAGTTTTTGAATCTACACATATAAAAATATGTTTCAATATAATATATAGAGAGATAGAAATACATAGAGATTTTTGAATGCAACCAATGCAGCAAATCTATGAGCAATGAGCAAACATGATAAAATGTACTAAATGCATTTTTGATGAAACTGTGAATAAGAACTCTCATAAAAATAGACTGGATGCACAAAGAAGATACATGCAGTACGACTAACCCTGCCAATCAGTGCTGCTCTGTCTTTGGCCACAATATGTACAATTAAATTAACATAGGTGTAAATTCTGTTACTTACACACTAAATCAAAATACTAGCTGTCTAAAATGTACAGATGGCGTTGATGTACCCCTATTAGAAAGGACTATTTTGGTGATTATCTAAACAAAAGTAAGGTAATATACTCTGTACAGAGAATATGTTTAATTACAGCATGCGTGAATTGTAGTGCACAATTTCCTTAGATTTTTTGAGTTTAACATACTTGGAAAAAATATGAATCCTAAAATATAAAGCTTTATGTTTTACACAATAAAGTGAATAAACGCTATGAGCATTAAGATATGCAGGGACTTCTCTGTGAATTAAATTTTTTTTAAAATTTATATTAAAAGGAAAATATTAATAATGTTTGTATGACACTTGGGTGTTGTATTACCTGACCAGCCAGCGAAGCTTGAGTGAAAAACAGAAGATATAAATGTGATAAACCATAGCTTGAAAAATGCTGCTCAGATCTGAGAACTGAGTGGGCGTGGCTAATGGGCAGCTTGATTGACAGCTCTGTGTCCAGCCCTCCTATCCTGCTACACCTCTCATACAGAACTAAAATCATTGTTCAGCTATTATGTTATGCTAACTGGACAACAAATGTCACGGACGAACAGATGGATGGACGGATGGACAGACAAACTAAAAGATGGATGAAGCAATAAGGGAGTGAGTTGACGGATGAACAAGTAATGTCTGTGTAAGGTGACAGACAGGTGGTCCATCATACTAGTTTTTGGTAATACTGGGTTAGCTTAAGCTAAGCTTGCTAGGGTTCTCTGACCCTGAAGCTGGTTTGTGTGGGCGGAGTAAGAAAAGTCAGCCTTGTTATTGGCTGGAAAAGGTTTGTGGTAGGAGTAGAATCACCCAGTTTACATCTATAGAAGAGAAATATGGTGAAATACATTTATTAGACTTTGAAAAGAGATTCATAAGACATACTTGTACATGTACATTTTGGCCCTGAGGAACGAGATTAACTAAATCAGAGAAAGAAACACTGATTTCAGTGTCCCGGGACTTAAAATCTGACCAAACTTTTGCATATGACTGTATTAGAGAGAACAACCAAAACCTAAAATACATAAAAGGTCCATTACATTAGTCCTCGCGTTGGGTTGTTGGGTTGGTGCCCTTCTCTTCTTTGGCAGGAGAACTAAATATCTGATCCTAAGTCAAATCCACTCTTGTTTGTTCCAGGTCTTTGCTTTTCTTTTCACCTTTCTCCTCCTCTTTCCTCATCCCGCCATCCTTTCCCCAAGTTCCAAGCCCCGTCTTCGTGTGTGTGTGTGTGTGTGTGTGTGACCGCAGCCCTAATGCAATCAGTAATGAATTTTGCGTTACATTAGGCCCATATAAATGAGGCACAAGCGCAGCCTACAAGTGTTCAGGACTCGAGCCGTAATCTAATGACGGGCCGGGCAGAGACAGGACCAATTAGTGGGCGGCCAAGCAGGCCAGCGAGGGTCCCCGCTGCTGGGGCCTGCAAATGAATAGACCCAAATCGAATCACAGCCTAATAGACGCACTGCGTGAGAGAAGGAGATGGGGGGTGTAGTCGATGCTAAATGCATTAAAGCCTTGTGACCTCCCATCTCTCTGCATCTTCCACCGCCGTCTGTAAAAGTGTGTGTGTGTGTGTGTGTGTGTGGAGGGGGGGGGCGCACGGCAAAAATCAAAAGGGTTCAAGTTTGTTTAAGGAAGGGAAGACACAGTCATGGCCTCCTAAACATGTTAAAGGTTCGGGTCTACCGAAGGAGACGGCTCTAGATCTTCTGCTTCGCAAAGGGATCGGTTAATTTACGACAGCCGGAGCCTTTGAACAGGCAGCGTCTTCTTTTCCAGCTTATCTTGAGGAGTGGAAATCTCTTTAAGGAACGGTTAAGAAGAGAAACAGGGGTTTTGTGTTTTTACGGCGGAGGGAAGGAGGAAATCAAATGAGAGCTCGATAAAAGTGTCATGTAAATTCAGGGCAACTGCATGATGATGGTGGGAGATAGGTGAGCGAAGAGAATCAACGTGTTGTCTTCTGCGAGGCTGCTCTGTCTTTGCCTACGTTTTGGCAAATGAAGTGAAAACGCAGATGAGCTACTTAAGATGTCTGCATAATTAAGATGTAAACAAAGTCATCCAGAGCAGGTGATGCGAGATGCTCCTTTCTAGAGAACCTTGCTGAGTCAGTATTGTTCATAATGGTGGTGATAGGAACCAGACGTCTAAAGAGTTTAGTTCCTGCTTCACAGAAAGTTAATGTCCAATGTTATGACATTGTTTTGTGAAAGTTTCGAGAAAAGACAAGGGAACTTTTAGGGCAATACAAGGCACTCTTCTACCAAACAAAACTTCCTGTTTAATATCTAGCATTGTTTTAACATTAACCACATTCCACCTCAGACGTCAGAGATTCACTGGTTGCAGTAATGTGGGAAGGTGTTTTGAGTTGAGGGTGCTAAGATTTTAAGCTGTATACACACGTGGATGAACTTGTTGGTACCCTTCTGTTAAAGAAAGAAAAACCCACAATGCTCACTGAAATAACTTGAAACAAACAAAAAGTAATAATAAGTACAAATGTACTAAAAAACAACAAATAAAAATCAGACATTGCTTTTGAATTGTGGTTCAATAGAACCATTAAAAATAATTACATGAAACTAGCAAGGACAACAAGTAAGATTTCTGTAATTCTCAATACGATCTCTGTACCTCTCCACAGGTATTTTGGCCCATTACTCATAATCAAACTGCTCGGCTGTGTCAGGTTTGAAGGGTGCTTCTCCAGACTGCATGTTTAGCTCATTCCACAGATGTTCACTAGGATTTAGATCAGAGCTTTTGAAAGTCCTCTTCGGAATAGTCCATTGCTTTGCTCTTAGCCATGCTTGGATGTTTTCAGCTGTGTGTTTTGGGTCATTATCCTGTTGGAGAATATATGACCTGCCACTGAGACGAAGCTTTCTGACTTTTCAATCCAGAATGCCTTGATAGTCTTGAGATTTCTTTGTACCCTGCACAGATTCTAGACACCCTGTGCCAGATGCGGCAAAGCAGCCCTGAAACATAACCAAGCCTCCCCCATGTTTCACAGTAGGTACAATGTTCTTTTCTTTGTATGCGTCTGTGAACATAGAGCTGTGATAGAGATGTGACTTCCATAAATGGTCCAGTTTTGTCTCATCTGTCCAAAGGACATTCTCCCAGAAGCTTTGTGGCTTGTCAATATGCATTTTGGCAAATTTCAGTCTCGTTTTTTTAATGATATGCTTTCATCAGTGGTTTCCTCCTTGGTCGTCTTCTATTAAGTCCACTATGACCAAAACAGTGACGGGCGGTTTACTGATGTACCTTGACTTTGGAGTTCACCTCACCATTCGTATTATTGTCATCAATTTTCCTCTTACAGTCATGTCCAGGGAGGTTACCTACAGTGCTGTAGACCTTAAACTTCTGAATAATAACATGTGCAACTATAGTAACAGGAGCGTCAAGCTGCTTGGAGATGGTCTTCTAGCCTTTACCTTTAACAAGTTTGTCTATAATTTTCCTACTAATCTCCTGAGACGACTCTGTCCATGTTTAGTATGGTGCACACCATGATACCAAACAGCACAGCGACTACATTTCACCCTTTTATATAGGCAGACCCACTGATTGCAAGTTTGAAGACACCTGTGATGCTAATAACAGGACACACCTGGGTTTAAAATCTTTTCTAGGCGTACCATCATTTTTGTCCAGGCCAGTTTCATTAGTTTGTTTTTTAAAATGATTCTGCTGAACCACATTTCAAAGGTTGTCTGATTTTCATTAGTTGATTTATTATTACAAATAAATGTGTATTAATTATTACTTTTTTTTTGTCCACATGTGTATACCACAGGCTGCACAGACTAGCTGACAGATCGACTTGTCAATGTTACTATAACACTTAGAGCTTGATGCTGACTAGTCGCTCATCACATGAATATGACACTAATAACGTGGACTCCTGAGAGAAGAAAACGGGTGAAGAGTCTGGTGGAGTCTGTATCTACAATTTCTTTGCAGAAGGCTGCAATCCCTTAGATAGCTCTGCATTAAAAACTGACAGGCAAATACTTCTCCAAATAGATACAGCTCAGGAAAACACCATTCACCTGATATTCAAATGCAATTTAAGACTCTACTATGCAAAGCGGAAGCCAAATAAGGACAACACTGAGAAACACCGTCGACTTCTTGGGGCCAACAGTCATCTGTCAAATGTGTCTGATGACTTAGCCTTTCAAATCACATTTGGAAATAATAGACTTCATGTTTTCTAACCAAAAAAGAAAAGAAGAATTGAGAATATTGATGCAAAGTTCAAAGCCACCATATGTTATAGTATGGGCTTATGTTAGAGCCAATGGCATAGGTGGCTTCTTACTAGGATGTGTATAATGCATGAAGGACAATATACTACAATGAAGACTTTGTACTGTACTTTGTACTGAAGCATTAAATCGTTATCCTGAGAGAGGATAACGGGTGGAGAGTTTTGGGATCTGTATCTCCAATTTCTTTGCAGAAGGCTGAGGTCTAGGGCTTGTCTTGCTCTAGTAAACAGTTTAGCTTTGTTCTAACATTCTCTGCCAATGTACAGTGCTTTAAAGATCAGAGATTGAATGTTGTTATCTCTGTTTTTCTAAAGACTTAAGAAAAAGTAGCACTGGCGAGGGCTTACTGCCCTTTAAAGTTCAGTTACTCTTCAGTTCTTCTGTGCAGGGTCTACAGCTCCGCACACACTTTCCCTCTTCGCACCTGAGTGCTGCACCCCGCCAAAGAGGTCAGCAGTGGGTAAGGGAAGTTTAATTCATAGCCACTGTGAAAATGGGTTAAATATCATAATGAATTGTGCTTAATTTGATCAGGGGCATGGTCAACAAGATAACAAGGTAATTCCATTTCTGTGATATTGCACACTTTCAGCCACACTTATACACGCATTAGTCATATCCCGGTGGGACTGTTTTAATGTTCTCCTATCTGGCCTTCCTGGCAAAGCCCTTAATATGTTACAGTATGTTCAGAATTCAACTGATAGAATCCTTACCTTCTCTAAGAACACTGACCGTACAACTAACCCCCAACCTGCAATCTCTTTACTGGTTACCCATTTCATACTGTGTTGAGTACAAGTTTCTTCTTGTTACATACAAAGCTCTGTCTTTTTTTCACTTTATGAATAAGCAATTCAGAGTTTGTCTCCACTTTAAACAGACTTCTATGGATGGTCCAGCATTTATTCATATTTTTACTTGTCATTTACAGCAGTGTCACTCTTATTAAAAGCAGGATTTCCAGTACTTGCTCCGCTCCTGCTGGTCTTACCTCTCCTTGGGTATCAGTGTTGGGTTTTGGAGGGGCCGGTGGCCTCTTGCCTGCGTATTAGCATCTGTCAGAGGCTCTGGCGTGTGGCTGAAGGAGTGCAGAGTCCAGGCACAAGGGGAGATAGCCACTGGACTCCACATCAAAGGACCCACTGATAACCCCCGTAGTGTTTCATGTGTGAGGTATCTGTCGGCTGAGGGGCAATGTACCTCACTCTCCTCCCCCGACATCCGCCGCCTGTAGACTGCTATCTCTGCTGCCTGTCTTTGGGGTCCGCGATTCTATAGACCAGACGACTTCCTTCATCTCTCTCACTCTTTCTCCCTCTCTCTCACTCTGTTTTCCCCTCACTTTATCATACCACAGGCCTCCCCCTTCTCAACAAAGGGTTAGAAGGGATGACCTTTGTTATGTGGAGCGAAAATCTTGGTATCGCGTCAGTAGCAGCCAGAATGGTCAAACGTAGACGTCCTAAGTTCTGCAGACATCAACAACATCTCTTGATAACCACAGCTACTGCTTTACTGATAGTGAGTTAAGGAGATTTAACTGGGCAGACCAGGGCCCGAAACCTTCCCAACTATATCTCAACTGTTGCTCAACTGTTTACACGTATGGAGCCAAATTGAAGTCCCACTGCACTAGTTACTACGTTCCCTGATTCAATATCAATCAATTTATCAGCAAATCACAAAGAAGGTCATGAGTGGATTTAGGATAAGCAGTAAATTCTACTGTGTTATGGTTTTTCAGGCCTATACAGGCTGTTGGGAAACAACATAATAATTAGCAAATTATAGAAAGAGATGGATAATAAGATGTTGAAACAGTTGAGACCGTAAAAAAAAATAAATTTCCAATGATGATTTTAAACATTATGCCTGCAACACATTCCAAAAAGTTGGCACAGAAGTGGAAAAAACTCCTGTTCTGGAACTTTCCACAGGTAAACAGGTTAATAGATACTATTATGATGATATAAAAAGACCATTTATTAAAGGCTTGGTCTAGCAAGGATGGGTCGAGGTTCTTAAACTGTACTGCCACTAAACTGTAAAAGTTTAAGAACAAAGTGACTAAGCACACAATTTCGAAAATAATTAGGAACTTCACCGTCCAGAGTCCATTGCATTATTGAAATATATACAAAGAATATTGATAAACGTGCATAACAGCAGTGTATTATGATAGAAATCCCTCAGGTAGCTCAGCATTAAAACTGACAGGCTTCTTCAAATAGATTCAACTTCTCCAAATAGATACAGCTCAAAAAACACCATTCATTGATATACAAATGCAAGACTCTACTATGCAAAGCAGAAGTCAAATATCTACAACACTGAGAAACACCGTCGACTTCTTGGGGCCAACGCTCATCTGTCAAATGTGTCTGATGAGTTACACTTTTAAATCATTTTTGGAAATAATGGACTTCTTTATGTTTTCTAATGAAAAGAAGACTTGAGACGATTGATGCAAAGTTAAAGCCACCATCTGTTATAGTATGGGCTTATGTTAGAGCCAATGGCATAGGTGGCTTCTTAGTAGGAGAGTGCAGGTACTAGACAGCCCTGCTTTACGAACAATATACTACAATGGAGACTTACTGTACTTACTGAAGTACTAAATCAAGCAAGAAGAGCAACATTTCTGTTGGGGTCCTTAGTTCCCAAATGATTACTGACTGTTGTTAAGAAGTATAAATGTATATATACAAAAAGCAGTTACTCAAATACAAATGACCTAAAATGCATTAAATATTGTGTATTTTTACTGTAAATTAAAAGGATTTGGAAATTTGCAGTCTGATTTTATTTTTCCATTTAATAAATGGAATGGTTTTATGATGAAAGTAGTTGTGACTAATTAATTTTTATCCCCAGGGTCTGAGGATTGGAGGGTGAGGAGAGTGATGGTGTTCTGCATGAGGTCTGTAGTGGGGAAGAGGACGCTGCTATCTGCTGGTAAACACTCAACCAGGCAGACACACAGGGACAGCAGATAAACTTTATACCACTTCAGAAAAAGCTTGCTGAGTGGCGGCTGCCATTGATCCATCTGAAGGAGTGCACTGGGACCTGGGTCAGCAACTTTGGTCATCAAAGCAAAAAGAGTAAGAGATTGGGTGTGAGAGAGGACACTGCAGAACCACCCAAAGTCCAAAATAGTATAGTGGCAGTTGCTGTGCAGCAACAGTTGTAGCAGCCATAATAAAAGAACATGGATAAATTAAATATAAAAACAAATTTAAATAATATACTTTAATAAAATAATCAGCAGGCAGTTATATTCTGCTTAACCAACGCATTCATAAGTAATACTTTTGAACAGCATCTTTTAGTCTGGCTGAATTTAGATTTTACATTCATGTTCTTACAGCTCAACTCCTACACCTTCCCACAAATACTTCAAGCTATCCATGATACTGTTTCTATGACTTCTGTATTTCTGTATGTGTGGAACATCCGGTTGTGAACGAAACTTGTTCAACATTGTTTTGGTAAAGCCCATGTAGCAATGCTAGCTTGTTAAGTGTTTGTTTTATAAAGATGAATGTCTTTAAGAACTTCTGGCACTGAATTCTTGGTTTGTGGCTGTCACCACAGCCGAGCAAAGCTAAATCAGTGGCTGGAGATGGAATGTTTTGATCACAAACCGCTGTAGAAAGCTCAGTGCTTCCTGGTGGTTCTCTTTCCACCAACAGCCAACTGCGAAAATCTTCAAATGCCAGTTCAGTTTATTGTTTCTTATGTGTAAAAAAGCCCACTAAGAGTATTAATTCCTTCAGTCATTCCTTCATTTATTCAAACACACATTTATGAAACATCTCCAGCCCATTTATTGTAATATGTGCTGCTGCATACATCCAATAGTCACACATTAGATGGCTCTGTTCTGTTACAATTCAACATGACTAAAGTGACTTAATCTCACTTAATGATGCTACTTGTTCAGCTAAACTTCCAGAAACAGTACTGGCATGGCTGCATGACCTCTCGAGTCCTGGGATGCACAAGCCTGTTTTTGCAGTGGTCACCAAAACATGACAGTACAGACTCGCCAGGCTCTCTGGTCAGGCTCAATGTCTGCTTTTAAGTAAACACATTTGTCTACTGTCTTCACTAGAACCCGCCCGAACTTATTGCTGGTGTACTGGAGCATTTCAGGTTATTTAGCCTCGCCGTAGCTTGCTAATGATTCATGAAAACATGTAAAATACTTCTATATGACACTTTTGGCCACTTCTTCATATCATCTTCCCACCCTTCTCTCGGAGAAGGATGAAATAAAACAATGGCGCCTTGCTTTAACATTGTGTTCATATGCTACCATATTTGTATTCTTAGCAAGGCTAATATAATTACTGAGTGTGTTTACAGCTAACTGGAGGTTTGCAGACATGGGACTTAGGAATATTAGATAACTAGACAACGTGGTGATGCTTGGGGCAGGCGTGGGCTGGAGGTTAGGGAACCAGCCATGTGACCAGACGGTTGCCGATTCGATCCCATGAACCATCAGGACACGACTGAAGTGCCCTTGGGCAAGACACCTAACTCCTGACTGCTCCCCGGGCACTGTGGTAGGGCTGCCCACTGCTCTGGGCAAGTGTGCTCACTGCCTGCTAGTGTGTCTGTTCACTAGTGTGTATGAGAGATTCACTGCACGGATGGGTTTAATGCGGAGATCTTAAATTTCCCTCTGGGGTCAATAAAGTATCAATCTATCTATGCTGGAATAGGCCGGTGCTATGAAAATAAAAGATGCTACAACTAGTGCTCTGTTACCCAAATCAAGCCTATCAGGGCCTGACAAAGAATCAGGCTTTGTGCACATATCATATATAGCATTGAGAATTTTACACACTTTCATGCATTTTCTTTCCCACGCCAGCAAAAAAGCCCATACTAACCTTTGGCCATGGCCAGAAAACAAAGGAGCCTTGCTAAACCTTTCGGTTTATTACCTACAATAAAAAGCACAGTGGTCACACAAATATTCTGAGCTGAGCAGGACGATTGGCACATTGTGTTTTCAGAAACAACTTGGCCATGGATGCAGTCATTGTAGAGGAGTTTCTAGCTAAAAACAAATGTCAGTTTCAGAGCCCAGAAGCAACAAAAGCCTGGCTTTCTGATAAGCGTCAAAACTTTTTTTAGCGCATAGCAACAAAACAAACACTGTAAAACCATGTGTGTAATAATCTTTGGTTTAGGAGAGGTTCCAATTTTAAATTTAGCAGAACCAGTCCGGCTGGCTTGAGTCGGTCTCAAAGTTGCGGGCACACATCAGGCTCAGGCTTTGAATTCTTACCTCTAGTTGTGAGGGCTGTGGCAAAGTGTTTACACATGGAATATTGATGCACCCTACAGTATCCTGTTGTATCCTGCCAGGAATTCCATCTAAAGTTGAGAGTAAATTCCCAGTTACAATGCTTGCTACCTTGCCAACCTGCCTTGCGCAGTCATAAGTCCAGGTTCTATCTGCTGAAGCTTTCAAGTCCAGGATTCTAGGCCAAGATAGTAAATTGTCCAGATTTCGGTCAAGGATATGGGCTCCTCCTGTGGACTGAAAGGGCTCTCCACTCTTCTCCTCAACCGTCTGGCAGTCTGCATCCCAGAGCTTTCCCACCCAGCCTTTAAAATGGCACATGAAATAGTAATGCCTCTCTTGAAAGAAATCACCAAGGGAGAGACTGAGAGGGCAATGAGGGAAAGAGAGAGCAAGGGAAAGAGAAGAAAAGAGAGGGAGAGATCTAGCCCTCAGACGTATCAAAGGACACCACCCTGCGTTCTTCAGGCTTTGAAAACACAACAGTGCTTTTCATCATTTTTGAAAAATGAGGAGAACAGGGTGAATTAGGTCCAACGCAAATGTTAGCCAATACGATGGGGCTTAACTCAAAGACCTGAGGTGTCATCAACTGTTCACTCTCAAAGAATAGACAAAAAAGCTTAAGAAAATATTCACAACATGCAGTCGGGCCCAAACACCTCAACCACTCAGACGCTTACACTGTGAGGGTCCCGAGTGACAAACAAGGACAAGATTGTCTCATTTAATCACTATTTCTACAGAAAGTTGGTTCCCATGGATCGCTGTCAACATTCCAAACAGTAAAGGACTGTTTTTCTTTTGATAAGGTCGTCTTGCTCAACACTCTTCGATCAGCCGCGGAGGACATTACGCACATTCGCACTTGAGACACCGGAATGGAGATGAAAAGAAACACTGTCGATTTGACACGGCTTCCTCCTCCCGCTTCTGCAGCACAAATCATGCAGGAGAAGGGAGGCTTGCGCACTTGTGAAATAACATTTATCAACTTGGAATAACACCAATAAATTGTGAAAATGGGAAGGGTGCACGCACGTGAATGTGTTGTGTAATTACTAAATAGGCCACAGTAGACTCTGAATTTCTTGTTCAAATATGATCTACTGGAAAGATGGAAGAGAACCGGGAGTGAAATATATAGGTGTAGTCTACCCAGAGTGTCCCATTTTTTCAACGATCGTATCTTATTTTCCTTCTGTGGTCCAGATCTGTACAATTTTAGGTTACATAGAGTTAAATGACTGGTGGTATTGGTGAACACCTTAATACCTCTTTAAGATCTTTGAGATCCTGAGATGTTTAACGCAGAACAAAGTCTTTGAAGTCAAGTCAGGTTTATTTGTATAGCGCTTTTTACAATGATGTTGTCTCAAAGCAGATTTGCAGAGTTTTTAAAAAAGACAGTTACAACATATATCCCCCAGTGAGCAAGCCAGAGGCAACAGTGGCAAAGAAACACTCCCTCAGACTGGAGGAAGAAACCTTGGGAGGAACCAAGACCCATTCTCCTCTGGCCAAACAGTATTTACAGTTTAATAAACTAAATACCAAAGGAAAGCTAAGAGAATCTCTGTTTGAAATCTGGATAGCAAAGCTTTAGAAGCTGCATAGATAGAGGCAGTCTCTGACTGAGGCAGTCTCTGACCGAGTCTATATGTAAAGTGGGCGTGAGCTGAAACAGTCCCATCCTACCTAAATGCTGGTGAATCTGGATGGCACAGTGATGTAACTGAGGATGTAGCAGTAGACACAAATGGACAGGAGAGCTGGCTGGTGATGGGTGAGGAGGAGGCCCTGATGGTCTCCAACAGCTTTCAACAGAGGACACTCAGGAACAGTAAAGAGAGAAAGTTAGTTCTCTCTTTACTGAAGAAAACTGAAGAAATTCAGTTTGGATGTAAGATCCATCCTTTATTTCCTGGGTACTTTGAACAACATGTCACTTATAATTGAGGTACATGAGTAATGAAGGTAAGGATGTTGAGAACAAAACTGCTCCATACCATTAGCTATCATTACCATGCCCAATGTCAATGGGTATCATCACCGTGGCTATGTAAAAATTAAATGTACACATTTTCCATTTACTCCAAATATAGTTAATACACCAAATCATGTTTGGTTCCCAAATATTGCATCTTTAGCACTGGATGTTTTCAAAAATATTTCATACAGAACTATATATGGCATGTTTTCTGTGAATCCGAACAATGATTTCACCGTCCAGAGTAAGATTTAAGCTAGAAATGGCTCCACATGCAACTCATACTTCTAAATAGAACCATTGTCTTTATGGAAGAACCCTTAAAGAATCATCTTAATGTACAGCGCAAAGCTAAAGAAGCAAAATATCAAAATTCAGTCAAGTTGCAGTTGCAGGTGAGGCTTGGGTTTCAAGTTCCTGACTTCACAGATCTCAAGTTGTGAGGCCAGTGGTCAAGTGGTTATATGTGGAATACTGATATTCTGCCAGGAATACTGCTTAGAACTGAATGTAAATTTTACAATGCTGGTAACCTAGCCAGGTCAGACTTGTAAAGTCATAAGAAGCGTTTACAACGCAACTGTTGTCAATTTGAAGTTCCAGTTCACCATTAAATGGTTCTACATTTACTACATTTAAATTTAAAGAGTCATCTTTTTAAATGCCTACAGAACTACACCAATAAAGCAACATCTGGACACCAATCATGTTTTGGCTGATTGACTACATCTGGAATAAGTGGCTTGTGGTTTTTGCCAAAATCATCCCTTTAATATGTTTTATGGTTAAAGAAGGCCACCAAAACCTGGCAGAGCAGAAAAAACTGTTAAACAGTATTTCAAGCTTTCGTCTTTGTGAGAGGTCCACTCTGCTCAGGCGTTTCTGTCCATCCTACCACTGTAAGAAAACAGCTCTGTGCTATGAATCTGAAAGGATGTGTAACTGTCAAGAAGACCTTACTGAGAAACGGAGGCACACATCAAACAAAGAAGCTGTTGTTGTTCCCAGAACTGTGGGCTGACCACGCCAGGGTCCAGACCTTGTAATCGCTTAATATGTTTGGGAATGGAATGTATGTAACCAAGACAAAATTTTGGAGATGTGAAAAACATTTATGAAGAAGGAGTTAAAAAAAAAACAGGAAGCAGTCTCCTAAAACAAATGGAAGCAAAGCATGGACGTGTGGAATCATGAAGCATTTCGAATTAGATTTACTTGTTTTGATTATATTTAGTATATTGTCGCTGTCCAATGAACAACATGTATCTCGATTTTTGTCAATTTTGAGTTTTCTACATCATTTGAACATGCCAATGGTCGTTTACATTGTGTGAAAATTGCATGACAAATGGACCAATAGAAATACTCCAAAATAGCTTTGGAAAAATTCTGGTTCCATTGACTTACATTGGAAGTAAAGTATGTTTTTGGTCTCTCCTGTAAAGTTGCAATTTTGGATATATATCAAACTAAAATGTGTCCTCAGACTTTCACACAGTACTTACATCTTAACTGTTCTGACTGTCAACATTATCCACAGGATTATCTTCATCATCATCATCATCATCACCATCATCATCACCATCTGCTTGCCCTCGTTGCTCCTGCCCTCTGTCTCAATCTCTTCACGAGTGCTTCAAGGGTGCTGGATTGTAAATGGACATAGAAGCTCTGCGGATTAGCTGCCTGATCACCGTCTCACCTCGTCCTCTCTCCTCGTCCGCTGCATTAGGAAAGTCAGCTGCTAAATCATTTACTCCTTTTTTCTCCCCCTTTCACTCAGTCTTTGGGCTGGGAAAATGTGTGTAATCCCATCAATAGAGGCCTGACCAAAGGTTCTTTATTCACGCTCCCATTCACACAATATATTTGCCTTTCAGCTCTCTTACTGGTTCTGCCACACACGCGCACACCTCGGACCTCCTAAAAGCTGCGTTTGGGGGGCATCGGTGGCAAAAGGAGGAACGTGTGTGTGTGTGTCACTCTAAGTGACTGTGTCTGCACTGGACTTTAAAAGCTGTTCCTCATGCCTGTAGGCTTCGTGGACATGGCTAACACGTCCTGAAAGAGAGGGCAAAACAAAAGGATACTCAGAACACATTAAACGTCTTCCTGCCCTGCTCCCAGGCCTCTCTTCCATCCAGCCCGTCTTCGAAATGGAGTTTTTTTTACATGTGAGCCAGGCCTGGCTGCTCAGGGACACAAGACATGGCTTCACTAATGTGTCAACAAAAAAAAGAAGAAAATGACAGTTTTGTTTGAACATTGTGTCTTCATTCACAAAGAAAACAGGGCCTTAGGCTGTGCTGAAGAGTGTCTTATGTAAAAGTTAATCAGAAGAAGATCAAGGCAAGAGTGGTAGGATTGTATGTGTATATGAGTGGATAGGTGAGCTAGCCATAACACAAGTAACAAGATATGAAATTATTGGGTTTTCCAGCCACATCCATCACTTACGGGTATATCAATATATCATGCTCACCCTGACATGTGAGTCAGTTGTACTGAAACTGTACTAACCCTAACCCTAGAACTGTCACCTTTGCCAAATCTATATGCTAGATCTGCCCCAGCCAATTGTAAGTGCACAACAACAATAACATTATATTTTTTGAGGAAAGCATTTAGGACAACAACAACTCAGCCATCCACATTCGTTTAGCATCTATCCTCTGATGCATCACTCGCAAAGCACCCCCGAAAACAACATTAGTACCAGAACTGTGCGCCATTAGCTTCATTATTATTTTTATTTTGACCTTTTATATACAACATTAAAAAAACAGCAGCGCCCTCTACTCAGTTCAGTCCTACCCACAACCTTAATATTTTTCCCGTTTCTTCATATGATAAAAAGATATTGAGATAATTGGAAGGCCAGATCCAAATCTCATTTACATACATTGACACACATGTAATTAAGATCTTTATATCAAAAGCTGGGTTCATTACAAGCTGGACAGAAACCACACAGGCTAGTTTAAAAAAAGTGCAGTACAAGACCCATAACTGATCTACGTTCATAAGATTTGTAAGATGTAGAGATTATTTAAATGTACATCTCTTTTTTTTTTAAACCCTATGGAAGAACATTCCACATGTATTGTGCATTAAGACATAAACAAACTCCCACTTTGCTCAATAAAAACAATGTTTTTTAAAAAAATGCAGACACATTGGTTAACACTGTATCTTGCATTCTGACTTTTGACTGGATGATCATTTCAAGCCTGGTAGACCACCCTGGAAACCTCTATGCAGCACGAAATGCTGTTCCATGGATGCTGGAACTAGTTAAATTTTGTACGATAGCAGTTAAGAATGAGGAAAGTTTTGTTTATTCTAAAAGCTTATTTCAGTGTGTTTTGCTGTATGACGTGACATATGTTGATACGTTACTCTATTTTGTAGTCAAGTCTAGGGTTTGTCGAATGGCAGGGTAAGGCTACCAACCAGAATGCATAATGCTAAAAGTAGAGTTTTGTGGAGGAATAATGGTGTAACATTTTTCAGGGTTTGGTCTTGAGTCCTCAGTTCTAGGAACAGATAATTTGCATACAAAAATCTTTTAGTATTTATTTATTTTCTATTATTGAAGCACTTGGATAACACTTCCAGGGCTTCATAAAATACTCCTCCCCATCACATTACCATCTGTCAGTGTTCACTGTGTTTTATTTTCTAAATAAAGAATTTATTTTTTTTACTGAGATCAAAATGTAATTTGACAAAACAAATAAATGTGATTTTGAGAAATTAAAAAATGTTCTTCTGAAATGACTCATCGAGGGTTGTAGAGAATGCAGCTGTGCATACATGCTACACTACAAATAACCAACAGTCCTAAAGTGTGTTTTATGTAAAGTTATCAAGGCTAGTGTGGTTAAACTAGGCTCAGGGAGAAGTGGTGCAAGTACAATACAATCTAAGCCATAAGGTTATTCAATACGCTTCAATCACCCCTTTAGATTTGCCCTCCAGCCAATTGCTTTAACTGAATGAATCTTTCACAGCTCTCCCTCCCTCATCCTTCTCTTGACGTTATGAATGGGTGGTCTGGATGTGTATAAACAGAATATTACCCAGCCACATTAATAATACATGGTGTAAAGTGTAGCGTGATCTCTCTTCGTCTTACTTTGGCAGGCACTAATGGCTCTTAGAGCTAGTAGTGTTACACCAAATGCTAACGAAGCAACGCAGTGTTTACGCTGAGCTGTTAATGTACTCCCCAGCCACTTTGGCCAACCTAGGGCCTCACTCATCCAGGCGAGCTAACATATGTTCATTAGAAATAGATCCATCCCACTCCATCTGACAACAAATAACTGTGATTTATTGGTCAGGGCTATAAACAAGCGGCCTTAGCCAGGATAGCGGCGGATAGCACATGTGGTGCAGAGCTTCCATTTGTATACACATTTCAGACTCTAAACACATCATTTAGTGGACACGCAGGGAAAAACAAAGGCAGCATTAAAGAAAAGCAAGTGACACTTGGTTCGTTTATCATTCAAGCTATCACTGTTGGTTACAGTTGTTACGCTAGCACCTAGCTTGTACAGCTCACACGCAATTAATGACCGGCATAGTTTATCTCTGCGCCGCCATGACTTTGGCTGTTTATATCCTGTCAACACAACAGAATTTAACGAGCCATCGATTTCAACAGGACAGCTGAAGCCTGCTTGCAGCTAGCACACGTTTAAGACTGACTTGTGTCAACAAGTCTTGCAAGAATGGCGCATACAGCTAGAAAACTGATCCACTGTATCTAAAGATATCACGTCTAAATCAAGTACTAAATCCGACACACATTTCATCAGTAGAAACCCTTATGTCTGAAAGAATGGTGGCCATTTCATTGTTAAATTAGATCAGAATTTCTTTGTTCTTAGTGATAGCTAATCTTACTATTGATTAGCACAACAGGAGCTAATTGAAGGCCTAAGGTGTCAAATTAACCACTTCACTGATTAGGAACTGGCAGAGGAATCAACCCAATCAGGTTACAATGTGGGACCAACTTTGTACACACAAGATAAATTATATACTAATGTTCAAATAAAATATTCTTTACAAGCTTCAAATGTACATGTTTAGTTTAGAACAGCCCAAATTTTTCATGTAAATCACTGTTAGCTTAGCGCCGTGCTGACATACTAATCTACTACACCCATAGGAGCACTGGCAGAAATGTGCTCATGTTTATTAAGTCTTGATATCTAGCCAGAACTAAGCACTAATATTATACTCCACCCCTAAGTAGTACACAAATAAGCTACAATGCCACACCTAGTCACAACCTCTAGCAAATATCAAGTCTTAAATTAAACAGTGTTTAGTTTTTATTGTAATTTTTCAATAAAGGAATTATACATTGAAATGCAATGTCGTTCTTCAGGCCTTATGGTGCAACACGCAACAACAGTACAATGTACCGGACTACATAGAGTGTAGATACACAGCAAAATAAAAACATACAATAAGTACACTAGACAATAAACATACAAAACCGAAATACACAAGACAATAAAAACTACACAGAACAATATGCAAATATTGAATTAGCATTTAGCAGCAGGTAGTAGTTAATAGAATAATGTGATAAAATCTGACAAATGACACTTGAAAATCAAAAAAATTTCATTCCTTATACTGAACTGAAATGACAGTAATGCATTTTTTATATACCTGCATATATCACTACTTGATAAACTGGTCAAACTGAAATCAGGTGCATGACGATGAATCCTCTTCTATACCAGAGAGAATTTGAGAAAAAAATCTGTAAAAAAAAATGTGAGCTAAAGGAGTGGCCCTTCCAGCAGGATAATGATCCCAAACATTCAAGCACATCCACCAAGGAATGAATTGCAATGAAGAAAAGGGAGGTTTATGTCTAATCAGTCTAATTGACGTTTGGAGAGGCTGAAAAATGTGGGAAGCTTTTTATTAAGTGAAATATGACTGTACATAAACTCATACAAATATCATAAAGGAACATCATAAAACCATAAAATATGCAGGATATGTTTTAATAGTCTACAATATAATAATCACTCTGTTGTATGAATATACAGCATCTTCTCATAGTTAATCTTCTCATAAGTACTTGAGGCCATGCTGTTATGTACCACTGAGAATTGCAGAATAGAAAAGTAGAATGAGTAGAATGTAGAAGCATGTGATTTCTGCTGAAACTAGAGCTCTCTTTCAGTGCAATTGTGTGGGTGGAGGGTTATGTGTGTGTGTATGTATGTGAGTGTGTGTATGTATGTGTGTGTAACAAGTCAGAGCATTGTTTACTGTCACTTCAAGGTAGACGGGCCGCACTGCCACACACATTTACTCAGACATCCACATGTGCACATCTATCAGAGGGAAAATCCAAGGACATGCAGCATGATCTAATTTCTCCATCTGTGTGAATGTGGGGATGGGAGAAAGCAGCAAGTTTCTACTCTTCATTTTATTTTGCAAGAATGTCGTATAAGCAATAGAACACTGGAGGTTGTGTGTTATCGCAAATTACATCATGTCCGTGATGATCTATGACCAGATGACAGCTGGGATGTTGTTAGCCATAACCTCCTCCCTCTCTTGCGCTTATTGCTTAAACATTGCAGTTGATTTTTCTGTGTTAAGAAATATGTGGTGTTCAATAAAAAGTCTATTAATATCATACCAAAGTCAGAGCTGAGAAGACATTTCAGACTTTAAATTGACTTTAGACTAAAGTAATTTCTCTTTCAGTGACCTTATACATGAATTATGTGGTTTCACCACAGCACCTACAGTACCTCTTGTCAGCGTGATGTAAAACTGCATGCATCCACAAAATCTAGCCTACATGGGAGGTGCACCAGGAGGAAGCTTTTGTTGTCTTAAAAGAATATCAGGGCAAAACTAAAGTTTGCTTATGACTATCTCGTGAGGAACAGGACTTCTGGAACAGAAGATGCAGGTATTTACATAACCAAACCATAGATAGCGTTAGATCAGAAAAGCCTCATATAAATTGAAAAGCATAGCAAAATTTATTGGTATGGTTTGTTTTGTTGCATGAGGGCCTGTCCAATTTGCAGTCTTTCTTTTATTTTATCAGAAATTGCTTGATTAGATTATGAGACCCTGAGAAAAAAACTGAATCTTCCAAAATGATAATGATCCCAAACATACAAGTAAATCAGTCTTTCACCTTTCAATGGTTTTCAAATCAAGTCAAAGTTTATTTGTCACAAACATCATACATGGTACAATTAATTTCTGATGATTTTCATTTTTCAATACCATTTGAACACAACAGCTGCCTTTTATAGCCAGTGATAGTTATTAAGAATGGACCAATAGGCACTTGGAATAAAACCTCTTTACTTTTAATTACATTGAAAGTAAAGAATGTTAGTGGCCTGTTCTGTAAAGTTACTAATTTGGATATACTTGTTATTCCTTATATAGTGATGATATAAATGTAGGATATCTGAAATATATATATATATATATATATATATATATATATATATATATATATATATATATATATATATATATATATATAAACAAGATAATTTAGATAACATATATCCTATGATTATAATCTAACAAAAATACAACATATACATGAATATAGATATATAGTGCCCAGTGGGGACATGCAGTATGTGTATTAGATGTATATTATGTATATATATTGAAAATAAATGATTGAACATTTCAATTTGTGATACTTCACCAAATGTTTCAGTAGTGACTGTAACACAGTTTTGATGCACAGTCGTAATAAAGTATAATATTTACATTAAGTATGAACCCATGGCAAAGTGACTTTAATGCATACTAATGCTTTTCAAACATTTCCAGTACATTTCACCATAGCAATACTATACCTTTTCTCATCCTACCATGTCAGCAGAAGTTAGTGGTGGCAGCGGCCCACCTGCTATTTCAATAAGTGAGTTAGAACATCCTGCATGCAGCAGTGGCACAAAAATGACGGGACAAAGAAGAAGAAAGGTCAAGCATCCTCTGGCCATCAGCAAGGCTATGTGGAACAAGCTCTCTCTCTCTCTCTTTCTCACTCTCTCTCTCGCACACACACAAACACACTTGCATGCGCATTTGCGCGCACTCCCGCTCCTGTCACACTGTATTATCTCTCAGCGTGCTGAAGCCTGCCATGGTGTGGGCTCTGCAGGGGAAAGTGATATGATTGATTAGAGCTGGAGCTCCATCTGACTTCTGTCTGCTCATGGACAGCGGTGAGATGTCCACTCCCAAACCCAAAGCTCTGTCTCCCTATGTGCGTGTGCTCTTTTGGCCCCACCCTGCGTAGCACTGCTTTAAAGCAGTGGTCCCCAGCATAGTCCCTGTAGCTTTACTTTCCTACAGACTTCAGCTCCAATCCTTCTCCACCCCACCTGATCCACTCACTGTCTTTAGAAGTCCCTTTTAAGCGTGTGTGAATCTTGGGTTAGAGGTTAAACCTTTAGGAAGGTAGATGTCCAGGAGGGGGGTTGGGGACCACTGCTTTAAAGGAGCCGTATAAATGAGTTGTTTTCAGTTTTTTATGGAAGAATTGTATGTTCTATATAGCTGGGGCACATTTAGTATGTTTAGCATTGCTTGCTCCCGTTGAACAACATGTTCATGTCGACGTAATGGTGCGAAACAATGTGCAGTGGGCTATGAGGTACGTCTTCTCTTATTTGATTGGTGTGTCAGGCGTTTTACCCAATCAGCAGCAATCCTGCTGATAAACCCTGCCATGTTAAAAAAGCAGTGCACACAATGGATTGTACTAAAGTCCTCCACAACATAGTTGTAGAAGATGCATGTTGTAAAGGTTTTTGGGTACCACTTTAGAATAAGACCACCCTTATAAAGTGGTTTTAAATGTTTTAAAATTAGTTTATTAATGTTTTAGTTTATTCATATACACAAAGTATTAATAGGCAGCGAAACACATTATTATGCTGTTCTAGCTGTGGGGAGCTGTTCTATCTGAATATGAATATGAGTTAAAGCAGACAGGTTTAATGTTGACTGATAGTAAAGACAAAGTTCCATCAGTAAACATCAACATCTGAACTTCAATAGTATAAACAGTGGGTCCACAGTGGGTAACAGTAAAAACTACATGCCACTACTTACCAATTTCATTAATATGTTGCAATAACTATGAATTAATTCATTTTAACCATTCATATACCCTTTATAAAGGTAGACTTATTCTAAAGTTTGGTAATCAGACTCTGACAATTCTTTGAAAAGGATACCAATAGTTACAAACACACCAGAGTGTTCAATGCAGCCCTAATTCTGTTTAAGAACATATTTTTCTGTTTTGCCAGGGCTGAAAACAGTCCTGATCAAATGTTTGACGACCGAGGCCAGTGGTGTGCTTCCTTTATGTTTGGAAGGTCCAATCATATCTTTGCAGCTATGCCTGGACAACCCCTACCTTAACCTTAACTCAAAACCCAAAACATGATGCTACACCAAACCCTAAACCTAACACGACATATAATTCTATTCTTAATCTTAACCTCAACCCACAACCTAAACCTACATTGTGAGTGTTTTGGTACATAATCCCACACAAATATCATAAAAAAAGTAAATAATGCAGCTGTTTTGTGGTGTGATCAACTGCATGTAGGCCAAATAGAATAATCTAACTGTGATTTTTGATCAAATCCTTGTTTATAGGGAGGTAGTTTAATACAGGTGATGTGAGAGGACGAGTGAAGGTATGCACTGCTAGTCTTTGTGAGATCATTAGAAGCTTGTGTGTCTTTGTGTGTGCGTGTGTGTGTTTCTCAGTGTGTGCACCACTGAGACACATACTTACAGTGACAGAGGAGGTGTTAGATGCCTCGCAGGGCTCAGCGTGTGCTCTGCTTGGCTGGCCTGTTCGCCTTCTCACCTTAATCCAAACAGAAAAGAGACTACCAGCGTGGGTCCCAAATAACTCCTCTACTACCACTGGAGAAGAGTCTACAGGCACACATGCAAGCTTCATTCCTAAGAACTCCTGAGCACCTAAGCTTGTTTGCTTTTGTGAATGAGCAGAACTAGTACCCTCAGAACTCACTAGGACATGTTACTAGTCATCATAATCTGGTCCAGGTAATGAAGACCTTTGGGTTATCTGAATATTACAGCCAGATGTGTTGGATCTGAAGTCTCGAAGGTGGTAGACCTCCAGGACCAGGATTGGGTAGCTCTGGTCTATTTCATGCTTTGTAGTGTTTGCATTGTTTAATCTACATTCAATCATAAATCCATTAACTTAAAGAGAGGTCAACTTGGTCAACCTGAAAACGGCCATATAATGCTGTAAATTGTGTTTACATCATCCTAGTTTAATAATGAAAGTTTAGTAACTTCCTTTAAATACAAATGTTTGTACAAGAGGGCAGAAAATGAGTTGTTATGACTCTAGCCAGCAATGGAGCAAAAGCAGTGGTGGATTATATGTGCAGAAATCTACTTTCCAGGCTGTGAAGCGGATGCCAGCACTGTTTTTCAAGGATTTTCGAGGAATTCAGGATGAGTATGATTGACGTTCGTCTTTAAATGAGGCTGAAATTGGCTTCCTATTCGCCAACTTCTTAATTCTTAATTTATGTTTCAGTTACCTTAAACCCTGGCGGGTAAGTGTAATGACTCTAAATTATTAAAACATGTTGGGAATTACAAAAACGTAGCAGATTTATTTGATTTCCTGTAAAATCCCTCTGCACGTAGGTCGCCATTGTTGTAACTACGGACGTGCACAGCGGGTAGTGACGTCAAATGGTTGCAGTAACCAGCCGTCACACTTGAGCACAGCTAGCTAGCTTTACATGGCTACTGTTCAGCCTTTGCAGTTTGAGCCAGATTGCAACACAAGAGGGAATCCTGTTTCTCAGTTCTTTGTGTGGTTCTCGCTCCATATTCTAGGGCGTTTGGACTTCCTGTGTGTGGAAACTGTGGCAC
This sequence comes from Megaleporinus macrocephalus, assembly GCA_021613375.1. Taxonomy (NCBI): domain Eukaryota; kingdom Metazoa; phylum Chordata; class Actinopteri; order Characiformes; family Anostomidae; genus Megaleporinus; species Megaleporinus macrocephalus. Next base: position 21,926,764 of record CM038726.1, read on the forward strand.
TACATTGTGTTTTAGCCTACACTTAAAACCGAGAGCCTCCGTCAAGTCGTTCACCAGTTGTGGTCTCCTGAACGACTCAAACACATCAGGACTGATGTGACAAGAGCGTAGGGGCGGGTCTTTTGGTAGCTGTGTTCGTCCACAAGCTGCTTCCCAAATTTTTCTCCTTTGGGATAGCTGTAAAGACTAATATCAATCTTCTCACTGCCTTTCCACTGGAAATAACATCCAACGGCAACACAATGTGGCATGGTTTTCTTTAAGCTAGGTTCGCTAACTAACATTCACTCCTTCTAACCGCAGTCAAGTTTAGCGCGCTGCAACCATTTGTCGTCATCTACCCAAGAGGCATTGTGTCCATATGTCAAATATATAGAATAAAAGCTTTAATTTATGAATACATTTGCTACTTTTTGTGATTTTTTCAACGGGTCTTAATAATTTAGAGTCATTACAAGATATTAAGGCTTACCAGAGTTACCAGCCGAGGTTCTCTTTAATGCTACAGCTTGTTCTGGTGCCAGAAGGTGGCTGCGGCACTATTTAAGGTGGAACAAAAAAATTCACAAAAAAAGCCAGTGAAAGAACCTACCTCAGCGCCCACATCTTTAAAAAGATCCTGGATATATTTATTTCCAAGATGCTCGTTTCTTCTGCACATTTCATCAAGCTTGGCCAGTGTAATCCATCACAACCCCAACAGCACCCTGTATTAGCCCTGCTGTGTGATTTTATCCTCCTTTCGCCGGTTGCAGCCAGATCATCTTGAAGTGCAGGCTTCATGGCGAGCAACAACATTAATTTACTTTGTGTTGATGTTGACGTTCATTTTATTTTTCTGCCTGTGATCATCAAAATATTCATGAGTGCAGCATAAAGGCAAAGAAACAGATCATTGGATTCTGGTTCTAGGCTGTAAATGGACTTGTAAAACCGCAGCTGGACATTTTTCAGCCCAATGAAAGAGCTTTCATGCAGATATCAGAGAGAAACTTGAAATGCTAAAAACTTTGCATTCTGTGGCACCTTTTATTCAAATCTAGACCTAATTTTAACTCTAATCTTTACCTAAACCCCAAAACAGGCTTTAGCCCTGGTCTTAATCCCAACCCATTTTTTTATTTTGTTGATAACCATCCAAGCTTCAGAAAATAATATATTATCAACTGTAGGTATTCTATGAACAACTCTCAAAATTAAGTGTGACTACAGTAGGACTAATGCAGATGCACTAGATAGAGAATCCTTTTATTATACTCCAGACTTTTGAGTGTACATAGCTGAGACCCCGTTGACAGTACACACATTGTCACTGTCTAGAAGCTTGACTATCCACAAGGCTTTATTGACTGGAACATACGCCATGTTCAAGAAGTTCAGACAACTTTATTCAAATCATGTTAAAACTCGCCCCAACATGCATCCCTCTGAGCTCTATGGGTGAACATTCATGATCTGAAAGCACACTGATACCCCATGAAAAGTTGTAACACATGCAGCTCTCTGATCTGTCTTTGATCTGTGCTTGTAAAGGTAAGGTTATGGGTTCAAGTCCCACACTGCAACCTTCTGATAAAAGTACTTAACCTCAATTACTGCCGTAAAGATGTCAAGCTGTCTGGGTGTGATGTGCCAAATAAAACAGCTAAAACGTAAAAAAAAACGAAAACACATGAAGACCACGTGAGTTTTAAGAGCCTCTGCCCATCAAAGAGATAAAGAGAGAAGCATAATCTGACCATTATGGAAGAAGGATGAAATCTTGTTTAAAAGGCAAAGAATCACAGACTTTCTCGATTCTATCCCAGAGCAGGGTAAACCCTCTTAAATGGTAGTAATCTTACTGTTGAGAAAAAAAAACAATGTCTCAGAAAATGACCACTGAAAAGAATGAGAGTGATGGGGAGTTAAAAGGTTTACTGGATGCTGATATGATTGCAACCCTTTTTTGCTGCTCTGAATCCACAGAGCTCTGTGAGAGCAAGCTTTAGAACAATGCTAACGTCACTGCTAAGCTTCTGCTGGGCTGTGCTTCACTTTACTGTGAGGTCCTGACTTAAGTTGATACGTGTCAATCCGTTTCACTAGCTTCTTCTCATTGAACACTAGGTTTTCTGGTTTTGTGTGGGCTCAGTAGTTTGACCCAGACATATGTAGTTTATCTCTGGAGCCAGAAGTTAAATAGGTCAGTTCTACGTTCATCTGAGAGCCGCAGTAGTCGTGCATCAGACGCTCGCTAGCACGGAGGCTACAAGTCAAAGGGTTCTGAACGAAAGGACAAGTGTGCGAGACAAACAGCATAAACATTTAATGTGTGCTGACAGAGGCAATAAGCCCTTGGACCTGGACACACTCACTTTAGATGGAGAGAAAACAACTACTATAAATCCCCACAAATGTGTCTCCCCATAAAAGTGTCAGGAGGTCAATTTTATTTGGCCACACAGAAAGAGGGAGAGGGCCTCATGGCAGAGCTCCGTGCTGAGGCCTAGGGTTGCGAGCGTGGAGAATGGGCACAGATTTGGTGGTTTTCAAACATGGCCGTGTCATGTACCTTCACAACTTTTTATTTAGACACAGACAGAATGCATGTATGCCCAATAGTGGACACGGACTATTAGCGATAGCCCCCAGTCTTCAGTCTTCAGCCTTCAGTCAAGAAAATAGTATAAAAAAAATAGTATAAAAAAAGATAATGCACGTTTCTGATTTCTAATAGAATGTTAGTGCTCAGTTTTGGCTGTTCTGGATGAAATTGGGTTATCAGAGTCTTGTAAAACACATTCCTTGTAATATCTGAATCTTGTAAAATAATTTAGCCTAAGATTTAACTTGTATATTGCAATTTTACAGTGACCTTTTGAGCAGAGCTCCCACTCTGCTGCTGCTTTTCATTTCTCACAACTGAGTGAAACATAGCTAGATAACTGCCTTTGCCCACCATCAATAATGAAGACCTATAGTGACTGATGTAAAGTTAAAACAGGAATGAGCCTAAGCCCTTGAAATGTCTCTCCCACCTCACTGTAACAGTAGAACCCCATAAATTAAATTCACCAGGATTTAGACACAGACAGAATGCATGGATGCTCAATAGTGGACACGGACTATTAGCGATAGCCACCAGTTTTCAGTCTTCAGCCTTCAGTCAAGAAAATATAGCATAAAAAATGATAATGCACGTTTCTAATTTCTAATGGAATGTTAGTGCTAAACTTTGGCTGTTCTGGATTAAATTGGGTTATCAGAGTCTTGTAAAAGACATTCCTTGTAATATCTAAATCCTTTAAAATAATTTAGCCTAAGATTTAACTTGTATATTGCAATTTTACAGTGACCTTTTGAGCAGAGCTCCCACTCTGCTGCTGCTTTTCATTTCTCACAACTGAGTGAAACATAGCTAGATAACTGCCTTTGCCCACCATCAATAATGAAGACCTATAGTGACTGATGTAAAGTTAAAACAGGAATGAGCCTAAGCCCTTGAAATGTCTGTCCCACCTCACTGTAACAGTAGAACCCCATAAATTAAATTCACCAGGATTTACATATAACTGTGTTAGCACTATGGGTGTGGCTGTGGAAGACCAGTTTGCACAAGTGATTTATTATTATAAAAAACAAAGGGTAAGCAGGACAGTTGCAAGGTTCATTCTCACCACAAGAGTTACTACACCCGCTGTTACAAGCAGCTAACAGCAGTCCAATAGTCCAGAGGCCTATGTATCGCTCCTCCAACAGGTAGGTGCGAAGACCCCCGGTGAATGAACCCTGAGAGCTTTTATTGCAGAAGCCCTGCCCCAACTAAATTAATACCTCACATGAGGGTTGACGTACCGAGATGTTAATTATACACATACATACATACACACATTCATATATACAGTTGTTACATAACCATGACTCTTCTTTATACGTTACGGGTAAGTATTAATTTACTAATCCAATTTCTCTAATACAGGTTTTACAACCTTAGGACACTGAGGACCCTCTCCCTTCCTGAAAGTGGATCTGCCCAACAGGAATAAGAAGCCCCAGTTCCCTTTACCTCCTATTTGCCCTGCATCCCTTCCTACACCAGGACATCAGGGTAACAATTTTCACAAGTTTAAGTTAAATACTCAGGTTAGTAGTGTTAATATCAATGAGGGGCTTACCCTGCACCAGCACACTCACACTGCTCCAGAATTAGTCCTTCATAGAGGTGTTACTGTACTGAGGATCAGTAACACTTCAGCAACAAACTAGTGAAGAAGCAGTGATGAAGCGTTTGAATATATTATTTACATTGAGTAGGTGTTTTTGTTGAAATGTTAGATGAATGTCATTAAGCAAAACTGTTCTCTACCCAAAACCTATACCTAACCCTGGGCTAAAACCTAACCTCAACCCAAAAGCTAATCCTAGCCCTAATCTTAAACCAAAACCAAAACTTATCTCTAATCCTGGTCCTAATCCTAACCCCAACCATGGCTCTAATCCTAACCCCAACCATGGCACTAATCCTTACCCTACCTCAAATCTTAATCCTAACCTTGATCCTAATCCTAACCATAACCTTGACCCAAAAAACTAATTGTAAACTTCACCCTGGCCCTAATCCCGACCCAAACCTAGTCCTTATCCTAACCCTAACCTTAACCTTGACCCAAAACCTATGTGTAACATTCATCCTGGCCCTGATCCTCACCCTAACCTTAAACTTAACCAAAAGATAACTCTGGTTACTAGATAGCGTCAGCAACATGTTAGCTAAAGCTTGTTGATGATGGTGTGTATTATACTTGTTACATGTTCAGTGATCTACAGATGTGAACTTGGACCCTCCAAATAAAGTGAAAACAACTGAATCCACCAGATTATTTATAACTGTTATGTACACAGAATTAAAAGTCTCCTGATGATCTACTGGATGTGTTCAGGTGTTTCATTGTTGCTACATCATTGATGTGTTGTTGTTATTGTTACTGAGAGCCTGTTGAGCATCAACTGCCTTTAAACAGGACCACCCCAAATAAAATGTCAGTGATGAATGAAATAGAAAACGGCACAGGCAGTGTAAGCCAATGCATTATTGCAGACACAGTTTAATGCTAACAGTGACTTGACTCAATGATTCCTGGTAAAGCCCAGGAATTAGACTGAAGTAGACTTTATCCAGTTCTGTATGTACAAATATGTACTGGAATACAGAATAATAGCAAATTTCATAAAAGATGTCATGACCTTACCATCCTATTTTTCCTATTTGAAGTATTTTACATGACCTTCAGGTTCACCAACACTCTCTGAACTGAAGCGTTCGTGTCCAGCCCCCTACAGAAATGCGATCTCTTTAACAATATGTTAAAATAAATAATATTCACCACAACCTGAATGAAGCCTCTCTAAGAACATAGCTAGCAGCTCATGTCAGCGAACGTGGATATTCATTTTAACAGTTAAGCTAACATTAACTTCTTTCATATAGTTGCCTGTAGGGCAGCCTGAATTCTGGCTAAGTAAGATTGGTTCACATGACATGGAGCAGGAGGGTTTCACTTTGCGTCACTCTCACGACTCTGGGCCGCCGCATCTATGTGCCCTGAGGAGGCGTCCTCATACAAAACTTCTAGTTTAAGCTATTTATGCAAACACGAAAGCAAAAATATATTCAAAAAGCAGAATTAGTATATTATAGTAATAGTAGTAATACAGTATAACAGCAATTCTAAGTATTATATAACTATTTTGTCCTCCGTATGATCAGCTCAGCCAAAAAGACCAAAGGGGCTGCTGCTAGGGCAACTTTCTTCCTGGCCTTGTGCCCATCCTTGAATCAAAACATGATTGGTTGCTTTCTTCGTCACTTTCTAAGTACACGGTAGTTAATCTGATGTGCAAAGCCTTTAGCTCAGCTCTTCACGTCCTGACCAATGGGAGAACATGCTTAAGTGCATCTGCCCAGATACCATGGAGCAAAAAAAAGTCTGAAGAAGTTTTCTATTGGACTTTTTGATATTTTTAGAACTCTTTTCCAACCGAAGCACAATGTGTTACTGTAGCCATACAGCAGAATTTAAATAGAGCGACCCTGATGTGTCTGTTTAATTAAAACGACAAACTTTGTTTTGAGTTCCCAGAAATCATTAGGCCTTCTCCGAAGGTCTTGAAAGCCCAGAATTCCCTATTAATGGTCCCTATGTGTAATATTATATAATCTGTGTATTTATAGCTTTCTGTGGCTTTACTGGTAGAAGAAACTGTCCTTATAAACTGCATCGAATTATAGACTCTATGTCTGCTTAGCCCTCAGCCATATGTAGTTGAACAGAAAGCAGTCCTCCAGTCAGCCTGAGGTGAATTCTCTGCCACTGATGACCACACTGAAGCAACATCCGGCTTCTTTCCAGCTGTCTGGACGAATATACAGATAAATATGTTATAGATAACAGTACAGTGTATAGTATCAACCAACAAGTCTATTTGAGAGGGTGATACACGAAGATTGATGCACAAAGAAGATGTCAGGGGCTAGATGGTGAACTTTCATTACTTGCTTGCTACATTAGCCACATAGCTCCAATGAGAAGGCACCCAGTTTCAGACACCAAATATATCTTGACTGATCAACTACATTCAGAGCAAGAGTACCAATCTCTAAATCTGACCTGACAAGATATCCCTCCACTCTACTCTTGCATAGGAAGTGGTCATCTCACAGGCTATTGGCAGAACAGGAGATGGAAACACTATAGAAACAAGCATGTGGCCAGTGGCCCTGATGTGAGTAAAAATGTCTATGTGTGTGTGCGTACTGTAGACATCTGGGGCGGCAATCAGAGGGCCGCTCTCAAGGGCTGCCAAGGCAAACAAGGCAATAACAAATCCACTTTACAGATCATCGATCTGCCCCGGGCCGGGCCAACGTAAACACTCGCCGCCTCAAGTTTGCTTTTCAAAGCAGGGCTCAGGGATCGAGAGGAGGCTGCTTACCACCCCCCCACCCTCCCCTCCATCCATTTCTTTCTGTCTGTCTGTCTCTACCCTTCTCTCTACTGCTCTCAATTCAGTTTAATTCAGGCTACTTTATTGGGATGATAGCTATTGCTGCTATATTTGTATTAGGAAATATCAGATCAAAGTGTGATGATAATAAAGAGTAAGCAGCACTGAAACTAGAATGAGTAGAACAAAGAAAAATGTCTACGCTCTTTCTCTATTTTATCAGTTCATCATATCATATACTTATCATATAGGTGCACTTTATAGTTCTCCAGTTACAGACTGTAGTCCATTTTCTAGACTTTCTGCATACTTTATTGCCCCCTTAAATCCTGCTCTTCAGTGGTCGGGACCCCCCACAGGACACTGGAACAGGTATTACTTGGGTGGCCAATTGCACATTTTAAGCACTGCAGTGACACCATTGTGGTGGTGGAATGTGGGTGTGTTGTGCTGGTACGAGTGGCTCAGACAGAAAACTCGATTTTGAGTTTTCTATGTCATTTGAACACGCCAATGGTCGTTTACATTGTCTAACAATTTCATGATAAATGGACCAATAGAAGTCCTCCAAAATAGCTTGGAAAACACTCTGGTTCCATTGTCTCTCCTGTAAAGTTGCAATTTTGGAGATTTTTCATTGGACAATGACGATATACAATATGATTGTGTTAATTAGTTTAAAACATAAAGAATGGACTAAAATGAACGAATAGAGTTTGCTCTAACAGCCACTCTGCTCCATCGTGCTGCTGTATTAGCAGTGCTGTATGAGGGGGAGTTATATGTGTCAGGACTGCAGCAGATGGTGTGAAGTTCGGCAGAGCCAGAAGGCCATTGATTTTTGGGGACAGTGGATTATGTGAGGGGGACCCAGGACGCAGCGCTGTAGCAAAGAGCAACTGCCAGCTCAGATCAGAGACAGCTTAGTACTGTAAAACAGTCATCTACAATGATAGAGAGAGAGAGAGAGAGAGAGAGAGAGAGAGAGAGAGAGAGAGATTATCAGTTATTATTATTCATTATTACTAATCTTTTCTCTTTTCCTTTATTGATCACTAATAATCCTGTAAATAAATGAATGTACTTTGTTGATGTTTATGTGTTTATAACAGTGTATCTTGTATTTCTGCCTGTAAAGCACTGCTAAACTGAAAGTCTCAACACTGAGAAAAATACATACAAATCTTTCTCTCTCTCTTTTCTTTCTCTGTTTTTCTTGGTCTCTCTCTTTCTCTTCTCTCATTCATTCCCTTTTTTCTCACTGTGTCACTCTCTATCTGTATCTTTCTTTCTCTGCCATTCTATCTCTTTCTCTCTTGAATTATTTTTCTGATCTCCCTATACCTCCTCACCTGATCAAATGTGTGACCTGATTGTCTTTCTCTCTCTTGCTGTTGTCACTTTCACTGTCTTTGTTTTTCTGTCTTTTATCACTTCCTTCCATCTTTCTGCCTCGTTTGCTCTCTTTATGTCTGCATCAGTTTCTTTATTTAGTCTGTCTCTCTATTTAGCTTTCTCTTTCTTTTTTCTTTTTTTACATGCTTATTCTGACTGGTTTTCTCTCTCTGTGTCTCACTTGCTCTCTCATTCTCTCCATCTGTATGTATCTCTTTCTGTCTGTCTTTCCTTTTCACTCACCTCTTTCTCTCTCTTTCTCTCTTTCTCTCTCTTTCTCTATCTCTCTCTCTCTCTCTCTTCTCTCTCTATCTCAGTGTTTAGCTGTGTGTTTAGTTCCTCAGCGAGGTCCGGGTCAGGAGACAGCCTCCATTGAGCGAGCAAATGAGGCTTTTCACCCCAGAGACCACAGCGCGGAAACACAGCGTCCGTCTCAGCCTGCGTCTGTATGTCCAGCCGCACAGAGGTTCAGAGTGAGCCACAGATGAGAAGTGCCAGAAGATTTGGGTCATCCGCCAAGATCCAACACACACCTGATGTGGAGAAGTGTATGTGTGTGTGTGTGTGAGAGAGAGAGAGAGAGAGAGAGAGAGAGAGAGAGAGAGAGAGAGAGAGAGAGAGAGAGAGAGAGAGAGAGAGCGAAACACTCACAATGCTAGCATTAAGATTTGAGCTCTTTTTGTATTTAAGAGATTCTGCAGTCACAAAATCAGCAACACACTTTCCTCTGTGTATGTAGTCAATCAGCTGGTACATGGTTGCTTTTTAAACTGTGCACCAGAGCGGCGAGTAGCCCTGGATCGATTATTGATATGATCAAACACTGTAATATTTTAAAGGGGCCATAACATGGATTTTCCACATTCAAATGAATTTAAAATGTACTTATTGAATTCAATAAAACTTTACTATAATATTGTTTAATATAGTGCACAAAGTACACTGGACCATAAAATCCATATACAGTATAGACACTGAGTAGCAGAAACAGCCTGTTTAAAATATCTGAAATATACTGAATTATTTTTATGACGTCACAAAAGCAAACACAGGTCACATTTATATGCCTATTCAGCGTAGTTTATATTTTACTGTAAGTGAGTGGCATTTGTAAGCTAGTCTTTTTCTCTTGTGTGCTAGTAAAAGCAGGAGGCACCTCAATGTTTACACTATATCGTAAACCTGCTTAAGGCCTGGAAAAGCCTGTAGCGATAGCAACTGTTACTATCTGGACTTCCCCAGTTCTGTCGCTCTCTGATTGGTTGGTCTAATGACCCAGTATCCTCAGCTTTGCAACACTTTTCCAGATATTTTTAGCGGGAAGGTTTCAGCACTCCAAACTGAAGCTAAGCCGTTTTCACCTCGGCCAGTGACCCGGTCAGCGGAGGCCGAGGATGTCACTTCCTTTGCTTGGCCCTAAAAGATGATGAGAGCGAGAGGGGGAGAGAAATGCTGTGTTCCTTTACACGTAAATCTTGTGTATTTTATTTGTATGACTTAACAACATTCACCTACACACACATATAACCCATATACTCACATATTCAGACAGAGAAGTACAGTTTTTGGGTTGGACTGTTAAAAGGTTAGTAAAGATACACTTCCTAAACTAGCTATGCAATGCAGGATCCACATTAGCACCCTAAACACTGACTCACACTTAATTGTAAAGCATGCAGCTGCTCATTAAATGCCCAATATAACTTTTACTCAATGATGACAACATAGCCAAATTGGACAGCTGAGATGTACAAAGACGAGGAAGGATCTTGAAAATCTCGAGGCACCAATAACTTGACAACCTAAACTGGTTTGCTTTGATAAAGTCAACAACTTTGGGGTTTTTTGCCTTTGGCTTCAAAACAGGTAAGAAATTATGTATTCTATTCGATCAGGCATGCAATCTCATTTCACAAGGCCTTGAGGCAGACACATGCACAGTTATAGACTCTTGGGGTGGCTTGAGAATAAAAAACTGTGGATAAAAAACTGTATTACAGTTAGGCTATAATAGACAGGTCGTTGTTAACTAAGTGCTGATGATGTCATAAATAAACTCTTAGGAAGAGGAAGGTATGCTTTGCAGCAAGAAACTTCAGAAACACTGCTTTAAAAATCTGTGACAGCCTGTTACGTGTCCTTTTTCAAAAAGCCCTGAATTGCGTTGCTAGTCTTCACAGAACCAGAGATGTAGGCATTCTAGGTGGTCTTGCCGAGACACTTGTACACTGCAGAGGTCTGAAGAGCCAAAGAAATTTAGAAAAAATGAGTAATTCACATTAAGCCCCATCTCCACATGACTTTTGTTGTAGGTCTTGGGAAACTGGAGATAATGAGTATAGGATCTTTGAAGCAGTGCAGATTGGTGAAGAAATGTTCTCCACAACTCCACAAGTCAGTAGAGCATGATGTGCCCTTGCCAACGAGCTCTGGATCACTTTACTAGATCATGTTAAACTGTAGTAACAAACTCTGAAATCACCAGTCTTCCCACCCACTGTCTTCCCTGAGGCATCTTTGTTGTTAGTGTCCATTACATGATCAGGATCTAGCTAAAGTAAGGTAAAGTAAGTTTTCATGTTATTCTTTTCCCAATGAAACCATGCCTTGCTCTTCAATGTCAAACTGATAAAGGACTAAAGGCTTGAAGCAATGAGGGATAGCAGCAACTGTTAAGCAGTGATCAGAGATTTGGGAAAATAAAACTTGGAATTGGTCGATTGGACTATTCCTCACTCGTTCATGAGCTGGACAGCGTAATGATTTTGCCCAACCGTGCACAGCACTTACAGAAAATCTAATTTTATTATTGTTAAAAATGCAGCATAATAAACAGTATTTGATCGGCTAGGCCTGTGATCAGCATGCGTAGGCCCAGGCTTACGCGTAACTGCATGTCTGCCAGAGGATACACACAGAAAAGCAATCGGATAAAGCACACACTCCTGCTGTATTACAGCTCTCATCGCTCATGACTTGTATGAGGAAATGAATGGAGACCCATAGGAAGTGCAGGGGTGGCCTGACAGCATGCTCTGACCCACCGCCATGTGTATGCGTGTGTGTGTGTGTGTTATGATAGCCCACTGGGTCATTAGCTGTAATCAGAAGGACCTTTCGCTGTCTACAGCCCCATAGGGCCATGTCTAATCAACTACTCCGGCTTCCTTACCCTCACACAAAGGAGATTAGCCAAGGTGATTTTTTAACCTCAATGGGACTCACCTGGTTAAATAGAGGGTAAATAAATACAGAAAACACACATGCACACATTGGGTTTTAAACAGTGTAAGGACACGGGGGATACATACGTCCCATATGTATTATACATATGTACAATACTCTGCAAGTCAAAGGCCGATCCTCATTTATTTCATTTCCAAGCAAAACAGGTATTAACCAAAGGAGTTATTAAATATTTCAGCATTAAGAAAAAAAACTGACCAAATATTTTCCAGAATTTTCAAAAACTAAATAAAGCATCACTTTCCTTCAGTATTTTGTGTGTCCACCTTTAACTTTAATACAGCTCCAGTCTTTTTGGAAGACTTGCATCCACTTTTTTACAGAAATTTGCAAGGATATTTTTTCACACCTCCAAAGTTCAGCATTTTCTAATTATGTTAATCCCTGGGGTGGTCAGTTCATTGTTGCAAGAACATTAGTAGCTTATTTACTGGATGGAAACATGTAGTTTTTCCCAGATCTGCAGCAAGAGTGGAGCTTGATTTACTGCTCTACTGATTCAATGCTCTATTTAATGGTTACGGTTTTGGTGGTATATCAAAAAAAGAGGAGGCAAGATGCAAATATCGGTCTGAGGTTTTATTACAATCCAAGATAAAGCAAGAAAATCTTTTACAAGTGTAAGTAAACAAAAGAACTATACTAAGAAATATTAGAAAACTATATTAAACTGAAAGCATGTGGAGTTATAATCTCTTTCAAATTACTTCCTGAAAAATGAATTTGAAGGAATGCTTCCATCTGGTTCCAGTGAGTTAAATTGAAAGTTAAGACCTTTGGTCTCTCTTTTAAAGTTACCATTTTTGAGGAGCTTGTTTTTTATTGGACAGCGACGATGTATTGCCTGTCTTTAGTACTTTTACTTAATGGTCTTAAACATGTATGAATGTGTGAAAGACACACGTGCCCTGGACACATGCAGCTAACACTTTAGTCTAACCCTGAAGATAAAAAGAGTCTGGCTAACCATTCTGTCAATCTATCAGCCATTCAACAAAAAACATATTTATACTTCAAGAAGGACATTTGGAGCCCAGCCCACATAATCAGAGCCATGGGGTGCGATTTGAAGCGTTAAGCTCTTTAGGCCATGCTTTGGGTCAGCGTCCCGTATATCAAACCTCCCGCCCATCACTGACCCCTCCCCTGCTGGGCCGTTTGTCCAATTAGACATGGCCGGCAGGGGGTCACCCCTTTAGTGTGAAAAGCAGTGACAGATTGAAGCGAAATAGAGCTGTTTTCACAGACACGCCAAGTAAGCAGGTCAGTAGAGGGACTGCAGTGAACAGACTACATACATAATTCTTTCACACTTCATTAGAGACGCTTTTACTGAGTGTCTGGTTTATTGTAAACATCTACCTGTTTGTCTACAATGCCCACCTGATAGGTCCACTATAGAGGTATCAAAATGGATTTTTACACACTGTAGTGTCACTGGCGCCACCCAAACATGTCCAGCCAAACTCATCTCTGAAAAGCTGTTCCAATAGAGATGTACCTTCATGCAGGATTCACCTACAACACTGAATCTAAGAATTTCCAAAGGTTATCATCAGCTAGGCCAGATGTGGAGGAACGGGCCTGGAGCTGCTAAGAAAAATATAGGACATTAAAGCTCAACATTCAGGAGAAAGCTACAATTACCATAATCCACCTATTTAAGAAACTGGAGAAACAGAAGAAATTTAAGAAACTTTATTTTCTTAGAAGTTATTAGACTTAACTTTTTACATCGTGTACACACAGCACGCGGTACAGCAGCACAAAACAGTTTGTTTAGTTTTGCTTCACTTCATTTACTTTTTTCTGGCCACCACACACAAAATAGTCAGTTTAGTGGAGGGTGATGATTTGAAGGTAGCGTATTGTCCCAGTAAATGACTCTCTGACACTATGTCCATCTGCAGGATTGTCCTGTGGTTAGAAACTGACCACGGAGGAGGTCATAAAGGATGGCAAACACAGATTGTTCAAGGCAAAACTAATTGTGCACCAGCAAGTGGATGATGAAACTAATTCTAAACGGTTCTTGTCTTAGATGACTTGAGGAACAATAACAATGTTTTTTGCACTTGTATATCAATTATCTGCAAATAAGCTTACTTCTATTGAAAGGTTACCAAAAGTGGTTCCTCTAAAACATTCTTTTTGGCACCATTGTTATAACATTGTACAGTAATTCTTGAATACACTAAAGATCAAGTAGAGTATTAGCTTTTTTCTAGACCAGGGTACCGCTGTTAAGCAACCATCATTAAAAACACAAACACCTTGCTCACCGCCTAAAGCTCATCAGCAGGTCCAGGTGGCTGGAACGGTCGGCCTTTGTCGCCTCGGCCTGTTCCTGACCCGCTGTGGCGATATAATCACTGCTTCTGCCCGGCTACAAGCGGACTAAGAGCCTTACGGGTGTGAGCGGAGGCCAGGTGCCAGTTTCGATGGACCTTAACCCCAGGCTGATTCTGAAAATACGTTACCCTGACACTTATTAGCCGGGCGATGCGGGGACGCAGCGGTGGGGGCCGGACCAGAGGGAGAGAGACAAAGAGGCGTGGAGGAGGAAGCCGTGTTGCAAAGCCTACGTGATCAGGACACCTCGAATGTGTAAATCCTCATTCCAGACGGAGTGGCGTTCTCACTGAGGGTGTCGGTTGGCCAAGAGGTTTAGACCTGCATGGCGTTTTATGTTTATTATATAATGGTAACCACTGGTACTGTTATTAATCATTGAACTGTGTTAAATTCATTCAGTCTAATCTGTTAATATCCACTGTTGTGGTAAGCAGATGCCCTGGCTTCGTCGACCTTTGACCCAACCTATGACTCGAACAGTGCACGCACCCAGGAGAGTGAAATTACATTAGGACCAATGGCGCCTTGGCTGAATTGTCCTGCACGTCTAACACGAGGACCTTGCTATGGTCATTAGAAAAGAGCAAACCATTGTGAAGAGGGCTGATTAATAGAGCTCAGAGAGAAATAACTGAAAGACAGTATGTCCATTTCAATTTCAATCAAATAAACAAGGAATAGCTTTGTACAAAAAGTTTTAGACCACCCAAGAAAAACTTTAAAACTTATCTGGACAGCATGTTTTTGAATGTAACATATATCAAAACGCAGAAGGTTTGTTTTTCTCTCCTCCAGCCGTGAGCATGGATTTGTTCAATTCCACCACCAGCAGTGCCAAACTGCTAGGAATGTGTACTTTATGTACTATTTTATGTTTTAAGAAGACTGTGAAATGCACACCCCAAGAAGAAGTAAGTATACTGACAGGCTGACACATAGTAAGTATACTGACAGCCTTGTATCTCAATTAGTTTTTTTTTTATTTATATTTATTATTACTGTAGTGAGCAAGCAAATACAGGTTAATAGCTTTGCATATAGTTTTGGTGACTTTTGCACAGTTGTGCTGTTGTAGCTTACCCTTTCACATAGACACACACACAGACACAAACAGCAGGCCCTGCCAAAGACATCAGCAAGTTGCAGCCAAATCGACCCGCGCCGTGCCCTGTCTTCTGGAGTTCCTGTGAAAAATGGGTCATCTGGTGGCGGGTCTGATGAGGGACACCAGCATAAATTGATCTGCTGGGATTACACAGCCAAGCGTGGGATTCCTCATCACACCACATGGCAAAAACATAAAATCAGGAAAATGAAGCAAGACGCAAGCATTTCATTTTGCAAGTATTCACTGGACCAGTTTTCATCATCGTATTGCAATCTTGCTCTCTCTCTCTCCTTCTCTTTCTCTCTCTCTCCCATCACTTCTGTTTATGAGTCCCTTTTGGATGGTGCGAGGGTTTGGACAGTGTGAAGCCTGCTGGCTAGCGACGGAGGTAAATCCGCCTAAACCTGGCACTAATGTCTTGGGGGTGAAAAGGATTAATAAGGAAAGGCTCCAAAGGGCTTTGGGGTGGCTAAGATTCTTAACCCATTTAACCTCTTTTTATGCCATCATCAAATCAGGACACCGATTTTATGACGTGGTAACAATGTGTCAAAGTAACCACATCCAGAAATTGGTTATATATACACTGACCAACAACTCTGTTAGAAATATCTTCCTTCTACTTCCACTTCTTGGCCATGTTATGAGCTCTATCTACTGTACCCAGTGGCGATTTGTTAAACGTGCAAATAGTGATGGGTAGTTTCACCAATACAGGTGCAAACACACCCCCCATAGCAAGGCAGAGACCAAAGACGTGGCATAAATTTTGAGGTGGCATTTGGGGAGGCGATTCAGACTTTTCTTATCCAAGAAATTTAGCAAGATAGCAAAATGTACCACTTGCAACAGGGGCTTGTTTGAGGAATGGACATATACACTATCAGTCAAAAGTACGCTACCAGTCAAGGGTTTAAGAACACTACCAGTCAAAAGTTTTAGAGGAATACCAGTCAAAGCTTTAAGAACACTTCCAGTCAAAGTTTTAGAGGAATACCAGTCAAAGCTTTAAGAACACTTCCAGTCAAAGTTTTAGATCACTACCAGACAAACGTTTTAGATCACTACCAGTCAAACGTTTTAGATCACTACCAGTCAAACGTTTTAGATACACTACCAGTCAAACGTTTTAGATACACTACCAGTCAAATGTTTTAGATCACTACCAGTCAAATGTTTTAGATCACTACCAGTCAAATGTTTTAGATCACTACCAGTCAAACGTTTTAGATCACTACCAGTCAAACGTTTTAGTTCACTACCAGTCAAAGTTTTAGATCACTACCAGTCAAGGGTTTAAGAACAATACCAGTCAAAAACTTTAGATGAATACCAATCAAAGGTTTAAGAACACTATCAGTCAAAGGTTTAAGAACAATACCAGTCAAAAACTTTAGATGAATACCAATCAAAGGTTTAAGAACACTATCAGTCAAAGGTTTAAGAACAATACCAGTCAAAAACTTTAGATGAATACCAATCAAAGGTTTAAGATCACTACCAGTCAAAGGTTTAAGAACACTACAAGTAAAAAGTTTTAGATCACTATCAGTCAAAGTTTTAAAACACTACCAGTCAAACGATTTGTTACTCTACCAGTCAAAAGTTTTAGATGACTATCAACTAAAAGTTTTAGAACATTACCAGTCAAAAGTTTTAAACAACTATTAGTCAAAAGTTTTAGATCACTACCAGTCAAAGGTTTAAGATGACTATCAATCAAAAGTTTTAAAAAACTACCGGTCAAAAGTTTAAGAACACTACGGGTCAAAACTTTAAGAACACTACGGGTCAAAAGTTTAAGAATACTAGTGGTTAAAAGTTTTAAATGACTATAAATTAAAAGTTTTAGAAAACGACCTGTCAAACGTGAGCGGTAGTGTCCAATAGTGTAATAGTGTAGGTATTCCTGTGGAGAATGTGATGGAGGCAATTTCATGCAATCAGACCCATTCTCTGTCAGTTCAAAGTTGGACTGCACTAACCCTCTCGAAGACTTGCAAATAAGCAATGGGGACACACTGACCCCTTAGTCCTTTGTGTACAAAATAGATCATTTAATTACATTTGATAGCAGCCAAGGTACATTCTTGGTATGCAGCACTGCTTGACTCTATAAAGTCCGGTGAAGGGACTGACGTACTGCCAGCAGAATCTTTCCTTGACCTTTTTGAGAAACAGAATGCATTTCGATATGGTGACAGGGACTCCCTAAGGGCAAGGGCAGGAATCATCTCTGTACTCATAGCATTGTAATGTTCGTGAGGCTCGTATGAATGTATCAGGATCTGCAAGACAGCTAACACTAGTAAGACAGACCTACAAAAAACGGGTTTCTAATACAGTGGCATGCAGTTGTACAAGACATCCGTTTGCATCATTCATTAGGAGCAAAAGTGAGATTACAGAGCCTGCGTCAACACAAGGTTCAAGATGGAAGCATTACAGCTGAGCCGAACTGAGAACATCCCTGAGAACAGCCATGTGCTGAACAACCTTGTCAGGTCTCTAACATCCCTTGACCCATATGATGTAGATAAAAATGGATGAGTTGTACTCTGATACACTCTTGATAACACAAAGGAAATGAATATTAGATAGATGAGATGGGGAGGATGGGAAAGTGCTTCAGAGACTAGGACTAGTCAGCAGATCTAATTGATTGTGACTACACCCCCCTCCGTTTTTGACATGTAAATGGATCAAGCCATCCCCTTCTTAACTACTGCCTCTAATGTTTCTTTAATGTAATGGAGTTTGATCAGGGGTGTCCTATATCCAATATTTCACTGTTATGTTGGAATAAAGAGCTCTCTGGGGCCTATTGGGTTCACACACGCATATGCACCCGGCACACACATACACCAGACTGTTGCCTGAACAGACTCGGAAACATCTGAATCCGAAACTTTGATCAGGCCTTAGATTGCAAACTAATACATCCTGGTATGTGACAGCATCTCAAATGCGCACATACACACCCGACAGACCTCCAGACCTCTAAATCAATGAGGCATCTAATGTCATGTCCATGAGGTGGGTGTCTCTAACAGGGCTAGATAACTCCATTAAAATCAAGAAGACTAATGACCCTGGGCGACACTCATAAACATACTCAAAGTTCAGTAATGTAATTTACATGTAGCCGATCAGCCAACACTAATAACCAAAGAACTAAAGACGCATACTTTGGATTCTCAACATGTCTTGGCTGATGACCCACATTTAAGGCAAGGGGAAAATTGTTTAAATTAAATTTTCTCTAAACTGTAACCTTAAGTGTAGCATTGCCTATAGGCCTCATACCCCTGGATCCACTTATAGACACTGGTTGCTGCCTGTGTTTGGAGTCACCCTGTGCAAACTTGGTCCTTTAAAAATGACGGAGAAAATGAGACAGAGGGTCTAGAGAACTCACTGGATTAGCTAACACATCATTGTGAGAGGCGCGTGATAAAATCCAACACCCTTCGTGATTGAAATTTCACATGTGGACGAATGCTGGCCAAGTCAAGAAATAGCCTAAACTGAGCTTTTAGGAGACGAATGCTCCAAGATCTACTGTCACTAAGTCACTTAACAACACCAATGCAACTAAGTTGCTTATCTGAGGTAAGCTAACAAACTAAGTGTCCACATTTACGCTATGTTAGCGACAAGGTAGTCAGAGGCTCATCACCATGTGCAAATTCAGCCCATTAAAAGAAATTAGGTAAACGAGAGAAGGTAGCTGATGTGGTTCCCTGAACTCACCAACTGAAGTGTCTTTGAGTAAAGTACCTAATCCCAAACTGCTTCCCAGGCATCGTGGATAGGGCTGCCCACCACTCAGGGCAAGTCTGCTGGCACTCCTACTGCACAAGTTTGCTAAGCTTCAGTCCCACCACACTGATGACATTATCCCAAACATTTGTCCAGAGACCAGTCATTTGGCGGGTGGATTGCAGTCACTGAAAAATCACTGTGTACTGATGGAGTGAACAAACGTAGTCAACACCTGAGGGTCCATGGTCGCCTTCCTGTCACTTTACCCTGATTGCATTGACAGTTGCAACAGCTGGATTTAGCTGGGATTTAGTTCCATATCAGCAGCCCAGACAGCTGACCCCAACAGGGTCAAAGCAGCCTTAGAGTAGCTCAACACCTGTCACTATCCCACCACATCATAAAAACACAACATGTAAAAGTGTAAAAGCTACCGTCGAGCATGCTAGCAAAGATCCTTCACTCTCCGCACTCTCACTTCCAACCTTTACTAGTTTAGCACTATTCTCTTTCTGCTTGCCCTCGCTTTTGCGGGAGGATTAGCGTCCTCCACTAATGGCACTTATCAGTGCATGTGAGTGCAAACAGCACAGCCATTTTGCCAGCTAATCGGCGCAAAGTGGGCTGAAATCCAGCCCGAGTCCTCTACGCTGTCACAGACAACACACTGGTGTAGTATAGTATCAGTGCTACTGTCTCTATGCAGACTGCTGGAGTTCAGCATCAACTTCAAGGCTCAAAACACAGATGGAACTGATATGAAGTTCATATTTTTGGAGCACGGGTTTCATTCAGACTGGAAATCAGTGCATTTGGATCACTGGTTGCTTAATAGTTTCAGCTTTAGCACTAGCAATAGAGAACACTCCATGCAAATCACTTATTCAGTGCTGAGGATTATTACTGTTACGCTCCACCAGGCAATGTTAGAGTCTAATGCTGTTCTGGAAACTGTCTTTGTTTGGTCGAGTCTGGCTGGCTGCTAAAGTCCCAGCCACCATTCATTAGCATTGCGTTATTAGGGCTAGCACTGGTGCCAGGAATGAGATTTCGTTGTTGACTTGCGACCAATTAGAAAGAGCGCAGAGGAACAATGTTTATCGGGCGACGAAGGAAAATAAAATGGCACTGTGAATGAAGGAGGATAAATGAGTCTATAAAGAGGGCATTGATCCTGGGTTGTCTGTACTCCTTTTGTTTTCTGTAAATAGTGAGTAGGCCTGAATCATTCCAGGAGCTTGGTGCCAAATGGACATGGTAATTTGAAATTGATTCACGTTAAGAAATCACACTTGTTTTGTTCTCTATAGTTTCCATTATGTATTGATCTCACCAAAATGGAGTCTGTAAGCACTGCACAAAAATAACACAAAGAATTACAAAACTATGACAAAGATGTCATGGAGGGGGATGTGATGGGGTAGAATATTTACTTTAAGTTACTTTAGAGAAAAAAACATATTTAAGAAAACATATTTAACAGAACGTTACACAGAATTCTCAACAACTAAACATCAAATGAATTTTTCAGAATTTAGTGTGTCTGTCTTTTGCCCCAAGCCTGGGTACGTGGCATACGTGGGTACGTTTGCCAAAACCTAGCATACTAGATCTAGCATACTGGACCCCTGTAGAAGGGAAAAAGCTGAAAGATGTGTGTGTGTGTGTGTGTGTGTGTGTGTGTGTGTGTGTGTGTGTGTGTGTGTGAGTGTGTCTGTCTTTAACCGTTGTTGTCACTTATCTTCTCACAATCGAGGAATAAACAGAAACACCTGTGGATGCTTTAAGATCTGAAGATCTCCTCTATGTATCTGATCCATAGCCATACTGACCCACTGTCCTCTATGGGTCTGATCCACAGTCAAATTGACCCACTTTCCTCTATGTGTCTGATCCATAATCAAATTGACCCACTCTTCTCTATGTGTCTGATCCATAGTCAAATTGACCCACTCTCCTCTATGTGTCTGATCCACAGTCAAATTGACCCACTCTCCTCTATGTGTCTAATTCACAGCCATACTGACCCACACTCCTCTATGTGTCTGATCCACAGCCATACCGACTCCTACTCCTCTGTGTCTGATCCACAGCCATATTGACCTATACTCCTCTGTGTCTGATCCACTGTGAAATTGACCCACTCTCCTCTATGTGTCTGATCCAGTCAAATTGACCCACTCTCCTCTATGTGTCTAATTCACAGCCATACTGACCCACACTCCTCTATGTGTCTGATCCACAGCCATACCGACCCCTACTCCTCTGTGTCTGATCCACGGCCATATTGACCCACACTCCTCTATGTGTCTGATCCAGTCAAATTGACCCACTCTCCTCTATGTGTCTAATTCACAGCCATACTGACCCACACTCCTCTATGTGTCTGATCCACAGCCATACCGACCCCTACTCCTCTGTGTCTGATCCACAGCCATATTGACCTATACTCCTCTGTGTCTGATCCACTGTGAAATTGACCCACTCTCCTCTATGTGTCTGATCCATAGCCATACTGACCCACACAACTCTATGCATCAAATACACAGTCATACTTACCTGCACGCCTCAGTGTGTCTAATCCACAGTCATACTGTCTCACATTTCTCTGTGTATCTAATCTGCAGTCCTACTGACGCACACTTCTCTGTGTCTGATCAACAGACCTACTGAGCCTCACTCCTCTAAGCATTTATGTTAGTATCTAATCCTTATAACATAGCAACCATTAAGCAACACATTAGCACTGCCTAGTAAAACTTTAGTAACCTCCTAGCAACACACTAGCAACCCACCTGGAATATCACAGCCGTATAAATGTATAACCAGGTAAAATACCTGTGCAATGAATGCACTAGGAATCGTTCTTGAATCACTTACCAGCAATTTTATGTGGCCATAAATCAAAATTGCTCTCATATTTAATGGCTGTTTTGACTGGTTAAAAATCGATGCAGCTTCAAAGCTTAGTGAAGTAACCAATGTGTAATATTACACATTCAATACTCAATATTTCCAGTTTTAAAACTGTATTTTTACACTAAACTGAAAATTAAATAAAGGAATAGTGGTTTTAAATTTTGGCACAGTACAACAGATATGATAATTTTGTCACAGGTCTAGTTACAGATTACAGATTATAAATACGTGTGTGCACAGTATTGGCAAATAATTAGTTCCATGTTATAAAATGCATTCTGAGCTCTACTGCAGGTTAGACACACACACACACACACACACACACACACACACTCATCTACGTCCAGGCAGCGAGGCAGGACAATTCCCCTGGAAAAACAAACTCCAGTAGTTGTAAGTCTTTGCCCACTCTGACAAGCGCTGCAGGCGTAGGCAAACATCAGGGGCCGACGACGCGCCAGATATACGAGTGTTTTCCTTTGTTTGGGGAGGTACCAAGCGAGGGAGGGAGGTGAGGGAGGTAGAGGTAGTCAGTCAGTTAACTTAAGACTCCCTCTGTGCAATGAGAGAGAGAAAGAGGCAGAGAGAGAGAAAAGAGAGAGAGGGAGAAAAGAGAGAGAGAGGGAGAGAGGGAGACGTCATTCAGCACTTCTGTACTGTTGGTGGAGAAAGACCTAGAACAGGCACGTTCCCACATACAGAGACAGATAAGCCACAGGTGAAATCATCTGACCTGATGACATATGGACATCTGAGAGCACATTCAGGTTGAAACTCAAAGCGCTTGTTTGGCAGAAAGTCAAGCTTTCACAATTTGCAATTACCTCAAATGTAGTCAGTCAACTCAGGCATGCTTCGTGTTTGTTACTTTAGGTTTGCACTGGTGTTATGAATGTAATATAGTTAACTAGGAATTTATGCTTATACTTCACCAACTGATGTGGATAAACTGAAGGAAAGTACCTACATAAAGAGAACAGTAGCAAACTGTGGCTTTTAGAGACAGGCCTTCAACTTGGGCCATAAATGTGAAATCTTAATAATACTCATTTCTGCGTGTTTCTTTGTGGGCTTTTAGTAGTTTGGTAGAACTGAACTAAAGGTAATTCATATAATCATTTTTGGCTGTTTTAGCTTGAACAGACATTTTAAGCTTCTAAATGGAGACACGTTTAGAGCTGCAAGAGACGGACATCTCACTGGAAGTCTAAAAGACATTCCATGTTTTACTTAATATATATTTTACACTGTAGCAGTTTCACCGAGACTTTTTCAGTAGGGAGCTCTGGCACAGAGCTGGTGTTTTCCATTTCTAACAACCTATTGGTTAGACTGCTGCCTGCTTTCACAATCAGTGTCATATCTAGGACGACCAGAAGATGTAGAGTGACTTTTTTTCACAGAATTGGTCCAACCTGTTGGAAATCAAAATGCGATTGGATCCCTTTGTCACTTCATCATCTAATATGTTAGGCCTTCTCTTTAGCTCCCAACCAACAGCACAACCAAAGTGTTTCCATCTATTCAGCTGCTGGAGAAATGAGCTTCTATTATGTGTTAGCTACATTAGAGGGTTCACTTACATTTTTATTCCCAAAATTTCCCAAAATACATAGCTTAACTTTGCCTATGTGTCCTCAGAGAGACGGTGTCTTAAGCTGCATACTAAAATTCTAAATAGTGTGTTTAAGAGTAATGGCGTAATTGATGATGTACTAATTTTACATGTTATTAAAGCAAAATATCTGGTTTAGATGCAGTCGCAGAACGCATTCACCAACCTTCGTTGCATGACCACTCTTGTGTCCAGAACAGCAGCTTATCTACTTCAACCAATGGAATGCATTTAGAGTGTGACTCAATGTTCAGACAACTGTCCCAACCAAACCGTTCCAACCCAATGACACTGGAGTTCAAAACAGACCTGCTTGGTCAAGACTGAACACCTGGTGACCTTACTTAAGAAACTACTTGAAACATTTCCTGGTCCACTCATTGGGAAAAAGGATAAATCTGAGCACACTGCGCACATGTGACAGACGTCACAGAGTCTGGAGACGCCATGGAGAGTGATCTGCTGCCTGCAGCATCCTTCAGCATGACCGGTTTGGCAGTGGGTCAGTAATGGTGTGGGGTGGCATTTCTCTGGAGGGCCGCACAGTCCTCCATGTGCTCAACAGAGGTAGTCTGACTGACATTAGGTACTGAGATGAGTTCGTCAGACCCCTTGTAAGACCATCTGCTGGTGCGCTTGGCCCTGGGTTCCTCCTAATGCAGGACAATGCAGGACCTCATGTGGCTGGAGTGTGTCAGCAGTTCTTGTAAGATGAAGGCATTGAAGCTATGGACTGGCCTGCCTGTTCCTCAGACCTGAATCCAATTGAGCACATCTGGGACATCATGGCTCGCTCCATCCACCAACGTCACATTGCACCACAGACTGTCCAGGAGTTGGCGGATGCTTTAGTCCAGGTCTGGGAGAGACCATCGGCGTTGTAGGGAGGTCATACAAGCACGTGGAGGCCACACACAATACTGAGCCTCATTTTGACTTGTTTTAAGGACATTACATCAAGGTTGGATCAGCCTGTAGTGTGTTTTTCCACTTTAATTTTGTGTGTGACTTCAAATCCAGGCCTCCATTGGTTAATACATTTCCATTGATGATTTTTGTGTGATTTAACTTTGTACAGAACAAAGTATCCAATGAGAATACTTCATTCATTCAGATCTAAGGTTAGATCTAGGATTATTTGAGTGTTCCCTTTATTTTTTTCTTGAGCAGTGTATTTTTGTTCAAACTTACACTTTGTACCATTAGCATTGCAGTGTTTTACATTAGCAAGCGTATAGTATTGTATACATCTCTGGACTTGATTTTCTCCTCCTTCTGTGGATCATTTTCTTATTTACTTAGGTCTGAGCCCACCAGAGGAGATTTATGGGAGCATAACAAGACTCCCCGCTGAGAGTCTCTGCTTTTTGATGAGACTGACAGTGTCTGTGCATATGGCTTTATGTGTATTGAAGTGATAAAGAGAGCTTATGTCTTGCATAGTATCTACAGTGCAATGCAAACCTGCTACATTATATCACATCAAACAGTATTAGGCTGAATTTGGTTTTACTTAACAAGCAAGTGTTTATAAGACTATCCAGCAGCTGATGTACGTGGTTCAGACAATGCTAAAGACTCCCATTACCTGTTAGCTACATACCTGGTAGCTTCATAGCTCCAGGCACACCAAACATGTCTTGGCTGGTTGTTTAGCTTAAAGGGATAATTGCGTGATTTTGCCTTTGTTACAGCTGAGCAATCCTATCCATTAATTAAACCAGCATAAAGCAGCATATTTAGTACCATCCTAAGGGGGAAAAGACCATGGTTGATGTTTCCCAGGAGGTTGAAGCTAAGTTTGCGTGTCTCTGGCTAAAGGGGGCAGGAGAGGGGGAACATGTGTGTGTGTTGGGGGGGGGGGGGGGGGATTTTTTTCACCCTACAGTCAGACAAGGCCGCCAAACATTAGCCAGACCACCAAGAAACCAGGGAGCAGTGCAGTAAACTGTTTGATTATTGTGCCTCCGCTCCTTGCCAAGGCTATATTTAACAGCTCCCATAAAGAGCGATCCCAAACTGAATTTGGGAACAGGCTGCCCCCGGAGCGCCCCGGCAAAGAGGAAGTGGCATTTCACCCCTGGGCGGTTTGGCTACTGGCCTTTTTGGCTGATCCAGGACCAGTTTTCTTCAGTCAGAGACTATCCTTGGCAATTACAAGATAAGCAACAAATCTGATCTCTGATTAGAGTTAGCCATGTGAACACTCTTCTCCGCTCTTGGCGTTCTCGTTTTTCTTGCCCTCTAAACGTACTGTTTGTTGTTTTTGTGTCACCCTCAATCTTAAATCACGGCTTTTTCATCTGCAGCCCAGACTCGGATCGATAGATCCAAGAGCCCCCGCTTTTTCATCACTGAAATGGACTTTAAATAGTGTCTGATCTAGCAAATGGGGCAAGCCCCCGTGACCAGTATCAGTTCCCATCAGAGGACGAGGGAGTTTGGCCATTTTTCACAATACGCTTCCATTAATACATCCAGCTGTGACCTGCCAGAAAAGAGTAGGACCTTAATATTTAAAAACAAATGCCAATGGAGTAAAAATCAGCTGACGGCACAAAGATATCTAGTGAATTACTTTACTGTTACTATTTCCAGATCCAAAATAATTATGCCTCGTCCATGAATAGGATATTGACTGGTATTTATCGATACATGGTTATTTTCCTGGACCATAATTCAAAAAAACAAGTAGCTTTATTCCGCGTAGACAGCAGCACTAAAGTGTTATAGCAGTCCAATACGCTTCTGTCCAGCCAGAGGTCAAATTAGAAATGGTAATATGAATCCTTTCCACACATTCAGCTACATCTGCGATTGTCATAATAGCAGTCACAGACTTTTGGTCTGCTGTTAATGATAACTTCTCGACTGATGCTGCCTTTAAAGATGTTCTGCTGGATTTCAAGGAGTGAGTACCGTCTGAGTAAAATATTGCATACAAGTGAAATTGTAAGGACCTGAGGTTATTCAAGAATCCAATAAAATCTGAATAAATAAAGGGGAATTCCACCAATCTTTCTAAATTTCTGCATAAATAAATGGTTATGGTTTGCTGGGAAATGGTTCACTGTAGTAAAACTTTCTGGCTGTGATTTCTTTATGGTGGTTGTGACAGGACCCTCGGGTCATGGTGTCTACAACAAAATACAGCCATTCTGTTTCCTGTCCAAACCCACTCACGGTTCCCATCTCCACCACTGAGAAGTCCTGTCTCTATAGAATAAAGCTTTTCACATCAGACCACTCCACATGACTTAGTTTACACCTTAATGAATTTAATTAAATAGAAATTGTGAGAAATTGTTGGAATTTCTGTATATCATTCCATTAAAGCATCAATAGGCACTCATCCACACATCATAATTCATTTTCATGTTTCAGTTTCAATAGGCTCTTTATAAGCAACCAGGCTTTTAAGACTGATATGTTGTCCCTAATAAATAAATAAATATTTAATAAAAAATAAAATATTGAACCACTTTTTATAACTTCATTGTAAATGGATGATCGTGTATCGCCGACAGGAGAGTCAATCAATCTGTAAAGTCTTCTCCAGCTTTCAGTGGGGTTGAGACTAAGACACACAAGACTGTGGTGGCCAGTTCATGTGTGAAATGATTCCTTTTGCTTCCCGAGCCACTCTTGCATAACCTGAGCCAGATGAATCTCAGCATTGTCATGTCTGTCATGCTGTCAGGAAAATAAAAAATCCGTTGACCCGGTCATTCAGTACATTCAGGTAGTCAGCCTGTTTCATTTTATGGCCACATAAAATTGCTGAGCCTCAACCTGACCAACTGAAGCAGCCCCAGATCATAACACTGCCTCCACAGGTTTGTACAGTGGGATCTAGACACGAGGGCTGCATTGCTTCATGTGCTTCTCGGCCTACCCTGGAACAGGGTCAATCTAGACTCATCAGACCATGTGACCTTTCTCCATTACTCTAGAGTCTAATCTTTGTGCCTCAATACAAAGTGGTTTTCTTATGTACATACGGCTGTTTAGTCCCAATCCTGTGGATCTTGTTGCGCTGTGGTTGTGGAAATGCTTTTACTTTAACTAATTCACATAAAGGTGAGTTCTACTGTGATCTCCATTCATGCTCATTCAAGATGTTTTTGCTGATCACGTTTCTTCTGCAAAGGTTCACAGTTAGCAGCATCCTTACAGGTTTCAGTAACGCATTAAGCAATTCTGAACCCGACTGCAGTCCTCCCTTGTTTGTTTTCTTTTCTCAATGCAGGCCAATAATTTGACCCTTTTGAAACACGTCTTTTCCATGACCACGTAATACATCTTCCCACATGTTTGAGAAATGAGGAGGTACTTGCTGCACCAGTTAAAATAATGGCTGCCAGCTGAAACATATTAATT
Source organism: Megaleporinus macrocephalus (assembly GCA_021613375.1). Taxonomy (NCBI): domain Eukaryota; kingdom Metazoa; phylum Chordata; class Actinopteri; order Characiformes; family Anostomidae; genus Megaleporinus; species Megaleporinus macrocephalus. Next base: position 21,954,534 of record CM038726.1, read on the forward strand.
ACTGCAGCAATTATCCAATCAAAGCCTGTCAAAGCCTTGTGCATGTGCTATTTTCTTTTTTATGACATCACAAAAACAATTTTACATAACAGATTTATTTCTATAAATGGACTGTGTACACTGAGACGTGAGCAGCACATTTTAGAATTTGAACATACATGTGTTACATATGATAACAAACTGTAAACTGGACTTGACTTGCCAGCAGAAAGAGGGACTGGAGCGGCAGTCATCTTGAAGGAAGGTTGATGCAAGTGTTTAGTGAAGGGCCTGAACCTGAGCCGCTTTACACCTGAATCGAATTAACGCTGAGTTGGGTTTAGTTGAGCTGGAATGAGTGTAACGTCAGAGCGGCAGCCCCTCTCTCTAATCTCAGCTGATTTATGGCTTCACCTTCCTGCAGTGCTGCCCCAACATGGAGCCGGCTTGGCGTCCTCTCCTATTACATGCACACACACTAAGGTTTGTATTCCTGTCTGTATGGGGTATTCCCACTGAATTCTGAATTATTTTAGCTGAATAATATAATAATATTGGACTCTAGGTCGAGGTGGGCAAAATTACAATATTTGATTGATATCAATTATATATATATATAGATTTTTTTTTTTTTTTTGGTATGATTTCTAAGCATATAATTTACAGGGTTGGTACTTAAAGAGCACTGAACAAAAACATGTTTCTTTACAGAGAGAGCATTGCATTATTTAATTGATGTAGAGCAGTATTGAAAGTTTTTGATACATTTATAATGCATTGTGTCTGCATGTCAAACAATCATAATATTCACTACTGTGAAAAAGTCTTAGACACCTAAGCTCAACACATATAAGCATAAATACAATACAATGTCGTATGAATACAAATATCTTATTTTAAAAGAAGTAGATCATATCTTGTAAGTCAGCTTGAAAAACAAAGTGTAGTTCCAGATTTCTCCTGGACACCCCCGACTTTGTATGAATTTACTGAGTTCCTTTAGCAGCAATCTTGATTTAGATGTAGTCAAAGCAGGTGTTAGATGATAACTGGTAATAATACTGGGCTGCCACAAGGAAAAGCTTGGAAAGGGTTAAATGAACACACTGATATATGTAAAAGCATTACGTACTGTATGAATACTATTTGAATCATTAAAAATAGAGGATTTTGGAGAGCAAATAAAAGCTTCCTGTCTAAAAAAATTGCTTTTTTAAAAAATGCGAAAAAGTATTTGTCCCCTTACAGATTTATTTTGTTTTTGCACATTTGCCAGAGTTAAAGAGTTCAGATTATCAAACAAATTTCAATATCAGATAAAAATAACCTAAGTGAATACAAAGTGCAGTTTCTTAATGATGACTTATGGAAGGTTTCCAAGCATTAACCGCCTGTTTAAGATCATGCCATAGCATCTCAATCAGATTTTTAGAAGTTAGAAGTCCAGATTTTGACTGGGCCACTCCAGAATCATTTTCTTTTTTTTTTTCAGCCATTGAGAGGCGGACTTGCTGGTGTGGTTCAGATCATTGTTCTGCTGAACCCAAGTACGCTTAAGCTTATAGGTCACAAACTGATGACTGGACATTCTCCAGCAGAATTTTCTGGTAGAAAGCAGAATTTATGGTTCCATCAATTACAGCAAAGCAGCCCCAGAACATCACACTACCACCACCATGTTTGACTGTCGGTATGATGTTCTTTTTCTGAAATGCTGTGTTAGTTTTACTCCAGATGTAACGGGACACAAACCTTCCAAAATGTTCCTCCTTTGTATTGTCAGTCCAGTGGTTTCTCTATGGATACCTTTTTTTGCCCAGTCTCTTTCTTATTGTTGAATCATGACCTTAACTAAGGCAAGTGAGGCCTGAGAAGCTAGGCCTGGACCACTGATCCACATGCATACAGACAAAATCCAGAGAGAGCTGGACAGAGAGAGAGAAGGAGAGAGAGAGAGAGAGAGAGAGAGAGAGAGAGAGACACTGTGTGCGGCCTATTCAAATGCTCACACTACCTGGAGAAATAATACAGACATAACACAGACTCAAAGGACATTAACATTGTTAGCATTCATGGTGATAACACAAGGTACTATTAACGTTCCTTCACATAAATGAATCACAGCCAGGCTATTACTGTAAGAGATGTGACGGAGCAGCTAACACTAGCACACATTCATCTTATTGGAGAGTGTTAGCATGTGGCTGCCAGACTGATACCGTATCTCCAGACTTGCTTGGCTTTGATGTGCTGATAGCTGGCTAGTCATTCATTCTGTGTATGTATGTGTAGGTAGTAGGTAGAGGAAGCGCTAGGCCTCTTTCAGCATGCAACACAAACACTTTCAAAAATAGTGTTAGCAAATATGCTAAGATGAATGTGTCCATCATTAAAAGTGCAGCATAGAAAGTTTACAGAAGTCATATCTGATACTTCTACCACATCTCCTTTTTCAGACTAGCTGAGGCTTTGTTGGGCTATTGTTACCTAACAGTATAGCCTATGTTCCTAGAATACTTAGCTTTAATTTTTATACAATTTATACAAATTTAGCTGTTGCTAGTTTCACCTGCTAGCTAGGTCTCACCACCGTACAAGCCGGAGAGTGAGGGCTTCCTCTGAGACACATGAAATCTAACGCCAATGACAAATATATACCTTTTCCCTGAACCCCTATTTACGATACACAGATGGACCTTAAAGCTATTGTTGTACATTTATGAACAAAAAAATGTACAAAACTTCTAGTCCTGAGAGATATTCTTGGATGGCCTTGCATGCACTGCTCCTTTGAGGTCTATCCACAGATTTTTAGATTTTGAGAGGTGTTTAGGATCATTATCCTACTACAGAAGCAATCCTCTTTTCATTATCAGTTTTGTAACAGACAGTTTGCTGTTTGCTTGCAGAATTTGCTGGTATTTAATTTAATTAATTCTTCCCTCTACCAGCCCAATATTCCCTGTACAACTGGCTACGACACAAATCTGACACATGATCAATCTACTCCCAGGCTAAACAGTTAGAGAGGTGCTCTTTTCATGAGGTTCTTCACCGTTTTGCATGCACGTTTTGCTCATTGTGGACATATTTTCTTGGTCAACTACACCTCCATCTACGGTGGCCGAGAAGACCCAACACGCAGCAAATACACAAACGCCCTGCAAACAGAAAACATCGAAATGGCAACATGGGCACTACATTTCACAAACTTAAACCATGTCCTGAGCCAGCGAGACTTCATCAGTGACGTCAGTCGCCTTTAACAAAGCAAACATCGGTTTGCAGCACGTTTGTGAATCTGCAGCGGGTTGAGTCTTCCCGGCCACCGTATCCATCACACCTGTTCACTGCCATTCCCATCTTCTTCAATCCTCCTGCTTTGCGGGTATCAGTTATTTTAATTGTCTGAGCACTGGGCAACAGCTTAGAAGAGACTATGCTAATTGACAGAATGAGATTTGAGGAGTCAGAGTACCAACAAGCCTTTGAAATCTGCATCACCTGACTTTTCCTAATGCTGCTTGTGAGCAAGCCGCAGTCCTAATAAGCTAGGTCTAAAATTAAGATAAAGGTAAATTAGGAGCACGATTCTCTTGGGGTTCACTCCAAGATTTTTGCACAAGCAAAAATCACATCTTGTTATTTTATGTGTCTGTATGTCTGTAACACTTTGTTTTTTGGAGTTCCGGTCATCTTTGTCTCACCTAACTGGTCACAATAACAGAGCTGGAGTGCCCAAACTTTTGAATGTCACTGCATAATTCCAGTTATTCTTCCTTTTGTTTCATTCTGGGCCGACCACTTACAGGCCTGAAAGAGTCCGTCTTACCAATACCTCTCTCAGTGGTCTCACTGGGGGCCTAAGAGGTTGTGGGATAGGGGAGGACACTCCCCAGGCTACAGGAATGTAAATCACTGGGCCTTATGAGGAATCACAGACCCATTAGCACTCGAACCAGTGTCGGCATATGCGTGTGCGCATTGTATATGATAGTTGGCTCATCTGTCTCCTTTAATGCTCAGTGTCAAAGCTAGCGGCCATTATCTCCTCAGTGCTGTGTAAACACACGGGGCCACACAGTTGTACACTTTCACACACACAGACGCACATCACTGAAGCCTGCTACACACACCGGCATGCCTACGGTCACAGAGATGAGCCTACCACACACGAACTCTCATGAGCTCCCACCTTTTCTAGCCTGTGAGCAGCCTAGCTGAACATATTAGTAGGCTACACTTCCATGCCAAAGCAAACATTCATTGGTGACGTTAACTTGTATTTTTTCTCATGAGTTTATTCTCATGAAGGATCACCCCCCCACACACACACACACTCCCCCTACCCCCCAGACCCCCGCTTACCCCCCCACACTTTCCTCACAAACACCACATTTTGCACGCAAACCCATCTTTGGCTATTTTGATGTGGAAACATAGTGTTTGTTGTGTGAGGGTGGGATTGTGTGCACATACTGTATCTCATTACAGCTGTATGCAAAAGTTTAGGCGCCCCAGTCAAATGACATGCTTCGTGAGTTTTCTAAGAGAAAATAAGTTCACACAATCGAAGATATTAAAGAAGATGTATAAAAAATGTGGATTGTGAAAAAAGGTATGGCAAGTTTGATATAGTTTATATAGTTCTCTATAGGGTAGTGGTTATGGCCTAACAGTAAGAAGGGCCTGGGTTCAATTCTCTGACTCGATGACTATTCTTCCCATGTCTGTGTGGATTTCCTCCCATGGTCCTAAGACAAGTCAGGTATGTGGAAGATACTAATTAATCTGTAGGTGCGAATCATTGTCTGTGACGGACTGTCCAAGGTATTTCCTGCCTTCTGCCCACTAAGTGCTGGCACAAGCTCTAGCATCCTCTGCTATTCAGGAGGATAAATGGCTTAGAAAATGAATGAATGTACGCTGATGAATCCTATTATACAAACCTCAACTCAAAAAAAGTTGTATGTAAAATTATAATAAAACTAAACAAAAAATAGTGATTAATAAATTCTGTGTGACCTGTATTGACTTAAACACAGTAAAAACACACAATATTTGACATTTTACCCTATTAACTTTACTGATACTTTTATTATTGGTTTGTATTATTGCTTTTCTTTGTTTTATTTCTTTGTAAAATTTGCTAAGATTGAAGGTCACAGGCAATCAACTGTGATTTCAACCTTGTGCTTGTCCAAGACTGGGTTGCAGAGCAGAAGGGTGAGGATATAAACTGAGTATAGTGAAAAAGAATGGCAAAAAAAATTCGTTTTCAACATTCGATTAGTTTGTTTCATGTGTCACTTTGAAAAGGAGAGGTGTTGTGACAGAGTGATAAACATGCTGTCCCAACTTTTTGAGAATGTGTATTAGATATTTAGATATTTTACAAAATACAATAAATTAAAACATGAAACATCATGTTTTTGTAGTGTTTCCATTTTTAAAAGGTCAAACAGAAAGTAGGCTTTTAAGCTTTTGTTCCATTTTATGGGTTTTTCCATAAGTTTTTCAACTTTTTCTTGGAATTGAGGTTTGCGAATTACTGTTCTTATGTAGATAACAAATAAGATAGACAATGCCACACTTTAACTAATGCTACTACTGATGCTAGTGTAGTGTACGTCAGGGTTGCTGTTGAGACAAAAGTAAGGGGTGCTCGGGTGTAGGTATCAGCGGACATATGTAGTTTAATGTATGTCGATATACAAGGGATACTTTTAAGAACAGAACAAGCAACAACACAATTAAAACATAGCTATGAAACTAAACAAGGGTAACGCAATCCACAAATTAGGTCTTTTGTAGGTGTTGCATGTTTAGACAAAGTGTAAGGAATGCTATCAAAAATATGATCAGAAACTGTAGCCCAGTTAAAAAAAATTAAATGATATTAAAAATGTTTACATGAGAGATCATGCTGCTTATTGTTATACTTCATTAATGTATGTAGTCCTGCATGCTATACAGGCTATTAGTAAATAAAGCAACAAAGACTCTTTTAAAATGCTATTTTATTATATTAATATTATCCGGAGTCAATACTTTGAGCTGTATGCCACTCTTTCTCATTGGAATTAATGGGAGTTTTGAGTTTTTGCATCCCAATCCACTGGCCGTGACTGTAAAAGACTAAAAAACATGTATACATTATTTAAAACTTAATTTAATATTGCAAATGCAATCGTAAACAGGAATAGAAAACCTATCCATTTCAGACTAATCTCGAATGCTGAGTGGACTGTGTACAGGGCAGCATTGGTGGGAAGCAAGAGCAAGGGCCTGACCTACAGTGGCCCCTCTGGCCCCAGTCCCCTCTGGGACATCCAGACTCCAGACTGGCAGCACATCTCCCCAGCACTGTTCCCAGGACCATGTCCACTGCTGTCCCCACAACACCCTGGCCCATTGGGGCCTGGGAGACCCACCCTGAGTTTCTGGTTTACAGCTCTTGTCCCCTTGGGAAGATGGCTGTCCATCTAACAGAACAGAAGTTAGTTATCTCACCATAGAGTGTAGAAGCACAGTCTCTCACGACTGTGTAGACAATCGTAGCAGATGCTAAAGTTACAAGATGTTTTTGATGAAGCCATGGTTAATTAAGATGGTCAATCACGTTGAGTTTCCCATGCTGTTTTTTTCAATGGCAGAGTATTAGAAACAATGTTTAGTTTGTTACATAACTGTGATATTGTCCCTTACCAAAGAAAAACAAGTTGCTCCAAAGTTCTAAATTTACAGGAGAAGCCAAAAATCTTCTGTACTTTCAATGTAAGTTAATGAAAAGAGTATTATTCCAAAGATTTCGGAGCATTTCTATTGATCCATTCATCTTGAAACTCATCATAGGATATATAAAGCAGCTGCCGTGTTCAAATAATATAGAAAAAACGAAAATCAACAAAAATGGAGATATATGTTTTTCTTTGGACAGCGACGACATAGGCCTTATGTCAATGATCCATGAAGGTCCTGTACCCAGAAATTTGCATTTAATGCAGTAGCATTCTAGTCTTCATCCGCATCATCTAATGCTAACATTAGAGCATACAGAAACATAAGTAAGTAGATTCTGAAAACTATTAGGGTGTTAGCTTAGTATTTAACTACCTTAAAGAGGCAACAGAACACAGTTTCAGTTGGAATAGTGCATGTTAACCAGTGATAATGTTTATTTCACAAATATACCCCCTGATAATATAATATGCTATCTTCCTATAGCAACTCACAAGTATGGTAGTGTTGAGTTCAGAATCGTCCTCAGTGAAATTTAAATCTTAAAAACAGCCATAGCGGTCACCTGACAAACCTATGTAGAATCACTGATAAAGTAAAATTAGTAGCATTTTTATGAAGTACACAGCTAATACAAACTACATGTATGCTCTGTCTCTCTGCATTATTGCTGTAACTTAATAACCTAATAAGAGAGAAAGTCCATAAAAGTAAATCTGTATGTAAGTAAGTGAGTGGTACAGAAATATGTGAGCAATTCTCGATTCATAGTCTTCTGGACACATAAAAGAAGAAAGAGAAGGGCTTATATGTGGAGTTTCTCTCTTTCCCCCTTTCTCTGTCTCTGCTAATTGACTCTGGGTCTGACACCCCAGTGTGTGCGTCTGTATGGCGCCTGACTGTAGGGCTTAGCCTGGCTGAAGGGCGTTCATGTGAAAAGACCGGAGGTGACCCGTCGTCTGCCCTAACACTGCAGCTGCAACCCCAAGGTGTGTGAGATCATCTCGCCCCACCAACAAAAGTGCTGTTGCCAACCAGTGCGTCTGCAGCCACACCCTGCTGTTTGCCCTGGGATGCTGCGTATGCGAATAAAGATTATAAAAAATAGGGCTCCTACAGGTTACCATGACACCAAGATACTAGATGAACCTACAAGAAAAATGCTGTTGCATTACAGTTCCCATCATGTATTGTTAGCTCCTTTCCACCTACATTAATGCCATCACACTTGTAGATTGGGAGATAATAATTAGCTACTGTGGATTTATTCTCCAATGAGCTTCCACCGAGCTTCTACAGTGCACACGAGCACAAAGAAATTATACTTATGTTTTTCTAGCGTGAAACTGAGCCACCCAATATGCACGGGAAAGCAACACAAGAACCTGGATAAAAGTACATGAAACCTGCTATTGGCCTACACTTCCCATAATGCATCATTAGCCCTTTTAGACCTATATTAATGACACCTACATACTGAAACTACTGTTGGACTCCTTTCATCTATCTTTAGCCTTTTTAGACCATCAAAGCAGGTTTACGCAAGAATTGGTAGGTCCCCCTACAGTTGGTGATGTAATGTGCAGTGCCCATTTGCCTGTGTGATGCAGGTGCGCACAAAGTGGAGTCAAAATTTACTCTCTTGATTGGCCACTCTTTCTTTTTCTCTTCCTTGCCTCCTCCAACAAAGTCTTGCAGCATGTTATGCAGCATTACACTATTTTCGCAAGAGGTCTTGTACACATACATTCTGGGACCAGAGTAGCATTGACCATTCTCCCTAATATAAGCCAGTGTACCATCAAAATGACTTTGACGCTGACATTTTATGGGACTGTTGTTACATACATTAGATTTAAAGCTGCTTTCATATGGGAATATCTGTAGATATGAGTTCCTGGCCTACATTGTAGCACACCTTACTTTAAATAGTCTTTTGCTTACTGCTGTAACTGAGAGTTGGGCAAAATGTTTCCAGCTAAAGTTAGTTTCTATATGAATTAAGTTTACTAAACTAATACCTCTTCCTCCTAACTAATATGTTTCTGACTGCAGCACATATGAAAACAAAAAGTTTGTAATCACAGGTTGCTGTTGGACTACAGTTCCCATAATGCAGCTTGACAAGGATGTCAAGACACCAGTGTTGCTCCAGCAAGCACATCATTCTGACATTGCAGCACCAACATCTGCAGTCGCAGAAACAATGCAAAGCTTATCCAGTTACATACATTTCATTCATTGTATAAACTGTTATAGCGGAACGGCTTGCGAAGAGAGGCATTTGGTTGAGATTCTGATGAAAAACATTAAGGCAGAAAGCGGACAGATGGGAGGTGAGTGATTCATGTCACGTCTCGGCTCTGCCGCTGCGAAACAAACATCCTTCACTCATTCACTCGTTCCCATTCACTGCGGTCCCGTTCCTCAACGTAGCTGAAACACCAAACAAATGTGCAGTTCCCACGCTTTGCATATTTATCTAGAGCTATTTTAAAATCTGTAAGAAGCTGTGTGAAAATCTCTCCCTCTCCCTCTCTCTCGCTCTCTCTCTTCCTGTGCCCAGCTCAATGACTTCCCGTAGTGTCAGCTTTGGAAAAATGAATGTGACAGAATGTACAGTTGGTGAGACCAACTACAATCTAAGTATCTCACTGTTCCATCTAATTAGTGAATTAACATACTTTCAGGAGCTCCCATTGATCAACTGCACATACACCACTTGTATAGTCTCTGCAGAAAAGCATTGGCAATAGAAAAAGTGAAAAAATACTCTGGAGGAGTTGCACATGAGCCTAAGGTCACGATGCCCATTGTCAAACATCAGGGGCTGTGATGCAGTGGACTTGTGTTCTCTGTTCTGATGGTGCTCCATCCAATACCTTTGGGATGAGTTGATCCAGAACTAATCATCCACCATTAGTAATCTACTCTAATAATGCTCATGTGAATGCAATTAGATCCTCTTAGCAATGTTCCAACATGTGGTGTAGAAGAGTAAAAGACGTTACTGTAGCTCAGAGGACATCTTACTATTAAATGTGCCGTAGAATAGAACATTTGTATTTGTGTTGTTGAATAAGGAGAGTTTGGTACATACCATGTACCTCATGCACTGTTGTTTTGTCCTTTAAATACAAAATTAAAATATAAAATATAATAAAAATAAAATAATGTTTTAAACAGAGTGTGTTTCACACTGAGGAGACTGAAGGGAAGAGCAGTTCCAACAATCTTAGCATCACAATCCCAACAGCAACCTATAAGTAGCAATCATGCTGTGGGATTTACTTTTTTATGGTTTACATATAGTTTATGCAGAGCATCTAAAACTGAAAGTTTCAAAGTAAGCTATGACTTTTATTTACTTTGTGTTGATGTAGCTTAGTATAGGTAACATTAGTTACTAACAAGTGCCTGTGTCTGATCAAACGCATCGCTTCTGTGTGGTCATCACAGTGTCTCACTGTAAACCAGCCAATCAAAGCGGAACTCATGAAATTATTTATTAGCTCACCAAAAAAGGGAAAACAGCTTGTTTAATTCTGAGACCAAATCATAGGTTGTATATGGGCATGTCAAACCAAATCTGGGCATTTTTCACCCCAACCAAAGTCACATACCCTTTATATACACATGAGAGAACAATTTCAAATTTTGGAATAAATATAAATATAGCAAATTTAATACATTTAATTCTGACATGTTGAATTTTGGAAAACCTTCTATTGGACATTCTTCAGAGTAGCCCTCCTTTGACTTCTGAGGAACCACCTAGGATGCTTTTCCAACAGGCTTGAAGTAGATACTGATATTCAGAGAACAAAGAATATTTTGGCAGGTTTTGTTTTAGAGGTTGACCCACACATAAGCAAAGAATTTCACTGTTTATGTTCTATAGTTTTGGTAACATTTTTTTCATATTAAAATGTTATTTTAATCACATGTCCAAAATACCTTAAAAAAAGGGTTTGATTTTTTGATTTTGAAATAGCAGAACGGTAGAACGACCCATTAAAACTGAAAGAGCAGTATAGGCGTCTGGTGTGGGATCTGTGTGCGGGGAGACTGGGGTCAGGGCCGGTTCAGCGCAGAGAAAGATCTTCTCTCATTTTCAGGGCCCGACGTCCACAAGATCAAACAAATGCTTCTTTTCTCTGGGTGAGAGACATAGAGTGAGAGGGAGTTAGAGAGAGACAGACAGACAGACCAAGTGGGCGCCTGTAACTGGAGCCAGGTCCAAGCAATTATCTTTGATAATTAGATCGCAAACCCAACACACGCACACTCGCTCGCATAAGCAGGCTCTTGGGCCGCCCCAGCCCCGGCAACTCAAGGACCTCTAATTCAGTCTAGCAGGGGACATTCAAACATGGGGCCCAATTAGGAGGCCAAGGAAGGCACCGAAAACAGCTGGCCTTGGGTTCCGGAATGCACCCACTTCAGTTCATCTAATGCCGCAATAATAGAGCTGACCTCAACTGGATCTAATGCGTGTGTGCGTGTTTGTTTTTGGGGAGAGCCACTTGTGCTCCCCAGTCCCGCTAAAGCACAGGAAACCGCATTAGGCAGAGGCTGTATTAGGCCTGTAATTAATTGCCCTCTAAATAATACAAGAACGCTCCAGACTCAAACATGTCTGTCATTCTCTTCCGAAAACAAGAAGGGAGGAGGAGTGGGGGGGGGGGGGGGGGAATGAAAGCTACATGCTGTTATTTCCATGGTGGAGGAGGAAGAGTGAAGGATGGAGGAGCTACTTGCCAGTAGCAGCATTTCACAATGACCCAGCATATGGCAGAGTGCTGCAAAATCTCTAACATATGCTAAGAATTGATTGCGGCTGTCTGGGCGCTTTGTTTGTAGCTTCGCAGATATCACTGGCTATCAGGTAACTAACCAGAATAGAATCAAACCAAAATCAAATCTAAATTTATTTGTATAGCACTTTTAACAACTGATGTCATCACAAAGCAGCTTTATAGGAATTTAGTAAAGTAAGAAAAGTTCAATAGAGCATAAATAAGCAGAAGAAGAAAAATATATACAAAGAAGGTCATAGAAATCATAGAAAAACCATAGAAGACCCCCCCGGTGAGCGAGCCATAGGTGACAGTCGACTGGAGAAACTGGAGGAAGAAACCTTGGGAGGAACCAAGACTCCAAAGGGGGGAATCCATCCTCCTCTGATCAAACTACTCAAACAGTACTGATATAATGACTGTACCAACATATACTTCCAGAAGGCCTAGCTGATTAGTTTTTAACTTTGCGAGAAAGTAGAAGTGGCCAGTGATTGCACAGTGTTAGAATTAGCTTTCCTAATGACTTTTAAACACTAGGATCTGAGAACGAGCACATCAGAGAAGGCCTAGATCTGCCAAGCCTGGATGAAGCCATACAAACCAGCCTTTTATGGCTGCTCTCGCCCAAGAAGATCTCTGAACGGCTACAAATAACGTATGACATGATGAGCTGAGGAGGGTGTGTGTGGGTGTCGCTGTCCAAATCCCAACACTTCATGATGTTTATTACGTGTGAAAGATGGACCGAGAATCATTTTCCACGACTTTTGCAATGAAACACAGCTGTCTGTTCCCTGAACCAGTTCACTTTAGAGCCACTCGCTAGTCCTTTCAACCGCACTCCTGCTGGACTGTCTGTCCTCTCCACTCCCTCTCTCTCTGCTCACTGGCCAGCACTGCAGGATTTGTTTGCACTCTGATTGGTTGGGACGGACAGGACGGGGCGGGTCCAGAGGAGATGGGCAGCTGAAGGTGTATATGAGAGTTGTCTCTCAGGCTTTCTCTCTCTCTTTTCTTTTTTCTGTTTACCCCTGTCTCATTACTTTTCTCTCTTTTATTCTCTCTTCTCTTTGCCCCTTTCCTTCCATCTCTCTCATCCCATCCTCTCATTACTACTTGTTTTCTTTCTACCACGTGTCATTCCCCATTTCTTTCTTCCTCTGTCTTACCTCTTTTTGTCTTTCTGATACTGGTCTTCTTTCTTTCTTTCTTTCTTTCTTTCTTTCTTTCTTTCTTTCTTTCTTTCTTTCTTTCTTATCTCTTTCTTTCTTTCTTTCTTTCTTTCTCATTGCCACTCTTCTCTTCCTTTCCTATTAGCGCCTCTATTTCCTTCCTTTCTCCCTTTTTCATTTTGCCTTGTTTCTACTCTTTTCTATCTATCTATCTATCTATCTATCTATCTATCTATCTATCTATCTATCTATCTATCTATCTATCTATCTATCCCTTTTCTTGTTTATTTCTCCCCCTTTTGCTCTTGTCATTTCCTCACACTCTTTCACATTTTGTCTCTCATCTGTCTTTCATTTTTCTCTTCCTTTTTTCTAATTCCCCTTTCTCTTCTTTCTCCGTTCTTTTTTCTTTGTCTCTCTCTTTGTCTTTTCTTTCCCACCCTGTTTCTTTCTTATTCTTTCATCTCTCTCTCCCCCATTTTCTTTCTTCCCTCTCTGGTACCTATCTTGTTCTAACTTCTTATTCTAACTTTTCTTTTATTCTCACACTTTCTCTTTCATCCCTCTTTCGCTTACATTGCTCTTCTCACTTTCTCTCTCTTTCTCTCTCATATTGCCCCTCATTCTTTTAACCTTCATCTCATAACTCTATCTCTCTGTCTATCTATCCATCTCTCTCTAACCTGTTTTGAAATGCATTAGCCTGGTCTGAGTCTCAGCCTTCTCCAGCTGCTTTCACATTCACTCGCTCTGTGTGATTACAGTAGAGAAAGTATGAGAAGCATGAAAAAACAGTACACATAAAAGAATGTGTTGCAAACATATTTAAACTGGTCATTTTAGGGCAACTCAATGCAATGTTATTTTTATTTGACTTAGTTATATTAATTCTCACAAGACTTGATTACAGCTTCATTGGATTCAGATATGGTAGAGTCCGTAATAACTGCCTGGATTAAATCTTGGGGGCAGATAACTTTAAAAAGGGAGGAAAAGCAGTTTCTTCACTGCCACAGTATGACAGATAAACAAGGAAGTACTGCACTTATTACAAAACCAAATGGTCTTTAATCTTACTTACATTGTCTGTTTGTGACAGACAATATAAGTTACAAGCAAAGTTAATTACTGAATGGAGATTATGACAGTGATGATGCGTAAGTAAGCGTCAGAGTTCAATAAAGCATGTACGTCCTGTGGCTCATCTATCTGAAAGAGCACCGGATGAAGTATTGTATGGTAGCGATCGTAACCATAAAAAAGTGTGTGTGTGCGTATATATCCACATGTAAACACTGTCTGGAGGTTGTGGGGCCCACAGATGGGTCATTGACCCAAGCAGCGCTGCCTTTTCCTGGCCAGACAACAAAGGCTGGACATGAGCATCAAAAAGCCAGCAATACACCCAGCAACACATCAGCCTTGGACACACACACCAACGCAGCTCAGCTGTGACAGATGTGTGTCACTCCAGCTGTTTAAGTGGCTGCGCAGGCTTTCTTTGTTCCAAGGATGCAGTTTGAAAGTAGACTTTTGACCCTGAGCAGGCCCAGAAGCTGGCGCCTGTCTATGTGTTAGCCACTGATCTGTTACGCGAGGTCAAAATCAGGTTACCATCATGTAAACTGCCTTTATATTTTTCAAGATCTGGCCCACATTATAAGGAGACATATTTCCTTCATTTACATGAAAGCAGAGTTTTTTTTTCTCCATGGTTTCTTTTTGATGTCCATCTGTGCTGCCGATTTGGTTTTACTTGTTTTTGAAAAATATTATTTTTTATTTTAGTGCAGGTGTGTTTTCTTCATTTCTGTTTTAATTTTTGCTGTAATAAATGTCAATAACCTTGTGACCAGTGTTATGCAGCATTTGTGTGCTAAATGGCTATAAATGACTTTTACATATCACTGCTCGAAAGAAAAGAGCATGTTTTGTATTTTGAATGCATGACCATGCTGGGTGAGCTGCTAAACCATCACCAGACTAGCACATGACCAGCATAAACCATGCTAGTCACCAGTAAAACCAGCATATTTTGTGTTTTGGATATGCTGGTCAGGACTAGCTAAACCACCACTGTCCATGATAGCGAGAACATAGCAGGCCACTGTTGGCCAGCTGACGGCAAGCTAGCTGTCCATATGTGTTTTGCTGAGCGTTTTCTGTGTAGCCCACAGGTGCCACTTTTTTTTCTAATTCACTTATTTTTCTGTTATTAGTTTAAACTTACTTGAAATATGTAAATTAATCACAATTGTTATCTAGCACAGTGTCAACAACAACTAAATCTTTCTATATTAGGCCTAGACAGTGTTTTTTCTCCTGGTTGCCTGTAATATATGTCTTAATTTATTTTATTTTTTTGTCTCAAAACTTGTTTGAGGAGAATAGACACAGGACAATAGTTCGGTGACCAGCAGGTACTAAATGCTATCTATGATGATGAACTGTTAGCTTGCATGCATGAGAAACTGTTAGCTAGCGTGCATTAGAAGCTGTTAGCTAACACATAAAACTGTTTGCTAGAGTACATGATACATTGTTAGCTAAGTAAACTACTACTGTTAGCTAGAATACTTGGTGGGACTGTTAGACACAATACAAACTGTTGGCTAGAATACATGATAAACTCTCTAACAACAAACATGGGAAACTGTTAGCTAGCATTCATGATAAATACAGGTTCTGAACGGAACTCCCAGTTGGAGGGTATTTTCCATGACATGTTGAAGGTATGAAAATGGTAAGTTAACTTTAACACAGAGGAGAAACAGCTAGCTTGAGCTTTCTGTACACCCTACGGTGACTTGTTCTCTGGCCTAATGCAATTGACACACTGGGCGCTATGCTAAACGTGTCAGTCTTCGGCCTCTAATGCACCAAGTGCAGCCGTTCTGCTCAGCACATTCCAGGCCAGGATAAGCAGCCATTGTTTCAGGCGCTAAGAGCAGGAGCTGGCACTGTAGGCATGTCATATAAGCTTATTAGAAGGCGAGTAGTGGACCCTGGCCTCGGACACACACACATAAACACCCCCCTTAGCCCTCCACCAACTGTCCTGACCCTTTTACCTTTCAACTCCACTTGAACTGTTGAGGGGGGGCGGGGGCGCAGTCAAGTCATGATGGGATTTTGTGTTTGTGCGTGTGAGCGTGTATGGAAGCATACGCGTATGTGTCTGCGCTTGTGTTGCACACATGTTGAGTGTGTGTGGGCTGTTTGTGTGTGTGTGTGTGTGTGTGTGTGTGAGTTAGCATGCTGCTTTTGGGACAATGCGTTTCTTGTGCTCCGCTCAAAGGCTGCACAGAACAGACACACGGCACTCACATCTCCAGAGAGAACTGTCCCTGGAAAAGTCTTCTGAGGAGTCCCATAAAGTAGAGTGAAGGGCTGATCAAAGTCTTCAGTTTTCACCCCACCCCCTTCCTTTCTGCTCTTCATGCGCAGACAGGAGTGATAACTGCACCCTGCGGGCCAGCCCTGAAGGGCACACGCTGGAGAAAGTTCCAGAAAAAGAACAAAAGATGTGCAGTCTTAACTAAGCTGCATGTAAACCATGACTAGGCCAACCAAATGCAACAATTCACAAACGTTAGTGCCAGGATTTTGCAACATGGACATGTTTAGCAACCGACACTATTGAAAGTAGTGAAATGCCCTGAAGCAGAGCTGTAATGGACAAGGCAGGCTTAGAGGATTGTGTGAAATCCATTAGCTCACTCACACCATAGAGAGAGAGAGAGAAAGAGTGTGTGAGAGAGAAAAAAGACTTGAAACAATGACCAGCTGAACTCATTCTCGTGCTGTAACAGGCCAGTTTAATGGCCCATCCTCAATACAACCTCTGACAGACATATGATAATATTTAATATTGTAACCTTGCACTGGCATTACAATCTGCATAGAATTGGTCAGAATGGGGTGTTTTAACTTCTCTGAGTAATAACCAAAAACGCTTCATTTTATTGTGCGCAATAGACTCCTTTGATTCTCACTTTGAATCAGAGCCAACACCAGAGCACCTAGAACCGAACAGCCCTCTTATAAATCTTGAAATTGCTGCACTGCCACTTCCCAGCCAGTCTTCTTCTTTAAAAATGCATAATGGGCACTGTATTATAATAGGCCCCTACAAATTATAACTTAATCATATGTAATAGTTAAAGACAGCAATTCATTTTATAACTGTGTTCACAAGTGCTACAATTTTAATTGTGGAGTATATATATATTATAAAGTTATTTTACTAAGGGGTTCATAAAAAAATAAATAATTAAAAAAAAACAATGTATTATTATCATACAACAAAAGCATTAACAGACTATATTTAAGGATCATGAAATTCTAATTACAACTGAACACAGCAGCTGCCCTTCAAATGTATATTATTTATGATAAATGAACCAAAATAAATACTCCAAAAATTGGATGATTTTATATAAATTAGTGTTTTTATAATCTTATTAGTGAAACTTAGCAAACTATTAGATGATTATTATTATTAGGATGATATTTAATAGGGTTTGCCCTTCATCCTTTTTGAACACTCATTTCCAGAAGTGCAGTCACAGTGTAGCTATTACAGACACAGTAAATAATGTTAATCCATTACATATTTTGTCAAATTCAGCAAATATCTCCTCAAGGTCCTCTAGCTGTCCTCGCTAACTGTGCTAACTGTGCTAACTGTGAATCGCTAACCGCGCCTTTAACTGAACTGAACTTTGTTGGTAGCATACTTGTTGAAAAGAGAGAGGAGGCAAGAGAGGAGAGAAGTGTGTGGCAATGCACACTGTTTTGGTGTGCCCTTTCACAAGCATTCATTTTGAAAGGGCTGCATGGCAAAGGTGAGATATGTACGCTTGCCTAAGTGGCAGCAAGAAACTAGGTGAAGTGTAGAAAGATAAATCTTTTGTCACATTTCACACTGTTACTGCCGTTTCGATGGCAAAAGTGCTTTTGTATTCCAGAAGCTCAGCTGCTGTTCCAGTACTTCCAGCAGCTCCTGTTTCTTCATCTGATGGGTTTTTTGTTTTGTGGTGATTTAGTTCAACGTATTACCATATTTTTGTACTTTAGATTGGAAATATGTTCCAAAACAGTTTACATTTAGTTCAAATTTAGGAGCCGGAGCATCACCTAATTATAACAGAGAAAAGCTGTAAAACATCCAGGCAGCAGGTTTCTTAAAAAAAGACCTGACATATAAAAGACAGTTCCAAGTAAATGACTAGCGTGTAAAGCTTAGGAAAGGCATTAAGTCAAAACAAAATGTGTGTGTGTAAGAGTGCACTATTTCAAAATGCTTCTTCCTTGGCTATCCTGCTGAGTTGAGCTGCTCCAAGTGGAACTCACTTTGGCATACTCTCTCAGGAGCCTCTTTCAGTGAACAAAAAGCAATAGTAAGCAGCTAGAATATTTTATTTCCATTAGCAATGCCAGCCTAGATACGATCAGGAAAGTTGCGGTAATATTTCAAAACAAAATTAGAAAGTAAGCTAATTTAATAGTAAGTTCATTCATTTTCTAAGGTGCTAGAACTTCTGGGTTGAGGTCGGTGACAGAGCCTATCCCCGCATTCACTGGACAGAAGGCAGGACACACCCTACATACACGTACATCTACAAACACCTAGGGGCAGTTTAACATTTCAAAATCACTGGACTGCATGTCTGGACTGCGGAAGGAAACCCACATGGACACATACAGAACATCCAAAATCCACACAGAAAGGACCCTGGATGCCTTGGCTGGGAATCCAACCCAGGCCCTTCTTGCTACCCACTGAGCCACTGTGCCGCTCTAAAACCTTTTGGCTGCATTAAATCCAGTCTTGGTGAGTTATAAAGCTAATGTTGTTAAAGTGGTGTTAAAATATTCAAATGCTTCTCATTTGGCTGCTTCCATGCAGCTGTACACAAAATACATTGAGAAGAAGCCAATGAGGACAAAAAAAAAAATCCAGATGGGTGACAAATGAAAGGAAGTAAATCCCGAACTAATTATTAGAGAGGCCTAACGAATGCAGATGTTTCCAGGCAGGCAAACAACACAATTAAGCAAACGTCTACTGTAGTCTGCAGCAAGTATAGCAATGCTGAACAGGTTCCCTCCACCTCAATTCTGAGTCAAGATGCCACAAATGGCAGGAGCTTCAGACACAAAACAGATTCAACAGAGACTGTGAATAGAGTAACCTCTGCTTTTAGATCTGTGGGTACGACATCAGTAATAAAGGTTAGAAACTGTGGTTCAATGCCTGTAATGCGCATGGTCTAGTGTGATACAAGCAAAACAGAAGATCTACTCTTCCTCAGGTGACTGTGAATAACAATGCAAGACGTGATCAGACAACAGTAATCCATCCTTAATCCATCCACACATACATTGAGAGGGATATTAGAGTAGGATTTTGCATTAACTCCTTTTTACACAGTCAGACGCATTTCTAAAAGTTTGCTTGTGTAAAAATAGTGGAACAGTGGAATAAGATAAGATAAGATAAGATAAGATAAGATAAGATAAGATAAGATAATCTTTTATTAGTCCCACAGTGGGGAAATTCACAGAGTTACATAAGCAAAGGGATAGCAAGGCACTCAGTATAAATAATAGATAAATAAACAGTACAGATATACACAATACACAATATAAATAATAAAAAGTCAATAATAACAGTAGAATAATATAAGAATAATAGTTTTATGAGTAATTTCTTATTCTTTTCTTTACAAATGGGCGAGTGTATGTGTAGTGCATGGTTTGAATGTCTGGCCCCGTGACCCCTATAATGAGGGGGATCAGTGTCCATGTAATGCTGTAGAGGGGCATCTTATTGGCATGGTTTGGCTCCACTCATCTCCTCAGAAGAACTCATTTTAATGCAGCACCCTTATCTTTTGCTATAACATTCTATCCTGACATTCTATGCTGAAAGAAGTGGTCTCCTCCAGGACAATGCATCCACACCCACATGGCATAAAGGGTCACTTAATGGTTTGCTAGTTATAAAATATGATGTAAATTTCAAGCTACGGCTTTCACAGATCTCTGAGACATTTTGGGAAATTATATTGGAGACCAGCATCGATAGAGCAGCTGAAAGAATAGCTTTCCATCTCTTCAATTCAGTTTTACAATGTAAAATCACATTGAAGCCCATTTGGCAGCTCATGGAGGCCTAACACTTCAGATTGGATTTTCCTTTTTGTTAACTAGCCTAGACGTGATTTCATACTACCTTGGATATGTGCATTAGATAGCATCCTTCTAATCCTATTCCACTTAGTCTCACAATGTCTTGACGATGCGGTTAGCATCTAATTCCTCCTCGATGATGTCCTGTTACTTTTGGGTTAACAACACTAAGAATTTGTGGATTTATCGCCAATACCAGACTTAACGTGCCAAGCAAAACAAAGCACTGATTGGTGGACAGGAGGTTATGTGAGGTCAGTAATTATCATCATCAGTGTGATGGAGCACATAAGTAAGGAAACAAGCAAATACTGAAGCTATGTGCTGCAATCTGGCATGTCCTACATGCACACTAGTCACACATCATCACACAGTGTGTGTTAGCGTTTTTTTTTTTTGTTTGTTTTTTGGTTTGGTGCTGTAGTATAACAGTTTGCCAGTTCCTCACCTGAATTTTTGCCGTGACCTGCTCTGAGCTATTGTAGCCAAATTTTGACATTTTGCAAAACACCAGTGCAATAAAGTTTAAAGAAACCTGATTGTCCAGAAATCAAAGTTACATAATTTTACTCTTACCCCACTTTTAGCTGACCAACCAACACACAATTAACAAACACAGTACTAGCAACCAACTTAAAGCCTGAATTCTGTCTGTCCGTTTAGATAACAGTCTACATAATATTAATTGATAGTTTGAGTTTGGGCAAGGAAACTGCACTTCAGGAGCTTCAGGAAATGGGAAATGGGTTTACACCACCAAACAGCTGTACACAAGCCTAAGATCACCTTGTGCAATGCCAAGTGTCGACAATATTGGCATAAGCATGCTGCCACTGGACTCTGGAGCAGTGGAAACGTGTTCTTCAAAGTTATGAACTGTGCTTCACAATCCGACAGTCTAATAGATTAATCTGGGTTTGGCGGATGCTTTGGAGGAGAGTGCTACCTACCAGAAGAGTGGAGGCTGTTATAGACACAAGAGGAGGGTGCCAATCCATATTAAATCATATGGTTGTGAAATGAGATGTCTATCAAGCTCAGCAGGGCAGATATACACATACTTCTGGTCATATAGTGTAGTAGTGTTAATAAATTTAGTGTTAAAAAGTTCTCTGGCTAAGAAAATAGAGTTTGTTAATGATGACAAGAACTGTGCTCTTTGTGAAGCACTTATAAGCACTATTCTACTGAAGAATTAATATAAACCGTAATTGCACTTTATTTTCTAGGAACACTGGATAGGTATTGCACTTATACTGTACTGTATGTAGTTTTGTATTTATTCTCTTCTCTGTAGGTATTCCAGTCTTGCTAGGTGTTGCTCTGTGTCTAATCTTATATTTTGTTGTCTTCGTTCTAAATATCAGCACTGGCACTTGTTTATGGCAGTGTTTGAGCTTAAGTAGTTTGGACTTAAACCTGTTTGTACTAGAGAGAGATACATACTCTGACTAAACACAAAGCACTTTTGTAAGTCACTCTGGATAAGAGTGTCTGCTAAATGCCGTAAATGTAAAAGTAAATGTAAATGTGCTCACATTTTCTGGCTGCATTGTCTTCTCCACACCACGTCTTCTCCCAGATGTATATCTGGTCCCAGCAGCTAACCTGGTAAGTTGGAAAAAAGCTGAGTGAAACTTACCAACCTTATTACATTATTTGGAATATATATGCACATGCTTAGACTTGTGCATCAGTTTTGCAAATAACACATATGCAGAATGCATCTGATGTGTGCCCAAAACTGCCAGTACATAGCCATAACACACAATCCAAAGCTAAATATCCAAGAAATGACACCCATTTCCTCAATATGTGAGAGACAGAGAGAAAGAATGTGAATCTGGCAGTGGTGCAGTTCACGCGGACTTCAACTTTTGGCTTGTGGGTGTCTTCCTGATTGCTTTCTCTAACCAATCAGCTCTGATGGATTTTCTCCACATCTCCACTGCTCAAATTGGAGCTGATGGGACCCATCCGGCAGCTCCTTATTCAATAAGAGTAGTACTTTGAAATGCTTGACATGTGACCGTGATGGTACAATGGTTAAAGAACGTCTAACAAGGCCAGTTAGGGGGTGTAATGGGTCTCGTTTAGCACATTAACTTTGTGGGTTGTGAGGGAAAAGTGTGGACTCGCATGAGAAGAAGAAGGAGGACCGAGTGAGAGGTAGCCACATGGTATTGACGTTAAATTGTTACTGATGTCTGCATGTTATTACAAATGCAGGTTCCCGCTGGAGTAGTACTTATAATAACAATGGTAATAATGTTGTGGTGTCGGCATAGAGCAAGAAGACACAGGAAACATAAAGCATTAGATGAAGGTTCTTTTACTGAACACAGCAGCAGTGCCACAACTGAATGAAAGCTGGAAACAGGGTAGGTTACTTCCAATTACACATCTCCAGGTCACAATAGACCCCATCAGCCACTAACCACCTCCTCAGCCCATCACAGACTACCACACACAATACATACACACATCCCCAAACCAACAGCAACAATTATTAGCTTCAAAGCCTCTTCCCAAGAGCCAGTGCATATGTCCAATGTACTTTTCAGACAAATGCAAATCTCAAGATGCAAAATTGACTTGATGTTCTCAAGATGTTCTTGCATGCGCTGAGGTGTGATAAGTTTCTGGTACATTAGTCCAGTCTTGGCATCCTTGCACTGGCTCCCAGTATCCAGTATAAAGTAGCATTGATGGTCTTTAAAGCTTTAAATGGACGTGCACCCGCCTATATTGAGAATATGCTTTGTATGCATACACCTCTGAGATCATTAAGGTCTGCATCACAGTCACTTTTGAAGGTTCCACGATCTCGTCTCAAGCAGAAAGGGGATCGTGCTTTTGCTGTCCCTGCAGCAAAACTTTGGAATGGCCTTCCACATGACATCAGACTCACCCAATCTGTGACTGTCTTTAAGTCAAAACTAAAAACACACTTTTTAAGTTAGCATTCAGCAGCTGTTAAACTGTTGAACTCTGTAGGGAGGATTGTGTCATTGTGTTACTGTATCTATGTTATGTATGCTCTATGTTTAGTAGTGAACAGAGGGGATGAATCTTTGACTCTGTAAAGCACTTTGGTTTTAAATGTGCTCTATAAATAAAATTTACTTACTTACTTACTGGTACTGAGTTTTAGCCCAATCAAAAAAATAAAATCTAAATTATAGCAAAATAGTGTGAATTAATACTAAACTAAACTTTGCCCAGTGTGTATGTTACTCGAATTCTTCTGAGCTGTTTTTTTTTTTTTAGCAGCTAGTCTAGAAAATCAATCATCCATCTCTGAAAATATTAGTTTAGTTTGAGAGAATGATGCTGCCTCCACGTGCTGTATTCTGTATGTATATATATATATATATATATATATATATATATATATATATATATATATATATATATATATATATATATATATATATATATATATGCATTTAGTGACAAAATACAAGGAAAAACAGTATGTTGGTGAACGTGTGTGTGTTAAAGTAGTGTGTGGAGCTGTGCTTTCTCTGCTGCAGAGTGTGAACACAGAGGACACACTCTCTCCAGAGATGATGCATCGTGGCAGATTACTCACACTCTGTGCACAGGAGCTCCGGAGAGACGGAGAAGTGACTCTCAGCCTGCAGGCACTGTGTGTGTGTGTGTGTCAGAGAGAGTGTGTGGGACTGGGTGTGAGAGAGTGTGTATGAGCATATGAGCGAGTGTGAGGGAAGGGTATGTGTGGGTTTCAATGCGAACTCGCAGGGCCACAGAGGCGTCAGAATGGAGTCTGGCCCCAGGGCCTATGCAGCCTCAGGGTGGAGCACTGTGTGGCTACAAGTCATTTAACCACATCCACACCCTAACATGCTAATATGTATTACCCACCAAAGCCCTGCTTAACCCTTAATCTATTTAACGATTTAAAACTGGACGGGTTTTTCATTCCTAATAGGACAGATATGAGACATTTCACTTACAGTTCACTTAAAGAAAACACCAGAAGACCTGAAGGACCACCATCTGAGAAAAGGGACATGTTTGAGAGAGAGGGGAATATCCAGCTTCACTTTAGCTTGTTTCTTTTCTTTCTTTCCTCTGTGAGAAGGCAACACATTGCTATATGGCTGGTAATGTCTTTGGCGTGGGCCTAGTCTTAGAGCGAGCTGCCCCCTGGACAACAGTGAAGGAATCAAACTAGTGGTGGCTTAAGAGGACAGGAGAACATGAAAACATCTCAAAAGCAGGAGAAAGAATAGTTGAGTCTTTTTAAGGACAGGTGTAGGACAGCAATTGGTAAGGAGTAATGAATGAATGATGTTCACTAAGGCTTCCATATCATTAAATTTGGGATTACTTGAATTGGTGTTGGTGTAGTGGTTAGCTGTCGCCTCACAGCAAGATGATCCAGGTTGGATTCCCGGTCCAGGCCATTCTGTGTGGAGTCTGCATGTTCTCCTCTTGCTTGAGTGGGTTTACTCTGGTTTCCTCCCACAGTCCAAACACATGCACTTTAAATTGCCCGTAGGTGTGAATGTGTGCGTGAGTGAATGTTGGCCATGTGATGGACTGACGGACTATCCATGGTGTACCCCGCCTTCACTGGGATTGGCTCCAGGCCCCTTGTGAGCCTGACTAGTGTGATAAAGCAGAAGATAATGGATGGATGGATGGATGGATGGATGGATGGAAAATGCAACCAGCTTCTAAGACTGAACTGTTGAGGTCCAGATGTTTGTCCAAAGGTCTGTGCATCTACAAAATGTGACTGTATTTAAAAAGGCATCATTTTCTGCTTAGTATATTTTTTTGTTCTGATACTATAAAATGAATAATTAGTGGTGAAAAGTAGTGAATGACTTTATCCACAGCAAATTAAATGAAGTCCAGTCTCCGACTTTTGCAGAGTACTGTAGTCAGGTCAGCGAGAAAGTGCAAAAACGATGTCACGGTGATGACACATGTGTCTGTGTGTGTATGTACAAGTGTGTGTGTTTGTGTAGGAAGAGGAGAAAAGGAGGACATGTCAGCTTCCATCAGCAGAAGATGAAGTTCACAGCCCCTCTCAAAGCCTCGGAGGAGCAGCGGCGACTGCCCATTAAAGCCCTGTTAAAACACTTCTGATGTTGTCAGCCCAGAGAGAGAGAGAGAGAGAGAGAGAGAGAGAGGGAGAGAGAGAGAAAGAGAGAGGGAGGAAGAAATTGAGAGAGAGAGAGAGAGAGAGAGAGAGAGAGAGAGAGAGACTGCCTGCCAGCACTTTTTGCCGCAGCTCTCGCCGGCCGAGGTGTCAGATCAGCAGGCGCCTAAATTTCACTATCAAACTTTCATGGCAGCACGGCAGGCTAGAGCTGCTACGGAGGCTGCTGAGGACCAAAAACAAGACAAGCCGAATAGCCGATCTCTAACATGCATGAGTTAACCAGGCAAATATACACAAGCAGAGCATTTTAATCTCTTATTTAACATTAAGATAAGTGCTGTTTGAGCTGGAATCATTTTCACCAACATAATCTGTAATGTCTGTGTGTTTGCATAGAATGTACAGAGTCACTGTATTTCTACACCTCAGTACCGGGTTGCAGTCATTATTAAATCATACATGAGGTACATGAGGTGTTTCTAATGGTTTCCATTGTCTTGTCTACTGTTTATTGTGTAACTGTAAACACACAGACTCCAAATACCACCAGTGTTGTTGTGCTTTAATTTGACTTGTCTTGGATAAAGTATGTGTCATTTAGATTGATTTGAATGGGCAGCACAGAGAGAGGACTGAAAAGTCAAACCTTGAAAAAACTCTATAATAAAACTTTTTATTGTTTCTTCAGACTGAGGTGGATTTGAACAGAACTACTATTAGGTTCCAGGTTCAGCCAATTATAGAAGACTATTTACTTTACAATTGTTACTGTAAAAAAAAAAACTTACTGCAGATTCATACTGGATAAAAATCACTTTACAATAATTACTCTTAGACTGTAAAAAATCAGCCCACTGCAGATTCATACTGGATTAAAATCATTTCACAATTACTACTGATAGACTGTAAAAAATCAACCCACTGCAGACTCATACTGGATTAAAATCACTTCACAATTATTACTGATAGACTGTAAAAAATCAGCCTACTGCAGATTCATACTGGATTAAAATCACTTTACAATTATTACTGACAGACTGTAAAAAATCAGCCCACTGCAGATTCATACTGGATTAAAATAACTTCACAATTATTACTGACAGACTGTAAAAAATCAGCCTACTGCAGATTCATACTGGATTAAAATCACTTTACAATTATTACTGATAGACTGTAAAAAAATCAGCCTACTGCAGATTCATACTGGATTAAAATCACTTTACAATTATTACTGACAGACTGTAAAAAATCAGCCTACTGCAGATTCATACTGGATTAAAATCACTTTACAATTATTACTGACAGACTGTAAAAAATCAGCCCACTGCAGATTCATACTGGATTAAAATCACTTCACAATAATTACTCTCAGACTGTAAAAAAATCAGCCCACTGCAGATTCATACTGGATTAAAATCACTTCACAATAATTACTCTCAGACTGTAAAAAATCAGCCCACTGCAGATTCATACTGGATTAAAATAACTTCACAATTATTACTCTCAGACTGTAAAAAATCAGCCCACTGCAGATTCATACTGGATTAAAATCACTTCACAATAATTACTCTCAGACTGTAAAAAACAGTCCATTGCATATTCATACTGGATTAAAATCACTTCACAATAATTACCGTCAGACTGTAAAAAAAATCAGCCCACTGCAGATTCATACTGGATTAAAATCACTTCACAATTATTACTGTCAGACTGTAAAAACTACCCATGCTTCAGATTCATACTGGATTAAAATCACTCCACAAATATTATTTTCAGACTGTAAAAACTACACAAGCTGCGGATTCATACTGGATTAAAATCACTCCACAAATATTATTTTCAGACTGTAAAAACTACACAAGCTGCAGATTCATACTGGATTAAAATCACTTCACAAATATTACTTTCAGACTGTAGAAAATCACCCCAATGCAGATTCATACTGGATTAAAACCACTTTACAAATATTACTTTCAGACTGTAGAAAATCACCCCAATGCAGATTCATACTGGATTAAAATCACTCCACAAATATTACTTTCAAACTGTAAAAAATCACCCCAATGCAGATTCATACTGGATTAAAATCACTTCACAAATATTACTTTCAGACTGTAAAAACTACACATGCTGCAGATTCATACTGGATTAAAATCCCTCCACAAATATTACTTTCAGACTGCAGATTTAGTGTTGGGTTGTCTTATATCTCTCTGGTGACTGATCATACTGATCTTGTGGGATCCCAATTACTGATTGTAATGCTAGTCAACATAGGTGTCAGTTGACGTAACAGTATTAGTTGTTGTGTTTAACTCCATGCATGTTGGACTGTCCGAGGATTTTGTGTAGGCAGTGGTTCAAAAAGATGTAATGGCTGTCTTGCAGGAAGCATGTGCTAGAATATGTTAATCCTCCCAGCTCTAAAACATTGTGGGCAGGACTGTGCTAATGGGTGAAACTGGCCTTGAGTATCTCTGGGTTAAAACTGTAGATACGCAGTAATAGTAGTACTAACACAGTGTTAGAAATCCCATAGAGATTCTACAAGAAACCATTGCTTTTCACTATTCTTTGACATTTTGGCTCAAAGACCTAGCCGAGCTTTAAGAATCATGCTTGGCCACTGTTTTTACACACGTCAGTCTCACTGATACCTTAAAGATTCACCATCCAGATATGTTCATTAATGATAGTTTAGAGAATTTTACATTAACAGATAACAAATCCTCAGGACGACTATAACACGCAAGCATGCTCTTTGTAGGAAGTGAAGCAGAAAAGTAGTGAGAGAGAGAAAGAGAGTCTCATGTATGTGTGCTTTGCTTGTGTGTATCTGTGTAACAGTGTGTGTATATGCGTGTGTTCGTCACATTGTCTCTCTGGTCTTTGCTTGCCCGTCGTGTCAGCCTTTGCTCACTGGGTGAGAAAGAGTTGGGTTGGTGTTGGGGTGGAGTGGAGGGGGGGTTCTCTGCTTCTTACGCCTGATTGGCTGATACAAGGTGACAGGGCGTCTCTAGCGGCAGCCCCCTGCACGGGTCGGGCAGACAGTGGCGCTGAAATATTCAGCACAGTGCTCGCATATCATGGATCTAATGCCAGTCCTACACAGCTGCGAGGACAGTCGAGAGAGACATGAGAAAGTGGCGGACGCGCAAAAACACGCGAAAACCTGCGCTCTTCTGCAACAAACTGCCTTACTCATCACGGGCTGCTTGTAGAGGACTGTCAGGTTATTTGCAGTAGGAGGAAACTGCAGGTCTGCAGGCAAAGTTAAACAGGCAGGTGGGATTTAGGAGGTGGGGCCCTACTTATTTCATGAGGGCCAGTGTAAGGTGGGAACCATACTGTTATCAGCAGTGATATAATGAAAATATATATATATATATTGTCTGTCCAATGAAAAACAATATCAAAAATTTACAGGAGAGGCCAAAAACACTCTTAACTTTCAATGTAAGTCAATGGAAACAGAATTTTATACAAGCTGTTTTAGAGCATTTCTATTGGTCTATTCATCAAAGAAAACAGCTGTTGTGTTTAAACAATGCAGAAAAATAAAAATAGACAAAAATAAAGATGTTTTTTGAACAGCAACGATATAGGTTAATAATTTAAAGATGTTATGTTATTTTAAATTAAAATAATTTAGATATTTAGAAGTTTTTTGGACAGTGACAATGTAACTAGCTAGTGTCTTTTGAGTGCATTTATCAACCATAAGCTCCACAAGCAGTAAATATCAAAATTACAAGTTGGCTATCTGTCAAATTTAATACAATTCCCTCCTGTGGAATATAACTACTGCTCGAGGACTTGAACAGTATTTAAGAGACACAATGGTTACAAGTTTTACTGGCTTTGCTGAACTATCCTTGCTGCTTATGCAAAAGAACACATTCAAAGTACTCCAGAAGCAACATCACAGCCAGAAAAACAATTGCAGTAAACCTAAATATCGAGAGGCAAAGTCAACTAATTATATGTAAATTTTATGTCGTTGAAACTGCAAATGTGAACTGAAAAATTAGTACAGTTGTTAAAAATAAGTGGACGAGGATAAACCTTTCTTTGGACCTATGGTTTCCTGCCCATCTTTTATTGTAGGGATTCAGACAGTCGGCAGATATTTCAATCTGACTTTAGAGATCATCCCATTCCTCTCTGTATTTTAGTCTTAATCTCTGTAGCTACAAGCTAACAATTAGCATTACTTTTGTCCCGTGCAATTTGTTGTGTATAAACTAGCCTGTGTGAACACATTTGCCCTTTTCCACACACATCTGTCCAGGCCACTCTCGTAGCATTATACATTTATGAGGAAGCCCAAAGGCAAGAGCTTTTCACACCATCAGCCACCTCACATCACCTATATATATAAACTACTTAAAGAACTACAGATGGGTGACAAAGGAAAAACTGGGGAAACATAGTGGAGTGGAGAAACAGAAGGAGTGCAGATGCTTTCAGACAGATTGGCCTACTTGACCTTGGTTTTGGATCAACATATCAGAAGGAAAGGAGCTAAGTCAGTATAAAAGAGGGTTAATTATTGGTTTACAGATGGCAGAAGAGCCAGTCAGAAAAAAAAACACTTCAATAGCAACATCAACTGAAATGACATCTTCATTGGAATCTATGAGATATACACTGACAACTGTGACTGAAACCACACATTCAGGAGGTGATCAGACTAGTGCATCTACATCTACACAGAGAGGGATGCTATAGTAGAATTGCAGTGCAGAAGCCTTTCATTATAAAGACTAATGCATGTTTGAGAGTTCAGTGGTTATAAAAACATAGATAATGATCCACAGAAATATGAAAAAAGTGATGTCTTTTTTTACTATATTATAAAAATGAATGAGTGCACATGCACCAATTTAACAGTATAGCTCTGAATAAGCCCTGCAGAGAGGGAGTCCAGTGGCCAGTGGTATAGAGGACTATTTTGCTGACACAGTTTGGGTCCACTTGCATTGCAAATCTATCCCAGGTCATTACTGACCATTTTTTTAAATATTTTTAATATTTAATACGCCAGCTTTGTATGATTCCTAATAAATACAGGGTTTAAATAGTTTGCACATCATTTTTGCATCATTCTTGCATTTGCATTCTGTTTTTATTTCTTTTTTTTTATTGTTCTTGTATGACGAAACATTTCTATCGTGAGGGGAGTGGACTCTTTCGGGATGAAGACAGGGCACGAGAGGTCACTAAAAAGTTTAATGAGTATAAATAATGTCAATCGTATGTTATGACCTTGGCTACAGCTGTGGGGCAGTTTGGATTGATGTGTTAGATGGCATTCCCAACTACTATTTACACAGGGATGGAACGTCCATCTTATTGTACAAATTTCCTGTAGTTTCATTTGGTCACCTTACTCAACTACTGTTAACCGCTGTGCCATTTAAGGTAGAGCGAAAACAATTGGATGAGAAACTGCGTTGTCCAAGAAGACAACATCACACTGATCAGTTACAACTGTTTCTAGCTGAGGTAATATAATAAGATAGATATCAGTTAAAGGACACTCGTTCTGATCAGGGTTATTAATACAGGGTGAGAAGGTTTCTGTGGTAATCCTTGTTAAATTCCGACCAAAGCAAGTCACATATGTTTTATTAAGACCTCTGGAACTGTGTTAAAAGGGGATGTAACATACCACCTTCAAGAGTAATATGACCTAGAGCTGACTCATTTGTCTGACAGCAGTGATATTACAGTTCTGCTTAATGCTGACTCTCACTTTGCTGTGATTAAGGATGGTTTTTTTTTTCGTTATTTCTCATCACTACTAAGTTCAGTGTATCACCCCAGGTAGAGCGTTGTCTATGACGTTGCATCTGCAAATTAGCTTTTATTTTCTTTTGCTAACTGCAGAGAAAGACATCTGTGCCCAGAGTTGCTTCTCAGCATGCTGCTAAGGACTGGCCTACCGAGCAGTGTGAATCTAGATCCTTTTAGGACTGAGATGGTCTCAGTAGTTCTGGCAAAGACAGAGGGCAGCTCCCCTGGTAGACAGTGTTTCTTATATAATGTATGAAGCACATGAAAGCTGGTGCAGCAGATGAACTGTCTGAACTTTGTCTGCCAACATAAGCTCGGGCAATTTAAAAATAAGGAATAAGAAAAGCAGAATGAATCTTTTCAATCTAAAATTCACTGAAATATTCAGTAATCAATAATCATTAACAACCTTCTATCTAATAAACAATAACTATAAAGATACTTTTTACTTTATTATGTGTTCATGCAACAAGATTATACTTCTGTACCAGATACAGTATTGATACACGTTTTTGTATGACATTGACAGTATAACAGTATTTAGCATACATAGCATATAAATATATTTGTATTAATATATATGCAACTTGTGCAGCTGAATTATCTTATATATATAGAGAGATAGATAGATAGATAGATAGATAGATAGATAGATACATACATACATACATACATACATACCTTAGATGCCGTAAACATGCTCTCTGCTGAGGCACTTTATTTTGGCCCAATTATAAGGAAGCATCGAACGGTTCCTTAGCGCCAAAGGCAATCCCATGATGCAATGCTGCCGAAGCTATGAGCAGTGAAGTCAATTTGAAAATGTTATTTTGATTCTCTCTGATGTTTTAATTTGTTTCTAGTTGTATAATCACACAACACAGTATTTTATTTGCAGCTCTGCAACGAGTCGTCGACCATTTGCAGTTTTATACTCGAACTATTAGCTTCTTTGCTAGTGGAATTTAAGCCTCGGACTATTGTTTTGGATAGCCTGTTGGTACCTTAGCAACCATCTAAACCACCGGTCGTGCTGCAGTGGGCGGGAACAAGCCGTGACGCAGTCTCTCTCTGACTAGAGGGTCTCAGTAATCTGTTTATGAGGAGAGATGAGGAGAGAACACTGATACTTACACAGCTGCTACCTAGACAGCCTACTTAGACACTCACTAGGTTTTGAGATACACCCCTATAATGTTCACAAAAACACTTCACTGTAAATTCCATATCTCAACATGTGTTTGGAATTACTTGGATCATAAAAAGCAGAAAATGCAACCAACTTCTAAGATGAAGGTGTGGAAAAACATCCCTGCAGTACTGCACAATTTATGTGTGCTGTGCTGGTACAAGTGGATCAGACACAGCAGTGCTGCTGGAGTTTTCAAACACTGTGTTCACTTACTGTTCACTCTATAAGATATTCCTACCTTGTTGGTCCACCGTGTGCATGTCACATCTCATCAGTTGCTGCACAGTTTGCTTTGGTTTTCTTCTAGTCTTTCATCAGCTACAGTCTGTAATTAGAGAACTATATGGATACCTATAGGGTAAGTGGAGCTGTGAAAATGAGTGTAGAGATATGGTAGGTGGTTTTAATGTTGTGGGTAATATGGCTAATGGTATATTCTTATTCAGCGTGTGAGATAAAAAATAAAGAAATATTATGTTAATAGCCTAAAAGTTAGAAATAAATATTTTTATGCTTCAGCCTTGGCGTGTAGCCTACTCCAGATTACCAGTGCTGAATTCACTGTGGGCCAGTGGGATTTGGACCCAGACTGTACTGATCCCTCGTAAATTTCTCATGCCCGAATATGACATCACAAAGAGTACCAACCATTCAGTATTGAAACCATTCCCCTCCAAAGCAAGGCACATTGGCTGTCCTATCAGTCTTACTCACAGGCAGGGGAGAGGAGAGAGAGAAGGGAGGAGTGCGAGATCCTCTTAAGTGCTTTTCTGGCAAGACTTTGTGGTACTCCATGTTGCACTTAGGAGTCAAATATTTGGAGTAAGAGCCGCCATCGTTCTCCATCGACGCTCCACCACGAGCCGCTGGCTTTGAATCCCGTGGCGGCCTGTGCTGAGATGCGCTCGTTTGGGTCCGGCTGATCAGTGGCTAGATCTATTTGGAGCAAACAAAAAGTGTGTTTGGGAATGCAGGAATAAGAGAGAGAGAGAGTGTGAGAGAGAGAGAGTGCAGTAAACAAACAGCAGGCAGACTCCAGGCCGGACACCTTCTTGGCAGACTGAGACCAGGGCGGCCAGACTGGGGTCACCCACCCCACAGGCCTGCTGTCTGCAGCCTGGAGCCTTTCCTCATACCATTCATAACATCTTCAGCCACTTCATTCATCAGTCCCGCCTCCAGGTATCATTCAGATTCTTTGAAAAGGTTTGGAAAAGTGCTTTCCAACTCTGGTTTCTGCAATAGGCGCGGGCAACATGTATAATATCAAGATATTTGAAGGTACTTTCATGATAAATGATATGTGTCACAATGTTGGAATAGAGCTCTGGCACCAGTAGCGCCACTAATTTTGTATTTTTTTTATTTTTTTTTTACAAATTAAGAATACATTGGCTTTTCAAATTCAGCTTTACACACATATTGCTCTGCACTATATACAATTAGGCAGGGTTTAACGCATATTTGAACTTATAACCTCCTGACAACAGCATGAGACCACAGACTTTTGAGTCTATGTAATAGGTTAGTAAGTCAAAAACACTGTCGATACCCACAATATACCTAGGAAACCATAAAATGACATATATACTCACCATTTACATTTTCTAAAACTCCTACCTTGTGTTTTCACTCACTGGCGTTGGTTTGAGCTCCACTATATAGATTTTACACAATGTACAAGCCACCCTGTCATCAGTTTCTGGCCACTGTTGACCGCATACTATTTTAGCAGCCTATTCTTAAACCTACAGTGGTAGTAACATGGCATTGTGTGTGATGTTGGTACAAGTGTATCAGGTTGCTGGGGACAGTGTCATTGCAAGATTGAGAGTGGTCAACCACAATTCAAAGGTTTCCAGCTCTGTGGAAACTGACCATCACTGAAATGAAATCGTGCATGGCAGATAAACTATAGGAGTTTCCACCTGACGTTGCAGTACAGCTGCATCCATGACCCATTCATATCCCTCACCTGTGTCCCTTTCCATGCACATCAGAGCTGTTGAAGGTGGATGGGTTCTCTGAGTTTTGTGGTGATCGCTTGAATTAGTTAAATGCTGGAGCTCTAAATTCTAATATATATTTTACTTAGCATTTGCTGAAGAGCTGCAGACATACAAAAATATTTTTTGACCTTTTTGAAACTTTTGCAGGAATAAAATAAATTAAAGTGAAGAGCTGCATAACTGCACATGAACAAGATGAACCTATAACTTAAGCCGCTTTTCAACTGCATGGTACTGGATTGACTCGGCTCGTCCCTACTGGCCTTTTTTAAAATACCTGGGTTTTTTTTTTGGTCTCACCTCAGTCGAGGTTCCCAGTGAGCTGAGCAGATACCAAAAGGTGATGAACACACTGCAGACTACAGAAACAGCGAGAAGCTGCTTTACCTTTCAGTAACCAGAATTATCTCGTCTGAACTCAGATATAGTACTCAAACTCTCCTGTTTTTTAATTTGTTCTTGTTTATCTTGCTGCCTTGTCTTTGTCCACAAGTCCCATCAGTTTCATAGCTGTATTGCTATGGGGGCCAGCTACACTGAAGGGAGTGTTGAAGTTAACAAACTTAGCAGTGTAAATCAGCAGTTACTTGAGATGGCACCTTAAGCACTAAAGACTATACACTTGTACAGTCTTCGTATCTCCAAAATGCTATTAATTCTGTTTTATTTATTTTCTGTCCATTTATCGTGACATTTTGCCGCTGTTTTAAACAAGTCCCATGTGACACTTGTTATTAAATGATATCAAAAAATGAAAACTTAGAAAAATGTCAAGGCTTTGTAACAGCAGTGACATTATGTAACAGTATCTATATCAGGGGTATTAAATTGAAATTCAGTAAGGTCCAGTTAGAGGAGATTTCCTCAGGCCAAGGTCTGGACCGTCATCATTTCAAACTTGTGTCATGATTCAGTGGCGTATCCTGTAAACTGCAGTAGCCTAGTTTCAGCATCTCATACCATCAGCATTAACATGTTGGTTTTACAGAGCGGTGTTCTCCAAAACTAGACGAGCGAGTCCATTCCATAACCGTTCCTGTTAAACAGTCAGTTTTCACTGTTGACTTTTCTGTTTTTAGAGCATGTTATTTTTTCTGACTCGCTTTAGTCTCCTGCTGCTGCTCCTCGCTTCCTACCTCGCCTGTGTGCGCGCGCCGCACGCCCCAATCTGCAGAGATCTGATTGGCTGAGGAGCACCGCTGGTGATCTTACAGCGCACGTGATTGGTTTGTGAGTTTACTGCGGCGTAAAGCCCTTATACCATAAGGACAAGAAAAGCTCCGCCACTAAAAATAAATACAGTCTACATAAAATCATTCTCAATAGTTTATCGATTTGGGTCCGCATTGGACAACGTCTGGGTCAGGGCCAGGACCGCGTCCCGCCTATTAGAGACCTCTGATCTATATTCTGTGAATTGGGATGTAAGGGACTAATTGAGCGGTATGTGATGATGAATAAGACTGAATAGTGGGGTTGTGTGGGGACATTCACACGCATTTACATTCTGTTTGTGTATTTACATTCTGTTTAATGTATATCATTGTAGGATGTAAATCTGCTCATAATTTGGTTATACATTAAGGTTAATATTAAGGTTGTCGTTATAGTGAAAATGGAATAGATGTTTAATTGTTAGTTTAAAACAAGGTGAACATTGTAAGGCATATACAGTGGACCATCAAACAAAGTCTGCTTTGAAATAGTTGTTTAATCATGAATGTAATGCTACTACCTGCGCAAGAAACTTTCTTTTCAATTGTTGTGAATTTTCTCCAGTAAATGCTTAAACTTTCTGAGAGGGCTGTTGGACACTGGCACAGCTTCAGGGCTGCACCAGTGGACATAAGGTCACGACCCCGGGCAGCAAGGGTGATGGTCAGGCCCTGAGGGCTTCTAGAGCAGGTAGTGTTAGATTACCTCATTTGTCCTGTTTCCTGCTATAATTAGGCCAATCACATTAGGCTAGCGTTGGAGATAGAAAGACACAAAGGATGCTCCCAAGCGCTATCATAAGGAAGCTACTGTCTGAAGTCGGTGATTCCCCTCTGCCTTTGGGAAAAAGCCGAGGTCGCGTTCAAAAGCCTTCAAGTGAGACACTGTACCCTTCCTTATGCGCAAGTATGGATGGCTTCCAGGCCTTCTCGGGCTCTACAATGAGAAATTATACAGGAAACTCTCGATTTTTATCAGACTTGCCCCTTCACTTGCCGCCTTTACTTGTGTTTACATCTGAGTTTCACACATTAAACACAATCGCACAATTGGACCCATACAAAACAGCTAAACCAGGCCTACTATATTTGGGATATTTAAGAAGTCAATGCCCCACCAACTTCATCATCATGCGCATTGCTGTGTTAATTCATTTTTAGTTTATTATGAATATATAAACATAGCACATTGAAAGAAGCAGAGAATTTCCACTTTAAATCAATATAACATTGTTATGTTTTTGTTATTTCTTGGCAATTGGAAATGTTTTGAAGTTTGTTTTGAAGATAATGCTGTGTGTAACGCAATTGCTGGTTGTTGACTGCCATGCTTTTTGGCTTTACAGTGCTGTTGCACAGATATGTACAATCCAGCTTTTTTTGTGTTTGGACATACTGCCCCGTCTGTGGTTGTTGGAATCTCACTCAGGATGAAATTGTAGCGCTAAGCAAGAAAACGCCCAATCATTTTTAAAACAAATAAGTTTCACATTTGATTTGTGCTCCAGGGGACTGTGGGAACTAGCATTCCCCATAAGTCCTAGCTTAGACCCACGTTATTTTTCAAGGATGAAGGCAAGCTCCATCTGAAGCAATCGGAATGAGAAATGAACACCACAAGGAGCAAAAAGGCACCAGCTGAGTGTCCGGAGACTCAGTTACGCTAGTGCTAGAGAAAGAATGACTAGGTAAAACAAGGAGAGAGTCAAGCTAGCAGCCTAGCAAAGCCTAATATATCACTATTAATACACAGACACAGCCTTTGTGAGGCTGGGCTGTAGTGGTGTAGTGTGACACCAAGCTGGCATGGCTACAAACAGGGCCTGGGTCTGGACTGGGCTCCACATTACAACCCCTGATTTCCTCATAATATGTCTCGGCCAGAACTTTGCATATCAAATCCTCCCAAATCTAGCTTTGAGTAACAGGATCTCAGCATTAACTTTTGTGGTGCCTCCACAAAAAAGCTGCCCAGTGCTCCATCAAAACATATGGTAAAAATATTTCACCTCAAACAGGCGAGGCGTCCAGCCTCAAAAGATACACACACTTTAAGGTCTGGCTAAATGGCTCTCAGGAGTTTTGTTTTCAATAAATTATAGACGCGCTAGACGAAAAATCGTATAAACTCAATATTTCCCTTATCTTAAGTGTAGTTAATTAGTCATAACATGCTTGTTGCCTGAAGTTAGCTTCTTTAGATTTGCACCAGAGGTAAAAGGCTATTGAAGCTAAAAAGTGTGTTATGAGGCTACTTCAGCTATGAAATTGTGCAGCAGAGTTAAGCCAATTGCAGTTTTGGTCAATAATTTTGTAAACTTTTATACATCATAAAGTGTCAAAACCCACCTAGGCTAGTCTAACAGTTTTGGGCCTACAGTTAGCAATGCTATTTTTTGAGTACAGGCCAAGATTCTAACACTGGTCAGCCTAAAGAAGCAAAGAAACTACAACTAAAACTAAATAGAAAACTTCCAGACATGCTTTCTCCTATTTAAGATTTTACTTAGTATTAAATAAGATTTCAACTTATTTTACTAATGAGTAGTTTCAACTCTGTTAGTCTGGGTCAGCTTATTTGTTGCTGATACTTCTCATGCTTATGTTGGTCCTGCAGCCTCTGCTCCCAACAGGAATCGGAAGTTTGTGTAGGGCCGTTAGCCACAGCGCTAACCTCGTCCATCTGGAGAAGGAGAGTAATCAGCCTCAGGGCGCTAGCACCCACCTCCTCCCAGCTGCATCAGCTGCCCCAGGGAACGCTGGGTCTTTGTCTATGTGAGTTGGCCGAAGAGAAGTTCCTGTTATGGAGAGGTGTGTGTGTGGGGCAGGAGGTTGGGAGGGGTACATCCTCCAGCAGCTGCTGACCCTCACCTTAAAAACACATACACACACAGGTTTATTTTCATACAATGTCAGGATGTGTGATCCCACAAATGTTTCATATTATATATTCATTTATAATGTAATTTTCTATGTGTAATAATAAAATGTCATATATTGCTGTCCAAAGAAAAATGCTAAAACTTTTAACTTTTTAACTTACAGGAGGGGCCGTTCTTTATTTTTTAAAGTAAGAGGTTTATATATATATATATATATATATATATATATATATATATATATATATATATATATATATATATATATATATATATTGTTGCTGTCCTATAAAAAACAAGTATCTTCAAAATTGCAACTTTACAGGAGGGAACAAATACATATGTTACTTTCAATGTAAGTCAATGGAACCAGAATTTTTTCTATTGGTCCGTTCATACTGAAATTTTCACACAACGTAAATGACCATTGGTGTGTTCAAATAATATAGTAAACCCAAAATCGACAAAAATGGAGATTCATGTTTTTCATTGGACAGTGACAATATACAAGTAACAAGTGAACAAGTGAACAAGTAACAAGTAACCTTTGGAGATTTTTTCTTGGTCCATTCGTCATGAAATTTTCACACAGTGTGGACAGGACAGTATGTATACATATTCATTTATGTGCAATAATATGTTACACATATTTAAAAGCACATCTATGTAATTATAATAAATCTCATTTATATTGCACATATAAGCATGTAACAGTTTAGAACATTTCGGCCCTTAAAATGTATAAAAACAGACAAAACATGATCAAAAACACTGTCACGCTGCTAAAAATAGTGTCAGCCTTCTTTGTCCACACATTTGTCCAAAGAAATTCACATCACACACACACACCTACACGCACTCTAATCTGGGTCTGGTTTCCATTTGGGTGTCAAGAGGCCGTGTTGAAGCTGTGATGTGGCACACACATGCACACTCACACAAACATAAACATACCACTTTGTAATTAAGTCGAAATGAAGGCTGATCATAAGCTGCACTTGCAATATATGCAGTAAGAGGGTAAAATGTTGAATTAGACCATGCCCTCATTAAACGATTAAATAATTCCAAATTCAGCAAAACAGAATAAATAGAATCACTTTTCACTCCGTATGTTCACAATTCATATAATCCCACCAACTAGCTTGGTCTTCACCAATCTTACCATAGAATAGCACCTCCAATGAGACACGTGAAGCAACTTTCTTGCAAACTGTCCATAAAATATGTGGACTGCTCAACACACTTGGAGGAGACTACTAACTGCCAGTTGTGTTATGTCAGCTAACTAGCATCATGCTTGCTTGCATCACACTGAGTGAAGAAGGAGGACCATCATACCCTCCCTCTACAGCTGAGGTGGGAGAATCTGTCCATAGGACAACAATCAGTCGTACACTGCACAAATCTGGCCTTTATGGAAGAGTGGCAAGAAGAAAGCCATTTCTCAAAGATATCCATAAAAAGTCTTGTTTAAAGTTTGTCAAAAGCCACCTGGGAGACACATGAAACATGTGGAAGAAGGGGCTCTGGTCAGATGAAATCAAAATCCAAAAAAAATTTTGGCCACAAAGCAAAACGTTATGTTTGGCGTAAAAGCAACACAGCTCATCACCCTGAACACACCATCCCCACTGTCAAACGTGGTGGTGGCAGCATCATGGTTTGGGCCTGCTTTTCTTCAGCAGGGACTGGGAAGATGGTTAGAATTGATGGGAAGATGGATGGAGTCAAATACAGAAC
This sequence comes from Megaleporinus macrocephalus, assembly GCA_021613375.1. Lineage (NCBI taxonomy): Eukaryota > Metazoa > Chordata > Actinopteri > Characiformes > Anostomidae > Megaleporinus > Megaleporinus macrocephalus. Next base: position 21,994,401 of record CM038726.1, read on the forward strand.
CGTTCTGGAAGAAAACCTGTTGGAGTCTGCAAAAGACCTGAGATGGGACAGAGACGTATCTTCCAACAAGACAATGATCCCAAACATAAGGCAAAATCTACAATGGAATGGTTCACACCTAAACGTAACCAGGTGTTAGACTGGCCAAGCCAAAGTCCAGACCTGAATCCAATTGAGAATCTGTGGAAAGAGCTGTTCACAAACGCTCTCCATCCAACCTCACTGAGCTCGAGCTGTTTTGTAAGGAACAATGGGTAAAAATTTCAGTCTCGATGTGCAAAACTGATAGACATACCCTGAGCGACTAGCACCTGTAATCGCAGCAAAAGGTGGCGCTACAAAGTATTAACGCAAGGGGACAGAATAATTTGCACGCCCCACTTTTCAGTTTTTTATTTCTAAAAAAAGTTTAAAATAATTAATACAGTTCGTTCCACTTCACGATTGTGTCCCGCTTGTTGTTGATTCTTCAAAAAATTTAAAATTTCATATCTTTATGTTTGAATCCTGAAATGTGGCAAAAGGTTGAAAAGTTCAAGGGGGTCGAATACTTTTGCAAGGCACTGTGTATATATATTTGTGTGTGTGCTGAGAGAGAGGGATCCATCGTCTTGAATTTCTTGCCATAGTAGCAGAACTGTTTAATCTCACAATCTCACAACAAACAGGGGCCCACAAACGGCAATTTAATTTCAAAACGGTTGCACAATAGACTGCGTTCTTCTGGAGGACATACTGTCTGATCATTTGTATAATGTGTGTATGAAAAAAAGACAGCACTATGTTTGTCCAGGCTATATTTTACACCCTGATCAACATGATCACCTATTAATGCACTGCTGTGCACACCTATAAGTTCTGACATATGGTCCCATCAATATGTTTAGCTATTAAATACGTACTGTAATGTATTATAAAGTACTTCCCAAATGTTGGCTATTCTCATTGTTGGCTACTGTGTAACCAAAAGCAAAATCCTTGTCCATGCAAACATCCACGGTCAGTAAAGCCTGATTCTGATGTTCCCAAGCCAGCAGGCGATTGCTCCACAGCCAAACCTCAGCACACCACTCTGGCGCTATGGACACCATCAGTCTCCATCAGCAGCTCAGCCTGTGGCTCCAAACCCTGCTATTATTCACACTGTGACTCCAGAACTCGCCCCCACCATCGACCTTACTATTACAGCCTTCAAACCCCCTACAGGACCAGTCAAAAGTTTAGACTCGCCTGTTTTTTAATTTTCTATATTATATTCAAAATATATTTGTGCTCACTGTACATACTGTTGCCATTCTGTCAAGCAATTTGATGAGTAGCCACATCAAACAGAATATATTTAAATATTAATACTACCTGTACTACTACTACTTCTACTACTACTACTACTACTACTACTACTAATAATAATAATAATAATAATAATAATATTATTAATAATAATAATAATAATAATAATAATAATAATAATAATAATAATATTCAAATTACAAATGGTCAAACCAAAATACAAAAATGAAGGGAAGCTAAAACCCATAAAATAAGCTTAGCACTATTTATGACTATATGCATTACAAATAGAGACACTTTAAAAATGTTTAGAAACTTCTTTAATGTACAGTTTGTTGAGGAAGAACACTTACAAATTGCCAGCTGTGTTTTGCATCTTGTGAATTTGTTATAAGTGATGGGCTAGCATAAATGGTCCAATCACCTGAGCGTAGGTTATTAACAAACTTTGATGTTAGCATTTAAACTTTGCTTTATATGTTAACCTCATGAAATGGAATATATGGTTGAGCAGCTGTACACAAGCATATGATAACTATGTTTAATCCAAAGCGTCGGCTGACACGTTACCACAGCAATGGAAATATATTTTCTGGAATAATAAATAATAATGGCAATAATGGTTTGATGGGTATTGTGGATGTCTCTAGAATGCATGGTGCCAACATTAAAGTTTGGTGTGTGAGGTATAATGGGCTGGGGCTGTTATTTAAGGGTTGGACCCGACTCTTTAGTTGTAAAGGGTAATGTTATTGCTACAGCTATATGCTTACAGACTCCAGTAGCCTGTTCACAGCCTGTAGCCTGTTCTCCATCCCATGAACACCTTTGGGATGAATTAGAACATTGATTGCAAGTCAGTCCTTCCCATCCAGTGTCGGTGTCTGACCTCACAAATTCTAAAAAACTTGTGGAAAGCCTTCTTAAAAGAATGCAGACTTGTAGAGCCACAAAGAGAGGGCCAAGTCCATATTAATACCAATGGTGTTGGAATGAGATGTCCACCAAACCCAGGTGTGATGGTCAAGTATGTAGATGTACTTTTGGCCACATAACATATATGTAGTTTAGCACAAGCCTTGTTTTGTGCCCAAACTTTTGACTGATACTCCATAATAACCTGAATGTTTTTTTCACAAGTCTACACACTCAGCTTCTGCAAAGAGCTCAAGAGGCTTTTAAATAAATGATAGGAGTGGATTTTCCAAAACGTGCTTGGAAGGCTCATGCTGTAGACTTGGGGTTGTATAATTTAGTCAAGAAAATGTCAATTGGCGCAATTCACAGCGCATTTCAAATATCTATGAGACAATGACGGCAGAGCCGAGCTCCTGTGGTTCTTCGGAGTTTATAAAAGAAATGCAAACACGTGGAGAGAAAAAAAATAGCAGTCAGCATGTCGGCCCGATGAAATATTTACACCAAAAAGCTACTGTGCCTTCTTGATACATAACTGTTCTGCCCAAAACATCTCACTTGACTGTCAACACTCGGGCCGGATTAAATATGAATCCAGCCTTAGCACAGTTCATGCGTATTGGGGGGCAATGCACGGGCACATAGACAGATGCATGCTGGGACGCTGGAGCTGTTGCAGTATTTAAGTGGCTTGCATTATTCATGGGTTTTGCCTCCTTCAGGTGAGGGCGGCCAACCGCCTGCCAAGCGGTCCAGAGTTGTCTCTTCGGTGCAAAGCGGCACGAAAAAGTGTGTTTTTATCCCACCCTTCCTTATTTATCCCTCCGTATCTCAGACCCGCCAAACGAGCTAGAACGAGCCATAAAGCAGTACAAACCCTGACCAATTGCACGCAGCCAGGCAGAAGGCATCCATTGGTGGCTACAATGCAGTGTGTGTGCACGCTAACAGTGTGCAGGTCTGCGGTACGTTCTAGCTGAAAGCTCAAAATAAAATAGTTCTCTGTGATGTTTACATATAAGGTAAGGGACTTGGGTCGGAGTGAAAAACGCACAGATGTGGTTTTACTCGCCCATTCACAACCCTATGATTTGGCCCTAGAATGAAACAAGCAGTTTTCCCTTTTTTGGTAAGCCAACTTACTGGCTTATGGCAAGACACCACAATGGCTCCCACAGAAGCAACATGTCAAAACTCATACAGGCAGGAAAATGAAATGACCGGTCGTCAAGCTAGTTAGCAAAGTAAATGTATGTTCTTATTCAATATGAAACATTTAGTTAAAGATATAAAGGATGAACTCACACAGCATGGCTGCTACTTATAGGTTGGTGTTAATGTTTAGAAGTTGCTCAATATTGTACAAGGTGTGAGAAACCGTATGAAGTGAAATGTGCTGTGAATGGGAGCTAAATTTAAAGTGAAACAAAGCATTAAATTAAGAAGCTGGTGACAAAAAGCCAATTTCAGCCTTTGTTAAAGATGAACATCCCCTTCAAAGCCTGAAATAATAGATTTCTCCATATAGGCCACCAGTTCTGTTGCTGTTGCTCTGCTAACAGTGGTTCAGTGGGTATGAGTATATTTTGTGGACATAAATATTAAAGACTCGAGTCAAGGCTGGATTTTTAGCATTAAGTTTTGTGTTCAGGTTGAGCTGTAGGGTTTAAAGGGCATTAGATTTTGGGAAAGGGAAATATTCAGTTGAATATTCAGTTGGCAGTTAAAGACAAGGTGAGCACCCAATGCATCTTCAGTGCACCATGAAAAAAAATGTGTTACTGATATTCAAACAGTGCAGCGGAGATCACTTTGTCTGGATTCCTGGAAAACCGAAGCAGTCTTCTCTTTCTAAGCTCGGGCCCTGCTATTGATGTTGGCTGGCTGATGCTTTCGAAAATACATGAGTAGCACAGACCGGCCTGTAACTTCCCATGTTATGCCTCTAGGACTTGATTACACATTTCAAAACTTAAAATAGTCGCACCCTGGCCGCAGCCAAGAAACGCATGTGGAGTGATGAGAGCGTGTGTGTATATATATGTGAGGGGGTCAAAGTCTTTCAACAGTCATGCCTAAATCTTCTAAACCTGGACCACTGCTGGGCTTTGCTTCACTTGGCTTTCTGCAGCAGGCTTTCCCCTGGTGTCTCTGAGTGGGTGTGTGCACGCATGTGTACGCACCAAGGGACACTAGATGCTCCTGGCCCCTCGTTAACACAAATCACAAGCTGCTCATTAACCATTAGGCTTGTGCTAAGGACCAAATTAGCCCCCCTTGTGCTGTTTATCAAACTGGACATACAAATTTTGCTGATAATCAAATTTCAATCAGCTCGGCCGGTTTCCTATACGGCCAAACGTCTGGAGTGCTTGGCAAGGCCCCGGTGGGTTCTTATGATCAGGATTATATAGCCGCGAGGGCCAGAAACAAGTCCGTGCCAAGGACAGTGTGCTCCGGTGTTCAATCTGACCATTAGCCGCAGAACTCTCTAGCTAACGATATAATCAGGTTGTTTTAGCTTCCCACGAATAAAGGTTGACCCATAACTCAGATGTGTCCATAACATCTGATGACACAGTCAGCCAGTCTGCCAATTCTGATGACACTCTGCCAGAGTCTGATCACTGGTCACTGCTGTGGCTGCAACTAGGAGTTCTGAACATTAGAACATGTGTTCTCTGATGTGTGCCTTTACTTATTTTCCTCATAGAAAATCAAAAAAGCATGTAATTAGACCAGGGGTGCCTAAACATCCGCATACAACTGCACGGCGCAATGAAACAATAGAAGCCTCATCGCCGCCAACGCTTCCTGTGTTGTAATGCAATCTGTCAGAATGGCTCTGTGAATCCTTTGAACATTTAAACATTGTAGAGCATCACAAAGCGCTTTTCTTTTTAAGTAAACAACACATCCTCAACTTTTTTCCATGACCGATGCCATCAGTGACTAGTTGACTTTGTCGACCAAACATTTCAGCTCTAGTCCCTCGTTTACCTCAAATGCCTTTCCTCTGTACATACTGAGCCCGTGAAAATCAGACAGGATGTTTAAAAACGATACATGTAAATGCAATCTGTTCTGATTGGCCGCTGTCATTTATGAAAAAATTGAACAATCTTTATGACTGCAGCTTTAATTAGTGGTGCTGAATATATATATATATATATATATATATATATATATATATATATATATATATATATATATATATATATATATATAAATGTGCTATAACCTGTAATATCACAAAGTAAGGAAGTGAGAATACACTGTATGTGCAGCTTAGTTTCCATATATGGACTATATAGGCTGGTTTCGTTTGAAAACCTAAACAGTGTTCACATTCGGTCTAATGTACTAGTTAGTACTAGTTAGGCCCATTACAATGACACAGAAAACAATCCACTTACAGGAAGAAGGTTTAGCATCATGTGTGTAACAAAAACAATGGAAACCCATTGGCATGAGGAAATCTGGTTTACTTTGCTACCTGTAGTTTATATACAATTCAGGATCAACTATTTGAATAAAGAGGGCCTTCATTAATGTTTCCCAGTTCAGCTATTATGCCTGCATCTCACTCTTAAATCTGAATTTAGAGTGTAGTCTACTTTAAACAGATATTTGAAACATGCTGTCCCACATTTTCATGTCACTACTGGAACAAAAAGATTTAAAGTCCAAAGGCTGAACCTTATTTCAGCCACACCTCTTCATATTAGAGCAGAACGTGAGACTGCATCCCTGTCCCTCGTTACCACATGGTGAGCGCGTAGATCATATTGTTTTGTAAATGTTAAAGTAAGAATAGTTACTACCAAAAAAAAACTACATTTTCTGGAGTTAAACAATCTTTTTGTGTTTTAAAGAAGAATAATGATTTGATTGTGCGCTGCACTACGCAGTGTTTCCTAGTCATGGATGGACCAGCCTTTTTAAGCTACATGTAAAATTGGGCAAAATTGTCAACACTAAACAGTCACTACTGAAACAATTCTTTTACTCTTCAGAACACAAGTTTCAGTAGTGCTGTGATTGTTTTGGTAGTGATAAAATGGAATATTCCATTTAAGTTGCTTATTTTCATATAATAAACACAATTAAGCTATACATTTCTTCAAAAGACAAAATAATTTTAGTCTAAAATGTGTTGAACAGGTTTTCTAGTCTGACTTTAAACCAATTCAGATTTAAATCACTGAAAGTTTGATGACATACAACTGTTGTCTCCTTTAAAAGTAAAGAAAACTCGTGCTGGGTCATGATATGGATTTTTAGAAGTATTTCTGTTTATATGCCAGTACACTGCATGGCAAATCTTTATCTTTTTTTTTATAAGGTCAGACCTTCAGGGCAGACCTCAGCATCCTGGTTGCATGTTTATTAATGAGCTAAAACATGACCAATTCTTTGAAGCCTTCTAAAAGTTTTCAATAATACATGGAAATTAAACATGGCTTCCTTTTATGGCATGATTTTATGTGACCTAAATAAAATGCTGCTCCTTATATCGTAAAATATGTAAAGAAAGAGGGAGTACGGTATGGCATTAGCAAAATGTAGCATCACACAAGAGTTCACTCAGCTGAGAATTTCTACAAACTGTTTTAGCGTCTTTGTTAGTCTGATAGACCCATAATAGCCCTCATAATCGTACGTGTGACTTTGAACACTTACTATGTCAGGACATTTCCGAGTATCGCTTACATTCTTAGAAAGTCATGGCTAAACTTGTGCAATTACAACCCAAACGAGAAACAACTACAAAGTAGCTGTTTAATAGGTAATAGTACAAGCTGCGGTGCCTTTGTACTCACTGCCTTCTTTACCTGCAGTGACACCTAATATTTCACTTTTCCAGCCACTTAAATACCTGGAACTTGGGAGATCTGGAGGTGGCGGCGTGTATGGGTGTGTGTGAATGTGTGCATGTGTCAAACTGTTCCTTAAGCACCCACTCTGCGTGCCCTGGCAAAATCTGAGGTCAGCCATCGGTGCCATTGTAGATTACTGCTGCAAGGACACTGCAAATGTTCGGGACCAACGAATGACATGAAAGTAGACGCAGCTGCTGATGGGAGATTTCCCCTCATTTGACGCTGCGTTCAAGCCAAGTAATCCGTCCCCCTTTGCCCCCGACACTTCCTGACAAATCGTAATGGTCAGTGAGCGCTGCTGGTCTTCCTGTTTCACCTTCTCTTCCTCTTGTCGATTAAGTCATTACCCTCGAACTAGCATAGCCCCAGGATATCAGCCCAAAATGAAGGGATACTCTGTTCTCCTTCACCCCCAAGCACTACCAGAGCTTGAAATATTTGCCAGGACAGGACCTGACTGTTTAAGCTTTTCTCAAACATTTGTTGGGATCAGGTTAAAATCCTACATTCAGGTTTTATGCCTTAGTTGAATTTTGGCCTGCATTTATTTTAAATTCTGAAATTTGCAAATTTTGGATGCATGATAATTAAGTTATCAATGATACTGTGTACTGATCATTTGAAATCATTTGAAATCAAAATTTGAAATGTCAACTTTTATTTGATCTCTATTTGGCGGTGCTAGGCCAACAGTTGGGTTTGGACAGATTTTTATCAGGCTTTATTTGTTGGTTTATATTTGGGCATGGATAGAATTTGATGGGTGTACCTTCAAGGAGGTCGGAAAATATAGTTAAGTTATAACTTGAATGAAATTTTGCTGGGCTACAGTTGGGTTCAGGCAGATTTCTGACAGACTACAGTTGGGTTTGATCACATTTTGGTTGAGCTACAGTCAGGTTGAGACAGATGTTTGTCAGGCTACAGGTTGGGCTTTTTTACAGGTTGAGTTTTGGTTGAGTTAGAATAATTTCAGAAAGAACCCTGATGGTCTATAGTTAGGTTCAGACAGTAGTCTTTGTGCTGTAGGTTGGTCTAAACAGAATCTTGTCAGCCTACAACTGGGCTGAGAAAGAATTTTGTCAGGGGTGGCATGGTGGCACGTGGGTAGCACAGCGAGAAGGGCCTGGGTTTGGTTCCCAGCCGGAGCATCAAGGGTCCTTTCTGTGGGTGTTCTCCCTGTGTCCACATGGATTTCCTTCCATAGTCTAAAGACTTGCAGCCAGGTGAGCTGGAGATACAAACTTTCCCCCACCGACCCAGAAAAATAAGTGATGAATGAAGAAAGAATTTTGTTAGATTCAGATATAACTTTGTCAGGCTAGACTCAGGTTTAGACAGATGTTTACAGGCCTCGATTCAAGTCAAGATAAAAAAGTAAATTCAGGTTACAACTCACATGAGATTACAATTCACATGAGGGCCACTAGGTTCTAGGAAAAAAGGGCTGCTATCAGATTTAGACGGAATTATGTCAGGCTAGAGTCAGGTTTATACAGTAATGTGTAGGTCTTTATATAGATTTGGACATACTTTTGTTGATTCAAAATGTTGTTATTTTGAAAAAAAATTTGTATAGGGCTATAAAGGGCTGAGTCAAGCCCAAGTATAGATGGGTAACAATTGGGATAAAATTTTGTTGGGCTACAGTTGGGTTTAAACATGACCTTTATCATACTACAGTCTCAGGCAGAATTCTGTTGGGATACGGTACCGATCAGAAATACATTTTTTTGGCTAGAAACCGGTTTAGACTGTATTGTCCATCAATTGCGCCTGGAATTTTATCTTACCACAGTCAGGTTTAAACAGAATCTGTCAAATTTCTCACCAATAATGCTCTCAGGCTGTGTTCTGATTTGTCTCAAAATTTTAGCTCTACCTAGCACCTCCAGGGTATGTTTACCCAGGTATCTTAAGCCAGACCATGACTTAAGCAACGCTTTGGTCCGTCATGGCCTATGAGTGACACTCTGCTGTCTTGACCACTTAAAAAAGAAGACATTCAAAGCTGAGTAAGTGGGGAGTCTATTGTTGAAAGGATGTTGAATGGAAGCAAACTGAGGCTCCAGGGGACTGTTTGCTACTTTAATCTGTTCTTGGGTCAATGTCTTCTATTCAAACTTTAGCCTTGGTGTCTGTGAGGAAACACGCCAAACTGGTTTCAGGTCAGCTCACTAGGGTGAAGACAGGCGCCTTGCTCTAGTGGGCAGGAAACACTGTGTGGCCAACGTGGGGTGGCATGTTCTGATGTGGTTTATATGGCTGGTGAGTGGGCGCAATATCATTCATTCATCTTTGCCCAGACCCAAACCAAACCTACACATACTGTCCAGATGTGGCTGATTTTCTGGTCTGTAGAAAGAAAAAAAAGTTTGATTTTGATTATATTTAATTATATGCTTCACAATGAAGGGATAAATAAATAAATATTTCAATAAATAAATAGGTCAACATAGTGCTTTAGGACTTTGGTTAACTCGCTATTCCATTTTATCTGTATAGCAAAGGGCTGCCCAGAGCGACCCATGGGCCAGAGTTGGCCTTTCTTAGGGAGCAATCAATGAGGGTACAGGAAAGTTACCCTAACCCCATCCCAATTAGAGAACGGATATATATTTGAATACTATATGAACTGTAGAACCAAACTGATTCAAAGTCAAAGTTCAAAACACATTTCAGGAAATTAACTCAATTGGGCATCACGTTAAAATCTCTTTTGCTTTAAGTGGCCTCAACTTTTTTATTTATTAATTTTGCAATTTTAGCTAAATGCAAGGCACATATATACATACAGAGCAAACACAGCTTTGAACAATTGTTTACACATAATATCCAAATATTCATCAAAACACAAAAATTACATCTTCATTGCAGACAGTATTTCAGTAGTGACCATTCTCAGAGTTACACACTGATTTCCAGACTTCAGCACAATGTGGTCTCCTGCTCTAAATGCAGGGCTTTGTCTGAAATAAGGCTCCGCCTATGGACTAAATCTAAATCAGTTTCACATTAAAATAAATTAAATAAAGCAAGAATATATCAGTATCATCTTCAAAAGCTGAGCTTTGGGCCCTATTGGTATCGAACATTGTCCAGCAGATACTGTCCCAACAATTTTTGTCCTCTTTAACTTTTATATTGCTGCAGAATTTCTTTCCGGGATAACAATTGATACAAACTACATTGTACTCTTTTTGTTTCTGGTCAAAACTGCAACTCCAAAAGGTTCAAATATAACAGCGTCATTACGGGTCTCTTGTCACTGTCCAGTCCATACTCATCCTCCTTTGAATATCTTCATCCCTTCAGCGTCCCCGAAGCTCAGTGCCAGTGATGCTGGGCATGGTTCCCTGCTGGGTTTAGGCTCAGCCTGGTGAGGCCAGCGTGTGTGTGTGTGTGTGTAAAGCAGGGGGGGTTTAATCAAGCTTAGAGATTACAGTTCGATAAAGCTGTGAGATCCACACGGATTAGGCTGATATTCAGCAAAGGTGTCTGGGTGTCTCCTCTGGCACGAACGTATACGGGCACACACACATGCACATGTTTGAAAACAGACACAGCCTCCAGATATACAGACATGGAAATCTGGAAAAACAGCAAAAGCATATATTTTTTTCAAAATCTCCATGTTGTTTTAGAAGTCGCTTACTTTATGAACCTTGAAAGCCCAAACACATTCGTTAATGTTGACGCCTGGGCTCTGGGGTGGTCAGTCCATTGTTCTGAGAATTGTTTTGCACTGAAGCTGCGATGTAGTTATCGAGTAAAAACCTGTTTTAAAAAAAGTCAGGACACTGAGCAAAATGTAAAAATATTCTCATTTAAACCATAAATTTAACTGAAAATAGTACAACATATCAAAATGTTGTATTTTCAAATTGGACACCAGCAACAGGGACTGGTAAATTTGACTGGTAAACTTGTGTAATGTCTGTGAACACACTTCGTCGCAGCATCCAAGTTAAAACTCTTCCATGCAACTATATATATATATACATATACAGATCTAGAAATACTGCCACCTTCTCTGAGCCTGAGCACTCACTTAAGATTGATGATTGAGATGGAGCGGAAATGTGTCGACAATTGAAAATTAACGTAGTGAAAATCACAATCACAAGGATAAAGAGGACATGTACCCTCCAGGAGGTTATCAGCACACAGGTCAAAAGCGGCCTACTGTGATGATATGGTGGGAGCATTAGCACTTACAGCATGTGTGACTTGCACATCTATGAAGGTTCACCATTAATCCAGACTATGTCCTTTTCAGAGAAGGTCTTGTTTGTTTCAGGTTGACAATCTTCCAACCTACACTCCGCATGTAGAACAACGTCAGAAACAGCTTCACACAAGGGTAAGCAGTCAAGTGTAGGTTTACAGTAAAAACGGGCAGAGGGTCAGAAAAACTGATCATCATATATAAACAAATCCAAAGGATCTAAAAGGAGTAGTCAAGAACAAACAAAGCAAAAATATGTAAATACCAGAATTACAAACACTCAGAATTGCAGGTTGAGTAAACAAGACTTCGAAATGAACATGTGCTAACAAAAGCTGGGTCTGAAATCGCCTACTAGTCAGTAGGTACTAGATTAGAGTCAGTACGTACTGCTCGAGCAGACTAGTAGGCGAGTTTTCAGTAGGCGAGTTGCGAGTTTTAGTAGACACACAATCTCAGACGTACTACGTCCACCATATTGCTAGTGTCCTGTCCTCAGACCACCACCGTAAAAGTCCTGCTATTCATTTAAAAGCTCTGTTTACTGACAGACTTAGATGCTTTTTGTGTCACTGATCTGTGATTTTGTCTGATTATGTACTCAGACGGTGTCCAGCTGTAGCTCGGAGAAGACGAAACGGGAGGAATGTAATCACCTCAGCAGTTCATTAGCCGTAGCTGCGTACGCACAGCCGACGCTCCGCCTTTCACCGTTTTTTTCCTCCGCTTTGAATTCATCCGTGGCTCCAGCTGAATCATGGGATAGCGCAGTGTGCTGTGTTCACCTACATGAAAATGACTGCTGATTCAGTAGGTGATCCGGGCACCGTTCACTTACTACTCGATGCCTACTGAGTATTCAGACATACTAGCCTCGCTCGCCTACTGATTTCACTACTGAGTATTCAGACATACTAGCCTCGCTCGCCTACTGATTTCACTACTGAGTATTCAGACATACTAGCCTCGCTCGCCTACTGATTTCACTACTGAGTATTCAGACATACTAGCCGCGCTTGCCTACTGATTTCACTACTGAGTATTCAGACATACTAGCCTCGCTCGCCTACTGATTTCACTACTGAGTATTCAGACATACTAGCCTCGCTCGCCTACTGATTTCACTACTGAGTATTCAGACATACTAGCCTCGCTCGCCTACTGATTTCACTACTGAGTATTCAGACATACTAGCCACGCTCGCCTACTGATTTCACTACTGAGTATTCAGACATACTAGCCTCGCTCGCCTACTGATTTCACTACTGAGTATTCAGACATACTAGCCTCGTCGCCTACTGATTTCACTACTGAGTATTCAGACATACTAGCCTCGTCGCCTACTGATTTCACTACTAAATATTCAGACATACTAGCCGCGCTCGCCTACTGATCAGTAGTGAAATCAGTAGGCAAGCGCGGCTAGTATGTCCTGACACAGTTCAGGCTACAAGATGTTACTCTTCTAACTGTCACAGCGTTTTTTTTATTATTATTATTATTTTTTTTTACCAATCTCTTTAATCTTTCCCTGTTAGTCTTCCATTGTTTATAATAGCATCAGTTGTCGGGACAAACACTGTACATTTCAGTCATGCTGAGGTGACAAAAAAGCACACAC